>CM067168.1:4839973-5022358 GCA_034093135.1 Erigeron breviscapus
GTTCAGACTTGTAAGGTCTAGAACACTGACAATCCTCCAGTGTTCAGATCTGGTAAGACTTCCAGTGGACTCCGCCATTTGTCAGTCTTCTTTTATTCTGACTTCAGTCTTTGACTTCAGTGAGAACGTCTTCAGTAGAGGAGATCTGGACTGGGGTGAAGTCCAGTGAGCTAATCTGGAGAATACTCCAGATTTCCTATACAAGTATTTGCTCACTGGTCTTCCATTATTTCTGGACAAATCTTTAGAGTGACTCCAGATTCCAAGTCTGGAGTAGGTCCAGTAGAACACGTTTCTGGACAGATCTTCAGTAAGGCTCCAGTAGTCGAGTCTGGAGCGAGTCCAGTAAATCTGGACTAAATCTGGACCTAACAACAAAAACTATTGTCAACATACCGTAGGCGTGGTGGGTACGCCAATGGTACACCCTATATATAAGCGTCGAAAGTATGTTGGAAGTAGAAACCCAAGTATATATGGTCGGACTTCGGTCTGGACTGCCTTGTCTTAAATAGCTACACGTCATTGTGTTCTCTCAATGACGTTTAAAGTTTAGTCAAACATACTGTAAACTCACCAACTATTTCGATAGTTGATCCTCTCAAATTTCATGCTTTTCAGGGAACCAACAGTAAGTCTTGGATCATCTATGGCATTATAGGGCCATTCTTTTGACATTGGACGTACAATTAGCATCAGACATTTGAGGACTCTCCTGTTGTTAGCTTTAATTGTATTAGACTGTCCAATTTATTGAACTCCTATTCAGTGGGCCCATTTCCAATTGAGGATAGTTTGTATCCGTGTATTGGGGTCCACATCTGAACGATTATACTTGTAATAAACTTGTATTTGGATTAATGGATGTAATCTCTATTTACCTTCTGATTAGTACGCAATTATTTGTTAACCCTGTATTTCCGCTACAACGGGGTGTGACAAAAATTGGTATCAGAGCCAAGGTTATAGTGAATACGGAGTTATTCCTCGTGAATAACTCAATCTATAGCCATGGTCGCTTCAAATAAGAAATCTAAGTCTTTAAGGTTTAGGATAGTTATCTCGAGAGTTATACTATTTGTCAATAATTAGACCTAACCCGATCAACTACGTCCCGATTATGTAAAATAGTATAAGGCTCGAAATAATATCTTAAATTGTGTATATACGTGTTAGTTGAATTATATTCACAACATATTGTAAATGTGGTGGGAAGGCTGCGGGTGACCCTATACATAAGCATTGAAGGTATGTTAGGAATAGAAACTCAATTCGTATGTGTATGCATAAGGTTTATATACGTGATAGTTTGGATTATATTAACAACATATTTAAATGTGGTGGGAAGGCTGCGGGTGACCCTATATATAAGCATTTCAAATATGTTGGTAATAGAAACCCAAATCGAATGTGTATAATCTAGACAAAGATCTCTTTGAAACTCTTGTTGCGTACTGTCTCATTCGATTGACTCGAATTGTCTTATCCATCAGAATTATATGGATTCTTTGACTATCTTTTCAGATAGGTCATGTCGGACGGAGTTAGCTCTAATGCTGTTGTACCTTGTACACCTCCAATTCCTGTGGTAGTTAATTCCTACCCATGTGTTCCTAACTCTTATGAAGAGGAACCATTTGAGACTTCGGGCAATGAATCACACCCTGTCAATCTTGTATCGTCGTCCAGTGAATCTGGAAATGAACATGTGTCTATCCATGTTCAATCATCTTTACCACCAGTAGCTCCATATCAGAGGAGGACTACTGAGGGAGCTCGTATTCCTTACGCTCCTAGAGGTCCTTATGCTGAAGGTCCATATGCACCGGTTCAGGACAACTGCGGGTTTGGTCCTTCTTTTCTTCTAGGTGATCCGTATGCTGCGGGGTCATCTAGAGTGCCTGTTTACAACATGGATACTGTAAATGTGATGCCAGTTGCTAATGCAACTGATAGGTCAGAATATGCACTCCGACAAATGTTAAGGATGAATAACTCTCTCATCCGTACTAGAGAAGTTGTTGAGAGTCAAGCTCAAGCACTGACTGGAGCTTATCAGTAAGCTTCTGAAGCAAGGAAGGTTGCTAGGAAATGGAAGGAGACCCTTGGGATGTTGATCTGGATGCTGCTAGCTTTAGTAGTCTTGGTTGTGGCGTTGTTAGTTGTAGTTCTTTTCAAGATGAAATCCGTAGTAGTAACGTATTGTAAGCCTAGAACTTATAACAACTCGTACTTTGGTATTTGAGTTGTAGTCTTTTGGTGGACGTATTTCCCACGTGTTTCGGATGGTATCACTCTGACTGTGTAGTATATCATTGTGGATGTTGTTTCCACATGATTTCGATTCTAGAAATATAGTGTTCTATATTTCTTGTCTTGGTATCCTCTTATATCTTGAAAAGCTACATTCTGTGTTGTTCTTACGAGAAAACCTCTAAGTGACATTCTTATTCATGTCTTAGACTTATGGCTCCCAAGACGCGAAGTAAGGTCCAGAAGAGGGCTGCTCCAAAGAGAGCTACTCAATCAACTCCTCAAATTCCTAAAACTGAACAGGAAGAACCTGTGATCCGGACGGAACCAGAAGCTGCTGCTGTTAATGTGAACACTGGTCCTGGATCTACCCCAAATGTTGGAAGAGAAAACGATATGACTGCATTTATTACACAACAACTAATGGCTGCCATGCCCAAATTAGTTGCACAGATCGCAGCGAGCATGAATGCTAATAATAATCATCATGCCTCAGGTAGTGGATTTAGAAATGGTGGAAATGGCAAGAGGTTTAAAGCCGCCATAAAATTTGCGGTGGTCCCTAAGGATGTCAAGAGGTACACTGGCCCAGACCCGAAATGTAACAGGTGTGGCCTCCATCACAGGGGAAATTGTCCTACTTGTAACCGTTGTAAAAGGACGGGACATTTGGCAAAGTTCTGTAGGGAGAAGGTACCAAATCAATGCTACGAATGTGGGAGCGAAACCCATATGCGACCCGCATGTCCACGACTTAATCAACCCCGAACAACAATGTTATAGCTCCGGTAAGGAACAATGCAGGGATAATCAAGCTGGATATCAGGGGAGGAATCAAGGAGGTCAAGGAAGAGGCCGAGTAATTGCTTTGGATGTTGCTGACGCACGACGTGATCCCAACGTTGTGATAGGTACATTCATACTCAATAATCATTATGTATTCGTGTTATTCGACTCTGGTGCGAATAAAAGTTTTATATCCTTAGAATTTAAATCTCGATTTGGCATAGTTGCTATCCCCATGAAAGACACTTATGTTGTCAAATATGCAAAATGGTCAAAAGTATATTGCTAGAGATCATTTAGTAGATTGCAGTTTGGTATTGGCCGGTAAGACTTTTAAAATTGACCTAATTCCTATAGAACTAAGTAGTTTTGATGTGATTGTTGGAATGGACTGGTTATCTAAGGTTAGAGCTGATATAAGTTGTTATGAGAAGATTGTTAGAATACCCCTCCAGAATGAAGAAACCCTAATAGTGCAAGGAGACAAGTCAGGAAAGAAATTGATCTTAGTATCGGCGATAAAAGCAAATAAGTATTTACAAAAAAGAACACCCTGCTTTCTTAGCATTAGTGGTAGAGAGAAAATCAAAAGATAAAGACATCAAAGATATTCCAGTAGTTAGAGATTTTTCGGAGGTTTCCTGAAGATTTGACGGGACTTCCACCTCACAGACCAGTTGAGTTTGGAATAGATTTGGTCCCTGGAGCTGCACCCGTGGCCAAGGCACCCTATCGCCTTGCGCCGTCAGAAATGCAAGAATTGTCCGAGCAACTTCAAGAGTTGTTAGCAAAAGGATTAATTCGTCCAAGTTCATCACCGTGGGGAGCACCGATTCTATTAGTTAAGAAGAAAGACGTCTCTATGCGCATGTGTATAGATTACAGAGAATTGAACAAGTTGACTATCAAGAACAGGTACCCTTTACCTCGTATTGACGACTTGTTTGACCAATTGGAAGGTGCATCACACTTTTCCAAGATTGATCTCAGATCTGGGTATCATCAACTCAGAGTCAGGGAGACAGATATTCCTAAAACAACCTTTAGAACTCGTTATGGACATTATGAGTTTTTGGTTATGCCGTTTGGTTTAACCAATGCACCTGCTATGTTTATGGACTTAATGAATCGAGTATGTCAACTGTATCTTGATAAGTTTGTCATTGTATTCATTGATGACATACTAGTTTACTTGAGAAGTAAAGACGAACATGAAGGTCATCTGTGAACCATTCTACAACTACTCAAGGATCAAAAGTTGTACGCAAAATTCTCAAAAAGTGAATTCTGGATTAGGGAAGTACACTTCTTAGGTCATGTAGTGAATATGGATGGAATCGACGTAGATCCATCTAAGATTGGTAAATTAAATCATTTGTCTTATGTCTTGACATGTTGACGGCTGTCTGAAAATGTGTATACATGTGTTATGAAATATTGAACTAAATGACTTTGACTTGCCATGTTGTCGGCTGACTAAATTGTTCTTTGTGTTTGACGAACTAAAATGTTGCCACTATGTAGTTATTACCATTATGAGATCCTAATGGTTGTCTTGTCAGTTTTTGTGCCTGACTGTCTTGGTTCTGGTCCGCACCCCATTATAGACGGGAGACCTGTGCGAGGGAAATTAGTCTTATTGTCGGACCTTGCTCCCGACTGTCTTATCTTAATAACTACATGTCATTGTGTGCTCCCAATGACGACTGGTCTTTTAGTCAAACACACTGTAAACTCACCAACTATTTCGATATGTTATGCATCGAAAGTATGGCGAGTCGACCCTTTGTTCAAATGAAATATGTGAGTTGTGACAGCAAGTTAGTAAGGATACGTGCTTGGAAGGCTTAACCGCCAAATAAATAGTATTCGCTGAATATATTATGGGAATATATGAATGTTGAAATGACTTATGTTGATATGATGATGTTTAAAGTAGAAGTATATATGTGCATATGAAGTATGATTCTTATAATGACGGTGCTATGATATGTTTAAGATATGTGATGTTGATAATGTCGATGTTATGGCTTAATGTTGTTATGTGATGACTTATATGTGGCACTTAAGTACGGTATATCTAGTTCACTAGATACACGTATGAATCACTATGAGTTGTGCACGTTAGTGGGATTAAACGTTAAAGTAGATGTGGGATTAATTAGGTAATGAATGTACCTAATGTTAAAGTAATATGTGAAATGTGGGAAATCGTGCTAGATGTACTGCTAGTGCGTAAGACGTGGGAAATCGTGCTTGTTGTAAAGCTAGTGCTTAATATGTAAATTGATTAAAGATATAAGACATGGAAGAAGATGTGAGTATCGATCCAAGTAAAAGAATGATTGAGGACCCGATAGCAATACTTGGAAGAAAGCAAAAGAAGCTACGCAGGAAAATGATTGATTTAGTGTTGAACAAGTGGAAACATAATCACGGTGAAAGCCTAACGTGGGAAACTGAGTCCGTGATGAAAGAGAACCAGAAACTGCTGCTGCAAATGTGAACACTGGTCCTGGATCTACCCCACATGCTGGCAGGGAAAATAATATGGCAGCATTTGTGACACAACAGTTGTTGGCCGCCATGCCTACTTTAGTTGCTCAGATCACGGTGAGCATGAACGCCAATAATAATCATCATGCTGACAATAGTAACAATGTCGAACCTACGGCTGAACAAGTTATTCCTCGAGTTCATCTGCACGGGAGTGACTTTAAGACCTTCACTTATTGTAAGCCAAAGGAGTTCCATGGCACCGAAGGTCCTGTCGGACTAATCAATTGGCTAGAAAGCATAGAGGCGGTGCTTCATATCAGCCGTTGTGCCGAAGAGCACAAAGTGGAATATGCTGCCTCTCAATTTCAAAAGCACGCCTTGTCATGGTGGAACGAGCAGATAAGGACTTGTGGTCGAGATCCAGCCAATAGCATACCTTGGTTGAACTTTAAAAGGATGTTGATGGAAAAGTACTGTCCTCGTGAGGAAGTACAGAAAATGGAAGGTGAATTCTGGAATCATAGTATGATTGGACTAGACAACGAGAAATACACAACTCGTTTTCATGAGTTGGCAAGACTAGTCCCTCGTATGGTAGATACGGAGAAGAAATTGATCGAAAGATACTGTTATGGCTTGTCACCTGATGTCCGAAGGTTGGTAGCCGCTTTTAATCCTTTGACTCTTCAAGCGGTAGTTAGTGCAACCAACCGGATGGTGATAGACTTGAAAAGAACCACTGGTTCTTCTGTTGGAAATGAGGCTGTCAAGAGAAGGAATGATCATGCCTCTAGTAGTAGATTTGGCGACGGTGGAAATGGCAAGAGGTTTAGGACTGCCAGAAACTTTGTTGTGGTTGCTCAAGACGTCAAGAGGTACACTGGCATAGACCCCAAGTGTAATAGGTGTAACCTCCATCACAGGGGAAATTGCCCTACTTGTCACCGTTGTAAAAAGACGGGACATTTGATAAAATACTGTAAGGAGAAGGCACCCAATCAATGCTACGAGTGTGGGAGCGAAACCCATATGCGACCCGCTTGTCCACGACTCAATTTAAACCCGAACAACAATGCTATAGTTCCCATGAGGAACAATGCGGGGAACAATCAAGCTAGAAATCAAGGAGGACAAGACAGAGGTCGAGTTTTTGCTTTGGATGCTGCTGATGCACGACGTGATCCCAACGTTGTGATAGGTACATTCATACTCAATAATCATTATGTCTTTGTGTTATTCGACTCTGGTGCTGATAAAAGCTTTATATCCTTAGAATTTAAGTCTCGATTTAATATAGTAGCTATCCCCATGAAAGAAACTTATATCGTCGAATATGCAAACGGTCAAAAGTATGTTGCTAGAGATCATTTGG
This sequence comes from Erigeron breviscapus, assembly GCA_034093135.1. NCBI lineage: Eukaryota > Viridiplantae > Streptophyta > Magnoliopsida > Asterales > Asteraceae > Erigeron > Erigeron breviscapus. The sequence goes on from CM067168.1 coordinate 4,846,884, forward strand.
TAGATTGTAATTTAACGTTGTCTGGTAAAACCTTTAAGATAGATCTGATTCCCATAGAACTAGGAAGTTTTGATGTGATCGTTGGTATGGACTGGTTGTCTAGAGTTCGCGCTGATATTGGTTGTTACGAGAAAGTTGTAAGAATACCTCTTCCAAATGACGAAACATTGATAGTGCAAGGAGACAAGTCAGGGAAGGAATTGATTTTAGTGTCGGCGATAAAGCGAATAGATATTTACAAAAAGAATACCCTACTTTCTTGGCACTAGTGGTTGAAAGGAAACCAGAGGGTAAAGGCATTCAAGATATTCCAGTTGTTAAAGATTTTCCGGAGGTGTTTCCCGAAGATTTGACGGGACTTCCACCTCATAAACCAGTCGAGTTTGGAATAGACTTGGTCCCTGGAGCTGCACCCGTGGCCAAGGCACCCTATCGCCTTACACCGTCAGTGTAACATCCCAATCTTTTTATTTAACGGTTGACTAGAGTCGTTAAGTCAACATAACGTGTTCGTTAAGTCTCTAGGAGATTTAATGCTTAGATGTGTTTAATGTGCTAAACGTGTGAGGCTTGAATGCCTTAATTATTGATGTAGTAATGTGTTTAAGGTGTAGTTATATGCCTTTTGAGGTGCTTGAAGTGTTTAATAAGTTGTATGTAGTCCCTATAGGTGTTTTGGGCTAATAATGTGACGTTTGGAAGCCTAGGGACTAGTTTTGACATAGGGTGAATCTTAAAAACGGGATTAGGAGTTTAATTAGACCCTAATCACTATCACAATCAGTTTCTTCTCCCTTGTATCAAGCCCTAACCGCCCCCATGATCCCCATCAATTTCCTAAGCGAAAATCCATCAAAACGTGTGATTCGAGTGTGTTTGATCAAGTCTTTTGCATCCTCTTTGTGATCCACAGGTAGGAAAGGTATATTAACATTAATTTTATATCTTTTCAATCATTTAAGTCATTTGGAATCAGATCTAGGTCATTAAAGGGTTGATTGATGTCGAATTAACAATTGTTTTATGATGCAATTCATGTATCGATTTAATCAAAGATTTTATTACATCATTATGGTCTTAATATGGTGGATTTTAAGGTTCAAAGGTTGTTCATAAGGTTTGGGGTCGTTTGGGTTGAGTTTGGTTAAGTTTTGGATGTTAAAAGATGATTGATGTGCTGGTTCGTAGCCAGTTGCGGCGCAATTGGATTTCAGAGAGATAAGTTGCGGCTCAATGAGTCATTGCGGCGCAACAGAGACTGAATTTTGAAACGGCCATAACTTTTGAACCGTAACTCCATTTTTGACAAATAAACTATCCCTGGAATCGTGAGAGAGTCTAGTTTCTAATGGTAAAGCTTTTAAAAGATGATTTTGATGTCAAGTTTCCTGAAAGGTAGAATTAGTGAGTGAAGGTCGAGTTTCGTCGGATTCTATGAGTCCTAATGTATTACTCAAACCTCCAATGCATAAAGCAATGTCATGGGTCATGTTTATAGGTGTTTAGGTTTGAGTTATGACCTTAATGATGTGGGTATTAGCTTGTCTAATGATCGCTTAATGATTATAGGAGGTCAGGAATACTTGCTTTGCACGGTAACGTAGTTATCATTTGTCGTGCGCTTCTTTGAGGTAAGATACACTACTTTGACACGCTGAGGGTTCAACAAAAGATGGTTTCATATAATAACTTCCCAATTGGTACCTTGAATTGTTTGTGGGTATACGGGGTTACACGGGAGGTAATATGGGTTATGTAGTTGACCATTGAGACCTGAAATGCAGTCCCTAATGATATGTAATGTAGTGTATGTTATGAAATGACGTGTGATGTAGTATTATGTTATGAAGTGATATGCAGTATCTTGTGATGCATTGAGATGTAGTATATGTTGTTGATTGTTGTTATGTGCATGATTGTATGGCTTGCTCATCTAGTTCACTAGACTTGTTAAGTTGCCATGACACGCGCACGTTTAAGGGCCCAAAACGTAAAAGCATTAAACGTATTAAATGTTTAGGTAATGCAGTCACCTAAACTAAATGAGATGCAGGTTCGAGCTCGTTAAAAATTTGATGCAGAAAGTGTTAAGCTTAACCCGTACTTGCCCTAGCCCGGCTAAGTGCGTTGACGTAGGTTGCTTGGGTGGCTCCTAGTAACATGGTCATTGAGATGCAGTTGAGTAATACGAGGGGTCTGACCCGCCCTCATTTGTCTAGGTAACACCAATGAATAAGGAAACCAAACAGATTTTAATTAGTTTGGACTTTTAAGTTTACTTCCGCTTTATTTTAACGCCGTTAGGCGAAAATTTTTGGAAACCCATATTTTTCAACGAAGGGTGTTACAATCAGAAATGCAAGAATTGTCCGAACAACTTCAAGAGTTGTTAGCAAAAGGACTAATTCGTCCAAGTTCATCACCCTAGGGAGCTCCGATCTTATTTGTTAAGAAGAAAGACGGCTCTATGCGCATGTGTATTGATTATAGAGAATTGAACAAGTTGACCGTCAAGAACAGGTACCATTTACCTCGTATTGACGACTTGTTCGACCAACTGGGAGGTGCATCACACTTTTCCAAGATCGATCTCAGATCTGGGTATCATCAACTCAGAGTCCGAGAGACAGACATTCCTAAAACAGCCTTCAGAACTCATTATGGACATTATGAGTTTTTGGTTATGCCTTTTGGTTTAACCAATGCACCTGCTGTGTTTATGGACTTAATGAATCGAGTATGTCGACCGTATCTCGACAAGTTTGTCATCGTATTCATTGATGACATACTGATCTACTCGAGAACTAAAGACGAACATGAAGGTCATCTGAGAATCATTTTACAACTGCTCAAGGATCAAGAATTGTACACAAAGTTCTCAAAATGTGAATTCTGGATTAGGGAAGTACACTTCTTGGGTCATGTGGTGAATGCGGATGGAATCCATGTAGATCCATCTAAGGTCGAGGCAATAAAGAAGTGGGAAGCCCCTAAGACTCCGACAGAAATCCATCAATTTCTTGGACTGGCTGGCTATTACAGGAGATTCATTGAGAATTTCTCTAAGGTTTCTCAACCTTTGACTTTGTTAACTCAGAAGACTAAGGAATTTATTTGGCAGGATGCCCAAGAAAAGGCATTTCAGACGTTAAAAGACAGACTATGTAATGCTCCTATTCTAGCATTACGGAATGGCATTGAAAATTTCGTGGTATACTGTGACGCCTCACATCAGGGAATGGGATGTGTACTTATGCAAGAAGGTAAGGTCATTGCTTACGCTTCCAGACAACTCAAAATCCACGAAGAGAATTATACAACCCACGATCTCGAACTCGGAGCGGTTGTTTTTGCCTTAAAGATTTGGAGGCACTACTTGTATGGTACCAAGTGTACGGTATTCACAGATCACAAAAGTCTTCAGCATATCTTTGATCAGAAAATGCTGAATATGAGACAAAGCGATGGGTAGAATTACTCAGTGATTATGATTGTGAACTCAAATATCATCCCGGTAAAGCAAATGTTGTTGCTGACGCGCTAAGTCAAAAAGATAGAATTTCCCTATCTGTCATAAAAAGAGCAAGTTCTTATATTGGCTCATCATTAAGGGATAGAGTTCTGGACGATCAAAACGATGCCCTACAGCCAGGGCGTATCGAGAAAGAAGCATTGTGGAATGCTGAACGTTTATTTGAATTGGATGGCGATGGGATTCGACATGTCAAGGGCAGAGTGTGGATTCCCAAGTACAATGGACTTAGAGAACTCTTAATGAACGAGAGTCATCGATCTAAGTATTCAATCCATCCTGGTGCTGACAAAATGTACCATGGACTAAAGGACTTTTATTGGTGGCCTGGTATGAAAAGAGATATCACCACTTATGTCTCAAAGTGTCTAAATTGTTCAATGGTCAAGGCGGAGCACCAAAAGCCTTCTGGGCTGCTCCAACAACCCCAAATTCCTGACTGGAAATGGGAACAGATTACTATGGACTTTATTACTAAATTGCCTCGAACCTTGAAAGGGTTACGATACTATTTGGGTCATTGTTGACCGATTGACGAAGTCTGCACACTTCATTCCCATACGAGAGAATTGTACGCAAAGTTCTCAAAATGTGAATTATGGATTAGGGAAGTACACTTCTTGGGTCATGTGGTGAATGCGGATGGAATCCATGTAGATCCATCTAAGGTCGAGGCAATAAAGAAGTGGGAAGCCCCTAAGACTCCGACAGAAATCCATCAATTTCTTGGACTGGCTGGCTATTACAGGAGATTCATTGAGAATTTCTCTAAGGTTTCTCAACCTTTGACTTTGTTAACTCAGAAGACTAAGGAATTTATTTGGCAGGATGCCCAAGAAAAGGCATTTCAGACGTTAAAAGACAGACTATGTAATGCTCCTATTCTAGCATTACCGAATGGCATTGAAAATTTCGTGGTATACTGTGACGCCTCACATCAGGGAATGGGATGTGTACTTATGCAAGAAGGTAAGGTCATTGCTTACGCTTCCAGACAACTCAAAATCCACGAAGAGAATTATACAACCCACGATCTCGAACTCGGAGCGGTTGTTTTTGCCTTAAAGATTTGGAGGCACTACTTGTATGGTACCAAGTGTACGGTATTCACAGATCACAAAAGTGTTCAGCATATCTTTGATCAGAAAATGCTGAATATGAGACAAAGACGATGGGTAGAATTACTCAGTGATTATGATTGTGAACTCAAATATCATCCCGGTAAAGCAAATGTTGTTGCTGACGCGCTAAGTCAAAAAGATAGAATTTCCCTATCTGTCATAAAAAGAGCAAGTTCTTATATTGGCTCATCATTAAGGGATAGAGTTCTGGACGATCAAAACGATGCCCTACAGCCAGGGCGTATCGAGAAAGAAGCATTGTGGAATGCTGAACGTTTATTTGAATTGGATGGCGATGGGATCCGACATGTCAAGGGCAGAGTGTGGATTCCCAAGTACAATGGACTTAGAGAACTCTTAATGAACGAGAGTCATCGATCTAAGTATTCAATCCATCCTGGTGCTGACAAAATATACCATGGACTAAAGGACTTTTATTGGTGGCCTGGTATGAAAAGAGATATCACCACTTATGTCTCAAAGTGTCTAAATTGTTCAATGGTCAAGGCGGAGCACCAAAAGCCTTCTGGCTGCTCCAACAACCCCAAATTCCTGACTGGAAATGGGAACATATTACTATGGATTTTATTACTAAACTGCCTTGAACCATGAAAGGGTACGATACTATTTGGGTCATTGTCGATCGATTAACGAAGTCTGCACACTTCATTCCCATACGGGAGAATTGGAAGATAAAGAAATTGTCTCAATTATATATTGAGAAGATCGTGTCACTTCATGGTGTTCCTGTGTCTATTATCTCTGATCGTGATGGTCGTTTCACTTCACAATCATGGAGATATTTCCAAGACGCCTTAGGCACTCAGTTGAATTTGAGTACGGCTTACCATCCACAAACTGACGAACAAAGTCAACGTACCATCCAGACGTTAGAAGACATGCTTCGGGCATGTGTCATTGACTTCAAGGGTAGTTGGGATACCTTTTTGTCGTTAGCTGAATTTTCATATAATAACAGCTATCACACTAGCATCAAATGTGCTCCTTATGAGGCTTTGTATGGACGGAAATGTAGATCTCCTGTCTGTTGGCTTGATGCTGGCGAATGTCGTTTGTACAAATATGGACTAGTTCAGAAGACTACTGATCAGATTGTTGAAATTAGGGCACGACTGAAGGCGGCTCAAGATCGCCAAAAGAGTTATGCCGACCGTAGAAGGAAACCACTTGAGTTTCAAGTGGGAGACAAAGTCATGTTAAAAGTGTCGCCTTGGAAAGGCACTGCACGTTTTGGTGTGCGAGGCAAACTTAGCCCTCGTTATATCGGACCATTCGAAATCGTTCAAAGAGTTGGTTCCGTGGCTTATAAGCTCGATTTGTCCCAAGAGCTAGAACACGTTCATCACACGTTCCATGTTTCGAATCTTAAGAAATGTCTAACTGATGAAACGTTAGTCGTACCTGTCGAAGAGCTGCAAGTGAACGACTCTCTTCAATTCGTCGAGGAACCTGTTAAAATTTTAGACCAACAGCTCAAACAACTTAGACGTAGTCGTATCAAGTTGGTCAAAGTAGTTCGTTGGAACTCAAAACACGGACCCGACTCAACTTGGGAACGTGAAGACTACATGATGGAGACTTATCCTCATCTTTTTGCCGAGCAACAATTAATTTCGGGACGAAATCCTAAGAAGTCGGGGATGCTGTGACAACTCGTAATTTATTAACATCGGGTTAGTCTAAATCTCAATTAGAAAGTCATTAGACGTGGAAATTATTAGACTTTTGGACTTTTGACTTAGTCAAATTAGACGTATCTTGATGACGTAGACTATTAGCTATCTAGACGAATGTCGAGTCTTAATATATAACTTTAAATAAATATTTAAAGGTTATGTCTTGTACAAAATAAATAGACTGTCTAGACTTAATACTTTTAAAAGTTTAGTTTGACGATGTTTTATTGGCTTGTCTTAACTTAAATGAGACGAGGGAAAATACCTTTACTTTAAATTATAACCTTTTGGTTAAACGGTAATTAATCGTAAGCATTTTACCAAATAAAGGGTATTAAAAATATCACAATTAGGCCACATGGGCCGGTTCCTTTTGTTTGTGGCAGAGAACAAAACAACAAACACTTCCCTCCTTTGTTCTTTGTTTCTGTCGACCAACACACACACACAAAACACATACACACAAAAATACTCTTCTCTTCAATCTCAAATTGGTATTGGCAAGGAGAAATCTTAAGGGGAAATAAAAAGGGTTTAATCATTTAGTGGATAATCAAGGTTTTGAAACATCATCATCATCTTCATCTTCTTCAAATTTCTTCAAGAACATAAATTGGTAAGTTTTCACTTTTTAAATTAAACTTTGATTTTGATTGATTCAATGAAAGGGTTTGTTATAGTTTTGTTAATTCGATTGATAGGCTATGAATAAGAAATGGATTTTTAGTTTAGTTGGAAAAAGGAACTAAATTTTGATTTAGAAATTAGGTTTTGGAAATCAAAAGTGATGGATTGTGAAATGGCTAGCAAAAATGGCTTGTTTCCAGGTTATTGAACATGTAGGTACTTGTTGAAATGAAAAGGAATTGAAATAGAAATGTTTTGGTTTGGCGAAAATGGTCAAAAACTGCATTTTCACCCGTTCAGGTCAGGTATCGCGCCGCGAGCCCCCAGGGTCGCGTCGCGAGGTGTGTTGTTTTCGAACAGGACCTGCACATTTAATTGCGACTTGCGCCGCGAGTGTTGTCTAGCCCAGGTCGCGCCGCGAGCCACCCAGGTCGCGCCGCGACTTTTATGACTGTTTGACATTTTCAAAAGACGATTACTTATGAACTTGGACTTTGTTTATACGAATTAGTACTTGAGAATACATTGTAATAACAATGTCAATGACACTAATACCATGAGTCAAATATAAAACGAACATTTAATCACACACTTGGTCGTGGCATTCTAGGACCGATAGCTAAGTAGTTGTACGTAGGATACTTGTCGTCGTGAGATTTGATCCTCACCATTGGTACTCATATCCTAGGTTTTGGATAGACGTGGAGACTAGACTTGCTCATTCTCAAGTTTGCTCGCCCTTTTAGCTCCTTGATCGGTAAGGTGAGTTTATGGCGCCCTTTTTCCTTTTACTTTGGGCCTGAAAAGCATGTACTGTATACACGACTACTTTATAAATGATTTGTTTTTGTCTATGCCATGAGATTTGGTAAATTAAATCATTTGTCTTATGTCTTGCCATGTTGACGGCTGTCTGAAAAAGTGTATACATGTGTTATGAAATATTGAACTAAATGACTTTGACTTGCCATGTTGTCGGCTGACTAAATTGTTCTTTGTGTTTGACGAACTAAAATGTTGCCCCTATGTAGTTATTACCATTATGAGATCCTAATGGTTGTCTTGTCAGTTTTTGTGCCTGACTGTCTTGGTTCTGGTCCGCACCCCATTATAGACGGGAGACCTGTGCGAGGTATACTGGTCCGCACCCCATTATAGACGGGAGACCTGTGCGGGGGAAATTAGTATTGTTGTCGGACCTTGCTCCCGACTGTCTTGTCTTCATAACTACATGTCATTGTGTGCTCCCAATGACGACTGGTCTTTTAGTCAAACACACTGTAAACTCACCAACTATTTCGATAGTTGATCCTCTCAAATTTCATGCTTTTCAGGTGACCAACAGTAAGTCTTGGAATCGTATTTGGCATTATAGGACCAACAGTAAGTCTCAAATTTCATGTTTGATGAACCCGGGTTTCAATCCGACCCTGTAGAACCCGACTTTTGAATTGTTATTATATATAATTGTATAGATTCATCAAACATGATGCATTAAAAAGTTAAACCTAAGATTGACACAACTAACATACATTTAACATAACTTTTTAGGTACAAAACAATTAAATCAACAACACAATTAAGAATTATATATTATTTCATCTGATGACAAATTAATCTCAGAACGGATAATGCATATACTAACAATAAATTTGATAGAAATGAAGCTAAAACACTAGCTTTTAAGTACAACGTACGCATCATATTGTATCACTAATAATGTGCTACCAAAACTATTTTAAGAAAAACTCAAACTTCACCTCATTGTCACACGCAAGCTTGCAATACACTATGTATCCCCAGCATGAACAGAACAACTAACTATCGGAAATGCAAAAAAACAGCTAAAATTTGTAGTTGAAGGCCATAAGGCTGACCGGAATGAAGCGTTTTTTCCCCTAGGGACGCCCAAAAAGCGCATGGAACTCCCCGGGAACGCCTGCTACATTGCCCCCGGGGGCGTTCCCGGAAAATGTAACACCCGTCGTTTAAAAATATGGGTTTTCAAAAACTTTTCACCTAACGGTGTTAACTTGCGGAAGTAAAGACTGTAAAAGTCAAAACCGATAAAAACATTTCGGTTTCTGCATTTATTTGGTGTTACATGCCATATCAAACAATAGTTCAAATGAAAACCCAACGGTTGCCCAACATAAAACAACCGTTCACACATCACTACATAAATTCGACATTAAATACGAAATGTAACGAATGTCTAAAGTAAGCATCGTCTAAGGGTAGCTAAGGCTCCTGCATTGCATCTACCCAAGCTCACACGTCCTGCATCTAGATTCCATCAAGCTAAACCTGAGGGAACAACCACATTAAGAAGCAAGTGTTAGCTATAAGAATAGCTAAGTAAGATAACACTTAATTTAAAAGCATTTGTCCAATTAAAACAATCTTCATTATTAGACAAGTTTATTAGGCACAACACACATCACACGTTCACACATATACTGCATTTCAACTTCGTTTCAATTAGGATAATCATCCTAAGGTGCCTATCCTGCATTAGTTCACACATTGTCACACGTATCTTCGTTAACTGCATATAAGTGTGCCCTGCATCACACCCGACTGGATGATTAGTCAAAAGACTACTCATCTTACGTCGTTAAGGAATGGCAAGCCAATCCTTGAGTAATCCGTATATGAAGGTTGGTCAAACCCCTCGTATTACTCGCCCTGCGTTATAGAGACCACGTTGCGAGGAGCCACCCAAGCAACAACTGCATCTACGCACTCGCCGGCTAAGGCTAGTACGGGTTAAGCTTAACACTTTTCACTGCATCTGTTTTATGAGCTCAATTTCACACATATAGATTGGGTCCCTGCATTCCCAAACATTCACACACATATAGTCTAGGTAACACACATTCCTAGACATTCACACACTTTAACTTCATTACGTTTGGATCCTTAAACGTGCAAGTGACATAGCAACCTAGCAAGTCTAGTGAACTAGGCGTACAGGTCAGGCATGCATATCGCACATCAACTTCATTTCTATATATCATACATATCAAGATACTTCATTAAACTACATCAACTGCATAACTACATATTACATTAAGCAATACTGCATTACACTACAATAGGGACTGCATCTCAGGTCTCATGGTCAACTGCATACCCATAATACCTCCCAAGTAACCCATATGCCCACATGCAATAATAAGGTACCGAATGGAAGTGTTTACGATTTGAAACCAGCTTTTAGTTGATCCCCCAGCGTGTCAGAGTAGTGTATCTTACCTCAAAGGAGCGCACGACAAAAGGCAACTACGTTACTGTGCAAAGCAAGTATTCCTGACCTCCTATAATCATTAAGCGATCATTAGACAAGCTAATACCCACATCATTAAGGTCCTAACTCAGACCTAAACACCTATCTATATGACCCATGACAAATCTAAATGCATTGGAGGTTTGATTAATACTTTAGGACTCATAGAATCCGACGAAACTCGACCTTCACTCACTAATTCAACCTTTCAGGAAACTTGACTTCACAATCCTCCTTTAAAAGCATTACCATTAGAAAATAGACTCTCACACGATTCTAGGGATAGCTTACTTGTCAAAAACGGAGTCACGGTTCAAAAGATATGGCCATTTGAAAATTATGTCGCTTTCAAAGGGAATCAAACGAATTTAGCTTCCAGAAAACGAATTTAGCTTCCAGAAAACGAATTTAGCTTCCAGAAAACGAATTTAACTTCCAGAAAACGAATTTAGCTTCCAGAAAACGAATTTAGCTTCCAGAAAACGAATTTAACTTCCAGAAAACGAATTTAGCTTCCAGAAAACGAATTTAGACATCAGGAAACGAATTTAGACATCAGGAAACGAATTTAGACTTAGCCACACGAACTTAGGCTCAATTTGCTTCAAACGAACTTAAAATTCATTTTCCAAACGAATTTAGATCCCACAAAACGAACTTAAAGTTCGTTGGACAACACTCGACCAGAATTCACAAAACGGCTTCGTCCTTCAATTTTCCAGAAATCATTCGATTTAGGCTTCACCCAAAACATGTTTTCGACATAATTAAACATATTTTGATCATAATGATCGATTACAAACTCGTTTGATGTCGTTTAGATCATTAATTTGCTTAAACATATTATGAACCCTAATTTATTAAAACTCCTTTATAAAATCAGATTTGCTCCTTTAAAATATAACTTTGAATCTGAAAATCTAATCAATGAATTGATTATTACCTGTAATGCCAAATAGGATGCAATACCCTTGACAAAACACACTCGAATCACACGTAGAAAAGCTTTTCGGCTTGAAATTGATGAAGGATTGCTAAGGGAAGGCTTAGGGTCTGTTTAGAGATTGTTTTGGCTGCATAATATCATCTAATGGCAGCTCCTAAACCCTTAATCCCGTTTTTAGATTTCAACCTATGTCAAAATCAGTCCCTGGACTTCCAAACCCTTCATTATTGGTCACAAACTGCATTATTGACCATATACAACATTAGTCCTTCATTAAAAGGCACTACATAGCCTTTAAGCGACATTAATCACACTTTATTCGTCATTAAAATTTAGGCTTTTAAACCTAACTACTTTATCTACGTTAACCACACATAACTACATTCAAATATTAAGTAAAGACTTAACGACACCCCAAATTGACTTAACGGCATTAGTCAAACATTAAACATATGAAGGTTGGTCAAACCCCTCGTATTACTCGCCCTGCGTTATAGAGACCACGTTGCGAGGAGCCACCCAAGCAACAACTGCATCTACGCACTCGCCCGGCTAAGGCTAGTACGGGGTTAAGCTTAACACTTTTCACTGCATCTGTTTTATGAGCTCAATTTCACACATATAGAATGGGTCCCTGCATTCCCAAACATTCACACACATATAGTCTAGGTAACACACATTCCTAGACATCACACACTTTAACTTCATTACGTTTGGATCCTTAACGTGCAAGTGACATAGCAACCTAGCAAGTCTAGTGAACTAGGCGTACAGGTCAGGCATGCATATCGCACATCAACTTCATTTCTATATATCATACATATCAAGATACTTCATTAAACTACATCAACTGCATAACTACATATTACATTAAGCAATACTGCATTACACTACAACAGGGACTGCATCTCAGGTCTCATGGTCAACTGCATAACCCATAATATCTCCCAAGTAACCCATATGCCCACATGCAATAATAAGGTACCGAATGGAAGTGTTTACGATTTGAAACCAGCTTTTAGTTGATCCCCCAGCGTGTCAGAGTAGTGTATCTTACCTCAAAGGAGCGCACGACAAAAGGCAACTATGTTACTGTGCAAAGCAAGTATTCCTGACCTCCTATAATCATTAAGCGATCATTAGACAAGCTAATACCCACATCATTAAGGTCCTAACTCAGACCTAAACACCTATCTATATGACCCATGACAAATCTAAACGCATTGGAGGTTTGATTAATACTTTAGGACTCATAGAATCCGACGAAACTCGACCTTCACTCACTAATTCAACCTTTCAGGAAACTTGACTTCAAAATCCTCCTTTAAAAGCATTACCATTAGAAAATAGACTCTCACACGATTCTAGGGATAGCTTACTTGTCAAAAACGGAGTCACGGTTCAAAAGATATGGCCATTTGAAAATTATGTCTTTCAAAGGGAATCAAACGAATTTAGCTTCCAGAAAACGAATTTAGCTTCCAGAAAACGAATTTAGACATCAGGAAACGAATTTAACTTCCAGAAAACGAATTTAGCTTCCAGAAAACGAATTTAGCTTCCAGAAAACGAATTTAGACATCAGGAAACGAATTTAGCTTCCAGAAAACGAATTTAGACATCAGGAAACGAATTTAGACATCAGGAAACGAATTTAGACATCAGGAAACGAATTTAGACATCAGGAAACGAATTTAGACATCAGGAAACGAATTTAGCTTCCAGAAAACGAATTTAGCTTCCAGAAAACGAATTTAGCTTCCAGAAAACGAATTTAGCTTCCAGAAAACGAATTTAGACATCAGGAAACGAATTTAGACATCAGGAAACGAATTTAGCTTCCAGAAAACGAATTTAGCTTCCAGAAAACGAATTTAGCTTCCAGAAAACGAATTTAGCTTCCAGAAAACGAATTTAGCTTCCAGAAAACGAATTTAGACATCAGGAAACGAATTTAGACATCAGGAAACGAATTTAGACATCAGGAAACGAATTTAGACATCAGGAAACGAATTTAGACATCAGGAAACGAATTTAGCTTCCAGAAAACGAATTTAGACATCAGGAAACGAATTTAGCTTCCAGAAAACGAATTTAGCTTCCAGAAAACGAATTTAGCTTCCAGAAAACGAATTTAGACATCAGGAAACGAATTTAGCTTCCAGAAAACGAATTTAGACATCAGGAAACGAATTTAGACATCAGGAAACGAATTTAGACATCAGGAAACGAATTTAGCTTCCAGAAAACGAATTTAGACATCAGGAAACGAATTTAGACATCAGGAAACGAATTTAGACATCAGGAAACGAATTTAGACATCAGGAAACGAATTTAGCTTCCAGAAAACGAATTTAGACATCAGGAAACGAATTTAGACATCAGGAAACGAATTTAGACATCAGGAAACGAATTTAGACATCAGGAAACGAATTTAGCTTCCAGAAAACGAATTTAGACATCAGGAAACGAATTTAGCTTCCAGAAAACGAATTTAGCTTCCAGAAAACGAATTTAGCTTCCAGAAAACGAATTTAGACATCAGGAAACGAATTTAGCTTCCAGAAAACGAATTTAGACATCAGGAAACGAATTTAGACATCAGGAAACGAATTTAGACATCAGGAAACGAATTTAGACATCAGGAAACGAATTTAGACATCAGGAAACGAATTTAGCTTCCAGAAAACGAATTTAGCTTCCAGAAAACGAATTTAGACATCAGGAAACGAATTTAGACATCAGGAAACGAATTTAGACATCAGGAAACGAATTTAGACATCAGGAAACGAATTTAGCTTCCAGAAAACGAATTTAGCTTCCAGAAAACGAATTTAGCTTCCAGAAAACGAATTTAGCTTCCAGAAAACGAATTTAGCTTCCAGAAAACGAATTTAGACATCAGGAAACGAATTTAGACATCAGGAAACGAATTTAGCTTCCAGAAAACGAATTTAGCTTCCAGAAAACGAATTTAGACATCAGGAAACGAATTTAGACATCAGGAAACGAATTTAGACATCAGGAAACGAATTTAGCTTCCAGAAAACGAATTTAGCTTCCAGAAAACGAATTTAGCTTCCAGAAAACGAATTTAGCTTCCAGAAAACGAATTTAGACATCAGGAAACGAATTTAGCTTCCAGAAAACGAATTTAGCTTCCAGAAAACGAATTTAGCTTCCAGAAAACGAATTTAGCTTCCAGAAAACGAATTTAGCTTCCAGAAAACGAATTTAGCTTCCAGAAAACGAATTTAGCTTCCAGAAAACGAATTTAGACATCAGGAAACGAATTTAGACATCAGGAAACGAATTTAGCTTCCAGAAAACGAATTTAGACATCAGGAAACGAATTTAGCTTCCAGAAAACGAATTTAGACATCAGGAAACGAATTTAGCTTCCAGAAAACGAATTTAGCTTCCAGAAAACGAATTTAGCTTCCAGAAAACGAATTTAGCTTCCAGAAAACGAATTTAGCTTCCAGAAAACGAATTTAGCTTCCAGAAAACGAATTTAGACATCAGGAAACGAATTTAGCTTCCAGAAAACGAATTTAGCTTCCAGAAAACGAATTTAGCTTCCAGAAAACGAATTTAGCTTCCAGAAAACGAATTTAGCTTCCAGAAAACGAATTTAGCTTCCAGAAAACGAATTTAGCTTCCAGAAAACGAATTTAGCTTCCAGAAAACGAATTTAGACATCAGGAAACGAATTTAGCTTCCAGAAAACGAATTTAGACATCAGGAAACGAATTTAGACATCAGGAAACGAATTTAGACATCAGGAAACGAATTTAGACATCAGGAAACGAATTTAGCTTCCAGAAAACGAATTTAGCTTCCAGAAAACGAATTTAGACATCAGGAAACGAATTTAGCTTCCAGAAAACGAATTTAGCTTCCAGAAAACGAATTTAGCTTCCAGAAAACGAATTTAGACATCAGGAAACGAATTTAGCTTCCAGAAAACGAATTTAGACATCAGGAAACGAATTTAGCTTCCAGAAAACGAATTTAGCTTCCAGAAAACGAATTTAGCTTCCAGAAAACGAATTTAGCTTCCAGAAAACGAATTTAGCTTCCAGAAAACGAATTTAGCTTCCAGAAAACGAATTTAGACATCAGGAAACGAATTTAGACATCAGGAAACGAATTTAGACATCAGGAAACGAATTTAGACATAGCCATACGAAGCTTAGGGTCTGTTTAGAGATTGTTTTGGCTGCATAATATCATCTAATGGCAGCTCCTAAACCCTTAATCCCGTTTTTAGATTTCAACCTATGTCAAAATCAGTCCCTGGACTTCTAAACCCTTCATTATTGGTCACAAACTGCATTATTGACCATATACAACATTAGTCCTTTATTAAAAGGCACTACATAGCCTTTAAGCGACATTAATCACACTTTTATTCGTCATTAAAATTTAGGCTTTTAAACCTAACTACTTTATCTACGTTAACCACACATAACTACATTCAAATATTAAGTAAGACTTAACGACACCCCAAATTGACTTAACGGCATTAGTCAAACATTAAATAAAAGTTCGGGATGTTACAAAAAATTTGTTTCCCCGTTCCATTTCTAACGCCTAGCAAGCTTTGACCAAACACCCCTTCCCTTTTCCTATTGGTCCATTTTCTTTTTTTCTTTTTTTTTTTACTTGTATAAATTAGGGGTTACGGGGAACCCCTAACTCCAAGGGGAACCCCTCACTTCAAGAGGACTACACATGTCATGCATATAGCAAAAAGAGGGGTTCCAAGAACCCCTCACTCCCCATGGCCTAATACAATGGTCTAAAATACTAGGTGTCTCCATCTCAAGTGCATATATGCCTGAACAGCTAGCTAACTACTACAAAAAAGAAAGAAAAAAAAAGGTTTGTTGTACAACATACTACAAAAAGGCTTGATAGGGAGGGGGAATCCCATATTTGTGCATAGCCAAATCAACGAATCTCATGAAAGGCAACTAAATTTTCAAGCTAATCAATATGAAGACAACCAAGGAGCCTTCCTTCAAATGGGCACGCAAGTGGCCAAACTTAAAAACAATCAAGGAACCTTCCTAAAAATGGACAGGTAAATGGCCAAACTGAAACCCATCAATATATGTGTTGATGTTTTATGTTATCTAATTTACAAGCCCTTTTGAATGTCTTATATGGATTAGGGGTGGCAATGGATGGATATGGATTGGATCATGATCCGATCCATTAGTGATCCAACTTAAATGGATCATGATCCGATCCGTGATCCAACATAATGGATCGTGATCCGATCCATATCCAAATAATTTTAAAAAGATGGATCATCATCCGGATTGATCCATTAAATTTTTTCAATAATTTTATTTTTTAAGTGAATAAAAATTTTACTTTTCAGAAACTAAGGAACGTTTAGTAGGGGCGCACGTGTCCGGGGACACGGGTCACCGGGGGCACCTGTGACCGGAACACGGGTCACCGGGGGCACCCGTGACCGGACACGGGTCACCGGGGGCACCCGTGACAGGGATACGGGTCACCGGGGGCACCATTGACCGGTGGCACGCTCGACCGGGGGCACCATTTGACCGGGGGCACTCGTCAATGGTGATATGTCAATTAGTCAATTTTGGTGATATGTCGATCCGGATCAATCCGGATGGATCATGGATCGATCCAAATAATTAAATGGATAAATGGAGCAATCCATTGGATTGTTAAATGGATAATGGATATTATTTTTGATCCAATAAGTGATATAAATGGATTGGATCATGATCCGATCCATTAGTGATCCAACTTAAATGGATCATGATCCGATCCATGATCCAACATAATGGATCGTGATCCGATCCATATCCAAATAATTTTAAATAGATGGATCATCATCCGGATTGATCCATTAAATTTTTTCAATAATTTTATTTTTTAGGTGAATGAAATTTTACTTTTCAGAAACTAAGGAACGTTTAGTAGGGGCGCACGTGTCCGGGGACACGGGTCACCGGGGGCACCCGTGACCGGAACACGGGTCACCGGGGGCACCCGTGACCGGACACGGGTCACCGGGGGCACCCGTGACCGGAACACGGGTCACCGGGGGCACCCGTGACCGGAACACGGGTCACCGGGGGCACCCGTGACCGGAACACGGGTCACCGGGGGCACCCGTGACCGGAACACGGGTCACCGGGGGCACCCGTGACCGGAACACGGGTCACCGGGGGCACCCGTGACCGGAACACGGGTCACCGGGGGCACCCGTGACCGGAACACGGGTCACCGGGGGCACCCGTGACCGGAACACGGGTCACCGGGGGCACCCGTGTCCGGAACAAGGGTCACCGGGGGCACCCCGTGACCGGAACACGGGACACCGGGGGCACCATTGACCGGTGGCACGCTCGACCGGGGGCACCATTTGACCGGGGGCACTCGTCAATGGTGATATGTCAACCTAACTACTTTATCTACGTTAACCACACACATAACTACATTCAAATATTAAGTAAAGACTTAACGACACCCCAAATTGACTTAACGGCATTAGTCAAACATTAATAAAAGTTCGGGATGTTACAAAAATTTGTTTCCCCGTTCCATTTCTAACGCCTAGCAAGCTTTGACCAAACACCCCTTCCCTTTTCCTATTGGTCCATTTTCTTTTTTTCTTTTTTTTTTTACTTGTATAAATTAGGGGTTACGGGGAACCCCTAACTCCAAGGGGAACCCCTCACTTCAAGAGGACTACACATGTCATGCATATAGCAAAAAGAGGGGTTCCAAGAACCCCTCACTCCCCATGGCCTAATACAATGGTCTAAAATACTAGGTGTCTCCATCTCAAGTGCATATATGCCTGAACAGCTAGCTAACTACTACAAAAAAGAAAGAAAAAAAAAGGTTTGTTGTACAACATACTACAAAAAGGCTTGATAGGGAGGGGGAATCCCATATTTGTGCATAGCCAAATCAACGAATCTCATGAAAGGCAACTAAATTTTCAAGCTAATCAATATGAAGACAACCAAGGAGCCTTCCTTCAAATGGGCACGCAAGTGGCCAAACTTAAAAACAATCAAGGAACCTTCCTAAAAATGGACAGGTAAATGGCCAAACTGAAACCCATCAATATATGTGTTGATGTTTTATGTTATCTAATTTACAAGCCCTTTTGAATGTCTTATATGGATTAGGGGTGGCAATGGATGGATATGGATTGGATCATGATCCGATCCATTAGTGATCCAACTTAAATGGATCATGATCCGATCCGTGATCCAACATAATGGATCGTGATCCGATCCATATCCAAATAATTTTAAAAAGATGGATCATCATCCGGATTGATCCATTAAATTTTTTCAATAATTTTATTTTTTAGGTGAATGAAATTTTACTTTTCAGAAACTAAGGAACGTTTAGTAAGGGGCGCACGTGTCCGGGGACACGGGTCACCGGGGGCACCTGTGACCGGAACACGGGTCACCGGGGGCACCTTTGACCGGGGGCACGGGTCACCGGGGGCGCACGGGTCCGGGGACACGGGTCACCGGGGACACCATTGACCGGTGGCACGCTCGACCTGGGGCACCATTTGACCGGGGGCACTCGTCAATGGTGATATGTCAATTAGTCAATTTTGGTGATATGTCGATCCGGATCAATCCGGATGGATCATGGATCGATCCAAATAATTAAATGGATAAATGGAGCAATCCATTGGATTGTTAAATGGATAAATGGATATTATTTTTGATCCAATAAGTGATATAAATGGATTGGATCGGATTTGGATCAATATCCAATCCATTGCCAGGCCTAATATAGATGTTTCGAGTCAAGTTTTACTTTTTCTTTTACCGTTTTATTGTTTTATAGATTTAGGGGGATGGTTGGAATTGTATTTTTCGAATCATCCGATCCTTTGTGTGTTTAGAATGACATTTTGAAAAAACATGTTCCAACAAGTTTTTTTTTAAATTCTAAGTTCTTCAAATGCATCATATAATCTGTTCAAATATAATCCCAAACATTTGTATTACATCTAGATGCAAATGCACTACACAAAAAGACATCTAAAATAAAAGTGTTTCCTTGACCTTATATACTCATATAAAGAAGGAATCTAATGAAGGCATTCATACTCCAAGGGGTATTCGATGATAATTGATACCCAATATATATATATATCCAAAATTCTTAACCAAAACAATGTTAATACAAATCAAACGTATTCCTTCATTCTCATATACTTAAATTAAAACCTAAGTTTAGTCAACGGTAGTTGCTTGTACCAATAGCAAAATGTAATGTTGACAAAATTTCTTTGCATTATCTCAACAATTCAAACAAGCAAACAGATAAATAAATAAAATACCCCAAGCGTTCTCTTGGTTTCCCAATCAGTGCTAACTTTAAATCGAAACAATAAAGACTCCTTAAAACCGACCAAACGGTTCAAAAAAAAAATTAAATTTTCTACGGAATCCGACTGTGTATCATCTTGAATAGAGTATGGCGTGATCAACCAGGTTTAATAACTGCAATCGTTACTCCAGTTAAACACCATGGAAAACTTAATCAATACAGCAAGGTCGAATGTCTGAAAACTTTGATGTCCATCTTTTACAAGATAAAATAATTAGAAGTTTAGAACATGTACCATATAAAAGTTCCAACAAAACCTCTAACTAGCTACGTTATTACTTGAATAAATGAGATAGTCGACCTTCCCCATCGTAAAACAAGTGTTGGGTTCGTTGGACAACAAGCTATAATAAAAAATATTATAAAGTTTTCCATGTGATTAATTTGATAGGTCTAATTGTCTAAACATATTGTTGGAATATGATCACGTTAAATAAATGCATGTCCGAAAATGTTTAAGCCTACGGGGTCACACGCGATGACACTTAGATATCCGGTAATATGTATATATTGTATCTACATATTTATAATCACCATAATGGAGAGAAATTACATTGGACATTATTAACTAGATATGTTAATTGAAATTATTTATTAATTAATAAATATGGATTTATTAATTATTAAATATAAATATTAATTAATAATTAAATGTAATTATTAATTAAACCCTAGTCCAAGTCAAATTATATTTATAAATAATATTGCTTGAAGGTTAAGTTATTAGGAATATATTTATACCCTATATATATATATATCCTAATAATTAACCCTAACAATATATCTAAAAATCTAATACTCTCATTCGTATCTTTGCTCGGCCGAAGAAACGAAAAGCAAACAAACCAATACTAAATCACTTTTGTATCAGTGTAACAAAAGTTTTTCTTTTGGGGATTTTGTGATTCGATGGAAGTCAAGCCACAAAAGAAAACCATATTGGTTTTATTCCATTCGAATAATAGTGAAAGCAAACTAGGAGTTTTAGGCTTTTGGTGATTCAAGATCTAGCAATCTCCGGGTTTTGTTTGACGTGTCGTGTGTGCGATCGTAGAGGGGTTTTACTTTAAACCCTAACTAATAATAATAATCTTATTATTAATTTTATTGGAAGCTAAGCTAAAAGGTACACTTTCAATTCCCTACTTTGTTAATTATTATATTGCATATACGTTTCTTTCCGCTGCGTACTCGTGATTGTTTATATGATTTATGTGCATGAATCCTAACAGTGTATCACGAGCCTAATATGTGATATATTAGTTACAAAGTTCAAAACTTGAAGGGGGGTTTAGGGTTGGTTCGATTTAATTAGTAATTAAATATTAAAAATCATTTTTTAATTATTTATTTAATTAAATTCGATTTTAATAAAAATAAAATTAGGGTTTTATTTTTATTATTAATTCAACCTATTTATGTTAATGGTTAATTAAAAACCTCTATGCAAGTTTTGATTGTGTGAATTGGCATGTTTATTAGATATAAATTGCATGCTTATTGTATCTTTTATTTAATATTGTTAAATAGAAGTAAAAATCATAAGGAATTCATGCAAAATTCTTTATGATTATTACTTAGATATATTAGATATAAATTGCTTAGCTTAATGGTCCAATAATTAGGGTTAATTATTTGATAATTGTGTGACTATGTGAATTTTCGTGTGATTTTTCCTGCTTGACACCAGTTCACTAAAAAATTCATATAAAATCAACCGTAATGAGTTAGGAGTTGCCCTTTGGACTGTAGATGCACGACTCATAGGGCTACAACTTTGTAGTTCTGGTGGAAGGCTGTATCGAACTGAAAATAGGACTAAACTGGTCGTGAAGCTACTGGAAATTTCTAGTCAGCATGTTTATATGTATTTATTTGATAATTGTTTGTTTAAAGGCTTACGCAATCAAGGCAACTTGATGTATGTGGTCCTCTTCTATGAAGGGGGAGCCGACTTAGACATATACATTAACCATAGTGACCATGTTTAGGTGGCCCACCATAACTCGTTGCATCTTGCATGATTAATTAGTTAATAGTTAGTAAGTTTATTATTTTGCTTCTTTTATTGTGATATAAATGGTGATGCAAAATTGTTTTATTGAAAAGAATAAACTTGACTAAGAATTATCGAAATAAGATTTTGTTTTAATAAAATTGGAGTCTTACAACCAAGAGATACACCGGCTCACCCATTTGAACAAACTCTAAGAGAGGTATAAGTCGGAGTGCGCTAGCCTTCTAAAGGAGCGGGTTTTTAATTGCGTCTATCGCAAACCTTTGCTCATGCGCTTCTTTGTGCGTTCAAATGGAGCTACCGAGCTCTTTTGTGTTGTTAAGACAATAAAAATGATTTTATTAAACATTATGTTATGAAGATGTGCATGAGTCTTCATACATAAACTTTTGATTCACATCAATTGCATTACCCAATTAAAGTTAAGTCTTTGCCACCCACTTTGCTAGAACACTTGCAAGTGCTTTTTGCTCTACGTGAGACCGTAGGTGAATTGTATCTAACAAGGTAAATTACTACTCATCGTGAGACGGTGATAAACTATTTACATGTTCTTAATTGGGCGACTTAAAGCGAGTTAAGCGGTGAGACCTTGACCCGTGGCATAAGATGGGACAAAACATGTTTACAAAACACTTACTACCCCTAATAAGTGTTGTTGTAAGTCCCATAAATCTAGGAATTGCACTTGTAATGCAATTATTGCTCGTCACTTACCTTTTGAGTACGTCATTTCTAGCAGATCAACTGATGAAATGATGGTATGTCAATTGGATCCTAGCCTTAATGAAATTAATCGTTAAATGATTTAATATTGGGTGATTATATTTCTTAAGGATTCATTATCGAAAATACCGATAATTGAACTTGAATCTGTTTTGTAAATGACAACAAATCCTTCACAAAACATACACCAATCGGCTTTCAGGTCGATGCTAGAAAGAGAAAAACTTTTTGGAACCAACTTCAATGACTGTTTTCGTCAGCTGAGAATTGTTCTAAGAGCTGAAAAGAAAATCGATGTCCTTGAAAATTAGATACCCGCTATCCCTGATGCAAGTGCCACTGCTGTGCAGTTGGAAGCATACAATACTCAGTACAATAGACATATTGAGGTTGCTTGTTTGATGCTGGTAGCATGACTCCCGAGCTTCAAAAGCAATTCGGATTGCACAATCCGTATGATATGATCAGAGAACTCAAATCTATGTTTGAACTTGTTGAATCACTCCATGATTTGAACACGAGTATGGGAAACCGGTGAGCGCTCATGTACTCAAGATGAAGAGTTACTTTGAGCATTTGGAAAGGTTAAACTATGCGTATCCTCTGCCTATTGCTATTGGCATAATTCTTAAGTCTCTTTCAAGGGATTTTGAGAAGTTTGTGCGCAATTACAATATGCACAGCATGAGCAAAACCATAGCTGAACTTCATGCCATGTTGATTGCGTGTGAGAATAACCTTCCCAAGAAATCTGAGATACCCCAAGTTCTTATGATCAAGGGGGGAAAGGTTCAGAAAGCCAAACAACCGAAAGCTAAGGGCAAGAACGTTGGTAAGGGAAAGCAAGGTGCTTCAGTCTCAAAACCTAAAAGGACCCCTACGGCAGAAAACGAGCATCCGGCTAAAAGACCAAGCTTGTCATCACTGTGCTGAAGTGAGACACTGGAAGAGGAATTGTCCTAAGTATCTAGCTGAGTTGAACGAGAAGAAGAAGCAAGTTGGTTTAACCAGTTCTTCAAGTATCTTCACAATTGAATTATATGTGTTGTTGTGATTCAAATGATAATTCAATAGCAAAAGAGTCAAACCTGACTTGAACTCTACCTATCTTTGGCATTGTCGTTAGCAAGAAACGCATTGAAAGACTTCAACGTGAAGGGATCTTACAATCAAATGATGAATCATTTGACAAATGCGTGTCTTGTGTTTCCAGCAAGATGACAAGAATACCTTTTCCGCATAAAACGGAGAGGGATAAAGATCTACTTGGACTTATACATACCGATGTATGTAGCCCATTTAGACATGTGTCAAGGAAAGGTGCTAGCTACTTCATCACTTTTATGAATGATTTTAGTCATTATGGTTATGTTTACTTGCTTAAACATAAACATGAAGTCTTCGAAACATTCAAAGAGTTTTAAAATGAAGTAGAAAATCAACTCGGTAAAACCATCAAGATTCTTCGTTTGGATCGAGGTGGAGAATACTTAAGCCAAGAGTTTAAGGATTATCTAAAAGCTTGTGGATTTATCCAAAAGCTTACTCCTGTATAATGGTATATCTGAGAGGAGAAAAATCGAACCTTGTTGAACATGGTTAGATCAATGATGAACCTTATGACTCTCATTTCCATTTTGGGATTATGCTCTAGAGGCTACTGTACGCATTCTCAATATGGTTCCAACCAAGAAGGTTGACAAGACACCGCATGAATTGTGGCATGGACGTGTTCCTAATTTGTCTTACTTAAAGGTCTGGGGTTGTGAGGCACTTGTGAAACGAGATACGCCTGACAAACTTGAACCTAGATCTGTTAAGTGCATCTTTGTAGGATACCCAAAGGAAACGATGGGTTACTACTTCTACTATCCTACCAACAACACTGTTAAAGTATCTCGATATGCTAAGTTCTTTGAAAAGAATCTCATATCTCAAGAAAACAGTGGGAGGATTGTCGAGCTTGATGAGACTCAAGAAGAAGATGTGTCACCTTCTGAAAATACTAGCGATCATCAACTTGGGGGGGGGGAATGTTCAAAGTGATGAACCTCAAGTTGAAGATAATGCGATTCCAATTCATAGGTCCTCAAGGACAATACATGCTCGTGAAAGATTGAATCTTAATATTAAGTCTGAAGAACACGTATCAGGAGACTTAAATGAACCTCCTAATTTCAAAGCAGCATTATCAGATCCAGAATCTGACAAATGGCTTGAAGCTGCGAATGTGGAAATGAAATCCATGAAAGATAATCAAGTCTGGAGCTTGGTTGATCTTCCACCTAATGGTAGAAACGTTGGGTGTAAATGGATCTTCAAGAAGAAGACCGACATGTATGGAAATGTACACACCTATAAAGCTCTTCTTGTGGCGAAAGGCTATACTCAGCTTTACGGAGTTGACTATGAGAAAACCTTCTCTCCCGTAGTGGACATTAGAGCTATTAGGATCATCTTAGCCATAGGAGTGTACTATGACTATGAGATATGGCAAATGGATGACAAAACCGCTTTCTTGAATGGTTATCTAGATGAAGAAGTTTATATGGTTCAACCATAAGGTTTTGTCGATCTAAAAATATCCCAACAAAGTGTGCAAACTTCAAAGGTCCATTTATGGACTAAAGCAAGTATCAAGAAGTTGGAATAAAAGGTTTAATGAGGAAATAAAAAGTTTGGTTTTGCTCAAAATCCTGATGAGCCATGTGTATATCGCAAAGCTAGTGGGAGTAATGTTACTTTCCTTGTCTTATATGTAGATGACATATTGATAATAGGAAATCACATTCCAATGTTGCAAGATGTAAAATCTCATCTTGGAAAGTGTTTTGCTATGAAAGACTTGGGTGAAGCAGCATTCATTCTTGGAATCAAGATCTATAGAGATAGAAGTAAACGGTTGATTGGATTAAGTCAAAGTGCTTATATTGATAAGATCTTGAAGCGATTCAAGATGGAGAATTCTAAGCGTGGTTTCGTACCTATGCAAGAAGGACTTAACTTATCTAGCAAAAACGGTGCCTCTACACCTAAGGAGGTGGAGCGTATGCAAAAAGTTCCTTATGCTTCGGCTGTGGGATCTATTATGTATGCGGTGAGATTCACAAGACCTGACATTGTGTTCGCGCAAAATATCGTTAGCCGATATCAACAGAATCCGAGTGAGGATCACTGGATTGCTGTGAAGAATATTCTTAAGTACATGCGTGCCACTAAAGAGTTATTTTTGGTGTATGGAAGAAATCCCGATACAGAACTCAAAGTGACTAGACACTGTGATGCTGGATTTCATACTGATAAAGATGATACAAAATCTCAGTCGGGATACGTCTTCGTTTTAAACAAAGGCACGGTGGATTGCAAGAGCAAGAAGCAAACCACAGTTGCTATGTATGCGACAGAGTCTGAGTATATTGCCGCCTCATGAAGCCGCCATGGAAATAGTCTGGATTAGAAAGTTTATTTTTGGGTTTAACGTGATGCCCTCAAATAACACACCTTTAGATTTGTATTGTGACAATACTGGTGCAATCTTCATTGCCAACGAACCCGGAGTTCAGAAAGGTGCCAGACATTATCCTAGACGATATCACTATGCACGTGAACAAATCGAACTAGGAGAAATCAAAATATTCAAAGTTCACACAGATTATAACTTAGCTAATCCTTTTACAAAGACATTGTCAAAAGGAAAGCTCAATAAGCATGCCGAGGGCATAGGACTTGAAATAGCTAGTTATATCATGTAAATCTGTGATTGGTATTTGGATAAGGGATTGTCAAGCAATTATTATTTTAAAAATGAATTAAATAGAGGTATGTTTGTTTTCATTTAATATTAATTGTATCATATATTGGCATGTTTAAATCCATGAATATTTTAAATATTCTAAATGTCCATTGTCGATTAACTATATGGGAATATAGTTAAACTAAGACAAATCTGAGTGATTGGTAAATATTTTTGGAATATTTGAAGATGGTCCTACCAAACTCACATGATATCCATAGAGATGCATATCGGACTACCCCACTTAACGAATCATCACTTTATGGATCGGCGTCATTAAGTGAAATTCGTGAAATGGTTGCTTTATTTATCCTTAGACTTGAGATACAAGCAGGTTATGCATGTATGGATTGCATTTTCTTGATATAGTTCCTAACTATCCTGAATAAGGTAGTAACAAAGGGCTATTTTCAGAAATGTAATGAAATGACATGACTAACACGTGTAGTCAAAATAGGATTTGTTCCTTCAATTTGCAACTGAAGAATGATACCATTTGGGGCCCTCATTGATTAATTAAGATGTTTGTACGGCCGTACCCAAATGAACTCCAGATGTGGTCTCGATTAATTTGGTAATCTTAATTAGTTGTTAAATGAGAAACATAATCGTTAAATTATGGAATGACATTGATCCATATCCATAATTAACAAGGTATCTGAAACAAAGGGATAATAAACACTGAAACCGTTTCAAAAGATACTTTAAGAAACTATACTTAAATATTTTCAGGAGCATTGGCGTGTTGCTAGATGCTAACCAATGTTATTTCCTTTATTATAACATGCTCAAGTGGGAGCTGTTGGAATATAATCACGTTAAATAAACGCATGTCCGAAAATGTTTAAGCCTACGGGGTCACACGCGATGACACTTAGATATCCGGTAATATGTATATATTGTATCTACATATTTATAATCATCATAATGGAGAGAAATTACATTGGACATTATTAACTAGATATGTTAATTGAAATTATTTATTAATTAATAAATATGGATTTATTAATTATTAAATATAAATATTAATTAATAATTAATATGTAATTATTAAATTAAATATTAATTATTAATTAAATATTAATTATTAATTAAATATTAATTATTAATTAAATATTAATTATTAATTAAATATTAATTATTAATTAAATATTAATTATTAAATTAAATATTAATTATTAATTAAATATTAATAATTAACCCTAACAATATATCTAAAAATCTAATACTCTCATTCGTATCTTTGCTCGGCCGAAGAAACGAAAAGCAAACAAACCAATACTAAATCACTTTTGTATCAGTGTAACAAAAGTTTTTCTTTTGGGGATTTTGTGATTCGATGGAAGTCAAGCCACAAAAGAAAACCATATTGGTTTTATTCCATTCGAATAATAGTGAAAGCAAACTAGGAGTTTTAGGCTTTTGGTGATTCAAGATCTAGTAATCTTCGGGTTTTGTTTGACGTGTCGTGTGTGCGATCGTAGATGGGTTTTACTTTAAACCCTAACTAATAATAATAATCTTATTATTAATTTTATTGGAAGCTAAGCTAAAAGGTACACTTTCAATTCCCTACTTTGTTAATTATTATATTGCATATACGTTTCTTTCCGCTGCGTACTCGTGATTGTTTATATGATTTATGTGCATGAATCCTAACACATATGTCTATGAATCTAATGTTTAAATTTGACGGATAAGAAATTAAGAGTAAAAGAAATATTAAATTAAATTTATATGTTTATACAAACTTTTTAAGCATATATTTAAAGTTTTTTTCTTTTCTAACATTCCGTCGAGATATGACATCAGGAAAAACTTCACCATATAAAGGTATAGTCTTGTACGTACCCTAGACAACGAGATGTTGAACATGAGCCGTTACAAATACTCGGAGTGAAAAACTCCAATGCTTGTCATCCTCAAAGATTGAACTCAAAACCTTAGTTAAAACCGAAAATGCCTCTGACCAGCTGGACTGACCATCATTGGCTATATAGTTAAAGCTTTAAACATATTAAGTGTCCAACTTAATCATATACGGAGTATATCTTTACTCTTTTTGTTTTATTCTTTGAAGATCAAGCAGGAAGTAGTTTTAAAAGCCTCAGCCCATAACTCTGACACCATATGGATACAACTCATACAAGTATACAACTGGTCTATCGGCCCATCCCGGCAATTGAAGTATTCTGACACTATTCATTGCTTTGCTGGTTCTGGATTGGGCCACTTGTTTCGTTCATATTTTATCTTCCTTTCATTGGCTGGCTATTAAAATATACTTTAGCAGTCTAGCACTCTAGCTTCCCCCATTGGCAATACAAACAGGATTAAATGGTTATTTTTCTAATTGCCCTTTAGAGAACCTCAACCACACTTGGACTGAAATAAGTGCTTCAAGAGTAAATATGAATATATCCGACTTAATTCAAGTATAATGCATGACGACTTAAAAACCGACTGAAATCCTTAATTCTATTATATTTAACGAGAACGGTACCCGCGTGTTGCGGCGGCCCGGCGGTGGTGCCGAGCGGCGGTGGTGGTGGCGGTGGCGACGATGGCGAATAGTGTAGGTTATTGATGTAATTTGGTTTTGATGAAATGTTGAATTTTAAAATGTTAAACAAGGCTATTTGCTTTATAATATAGTATAGATATAGATAGATATGTGTGTTAGAAGAAAGAAAAAATAAACAAAATATCCAACGCCGAACATTCTTGAATGAACAATCTGGCATGTTGTTGTCGAGAATGCTGGTTACAAAGCCAAGATTCATACTGGATGCTCTAACAAGATGCCTTATTCAGAGTGTTGCAACTCCTCCTTATGGTAGTGTTAAAGTATGAATGAAATATTGAAAGACATTTTTAGAAAAATCATTAAATTTTTAGAAAAAGACATTAAAGTATGTTGCAACTCCTCCTTATGGTAGTGTTAAAGTATGAATGAAATATTGAAAGACATTTTTAGAAAAATCATTAAATTTTTAGAAAAAGACATTAAAGTATGTTGCAACTCCTTTTTTTGTATCCATCCTTAGTAGTGTTAAAGTATGAATGAAATATTGAAAGACATTTTTAGAAAAATCATTAAATTTTTAGAAAAAGACATTAAAGTATGTTGCAACTCCTCCTTATGGTAGTGTTAAAGTATGAATGAAATATTGAAAGACATTTTTAGAAAAATCATTAAATTTTTAGAAAAAGACATTAAAGTATGTTGCAACTCCTCTTTATGGTAGTGTTAAAGTATGAATGAAATATTGAAAGACATTTTTAGAAAAATCATTAAATTTTTAGAAAAAGACATTAAAGTATGTTGCAACTCCTTTTTTTGTAAGATCCATTATTCAGAGTGTTGCAACTCCTCCTTATGGTAGTGTTAAAGTATGAATGAAATATTGAAAGACATTTTTAGAAAAATCATTAAATTTTTAGAAAAAGACATTAAAGTATGTTGCAACTCCTTTTTTTGTATCCATCCATTCAATTTGGCTTCCAGAAAAATCAGTTTGGACTTTTCATTTAGAAAAATCATTAAATTTTTAGAAAAATCATTAAATTTTTAGAAAAATCATCAACTCCTCCTTATGGTAGTGTTAAAGTATGAATGAAATATTGAAAGACATTTTTAGAAAAATCATTAAATTTTTAGAAAAAGACATTAAAGTATGTTGCAACTCCTTTTTTTGTAGTGTTAAAGTATGAATGAAATATTGAAAGACATTTTTAGAAAAAGACATTAAAGTATGTTGCAACTCCTTTTTTTGTATCCATCCATTCAATTTGGCTTCCAGAAAAATCAGTTTGGACTTTTCATTTATGCACTTGATATATATGAGTATATTACTATTATTATCATTTTTGCCATTTACGAACTTCATTTTTATACTTCATTATATACATGCCCAGTAAGTGAGTAAACCATATCCGATTATTGGGCTAAATTTTCCCACATGATGGGCCAGGTGACACCGGTATTCTGTAGACAGAAAAATTGTTAACTAACACTGGGCTGGGTTAAAAATCAAGCGAGCTTGGGATGGTTTCGCTTTCGCCTGCTTATTGCTTAATATAATAATGGAAAACTGGATACATAATATATTTGGAACTTTTATATAAAAAAATGCCATATCTTCCTACCTTTTAAGCATATTTTTTTCATTTGCTTTTACGAAAAAGAACCCAAGAATACCCTTGTTGGTAGCCGATCGAAACACCCAAGTAGCCCCTAACAAAAGTTAGGCCTTTAATACTCTAACCAGAAAGAACAAAAAGAGAAATCAAAACCAGAAGAGAAGAGAGTAACCCAAAATCCTTGTTTTATTGCCTAGCTTTTTCGGTTTGTTACAAGTTAATTGAATTGTATCCATGAGGGAAAAACCTCTAATTCTAGCTAATCTCTATTCTCACACAAACTAACTTTCCTAGTTTAAATATACATAGAACTAGTACTTAGACCCGTGCGATGCGCGTACAACCTTAGATTATTTTGTTTAACTTTAATCAATAACGTAACGATGTAAATTATTGAGTCGGACAAAATAACTATATTATTATTGGAAGATCATTAAAAAAATTTATTATCATCATATGTATATATTCAACAAAGACGAACTTGATATACTTGTAAACTATAATGAAAGATATTAAGTAAATATTAAAAAAAATAAAAAGAGAGCTCATAGATGGTTATTCATCAAATCTCAATAAAGAATATGAATCGACTCAAACCATAGATCACAACACAGATATTAACATTCCTGATTTCGTAACAATTATAATCAACCTGTTAACCGAAATTAACACAAAAAAATAACGAAAAACATTGTTCTTAACTTGCTCCGGAGCTTGCTAACAGGTGGAGGTGGTGGCATAGTGTCCTCAGCTACTCCATTGCCATCGATCTCGACTCGATACACATCTGCGATATAGATTGTATGTGTAGTCAAATGAACTTACTCGTAGTTGGTCATGATAGACTTAAAAAAAATAAAAAGAGAGCTCATAGATGGTTATTCATCAAATCTCAATAAAGAATATGAATCGACTCAAACCATAGATCACAACACAGATATTAACATTCCTGATTTCGTAACAATTATAATCAACCTGTTAACCGAAATTAACACAAAAAAATAACGAAAAACATTGTTCTTAACTTGCTCCGGAGCTTGCTAACAGGTGGAGGTGGTGGCATAGTGTCCTCAGCTACTCCATTGCCATCGATCTCGACTCGATACACATCTGCGATATAGATTGTATGTGTAGTCAAATGAACTTACTCGTAGTTGGTCATGATAGACTTAAAAAAAATAAAAAGAGAGCTCATAGATGGTTATTCATCAAATCTCAATAAAGAATATGAATCGACTCAAACCATAGATCACAACACAGATATTAACATTCCTGATTTCGTAACAATTATAATCAACCTGTTAACCGAAATTAACACAAAAAAATAACGAAAAACATTGTTCTTAACTTGCTCCGGAGCTTGCTAACAGGTGGAGGTGGTGGCATAGTGTCCTCAGCTACTCCATTGCCATCGATCTCGACTCGATACACATCTGCGATATAGATTGTATGTGTAGTCAAATGAACTTACTCGTAGTTGGTCATGATAGACTTAAAAAAATAAAAAGAGAGCTCATAGATGGTTATTCATCAAATCTCAATAAAGAATATGAATCGACTCAAACCAGAAGAGAAGAGAGTAACCCAAAATCCTTGTTTTATTGCCTAGCTTTTTCGGTTTGTTACAAGTTAATTGAATTGTATCCATGAGGGAAAAACCTCTAATTCTAGCTAATCTCTATTCTCACACAAACTAACTTTCCTAGTTTAAATATACATAGAACTAGTACTTAGACCCGTGCGATGCGCGTACAACCTTAGATTATTTTGTTTAACTTTAATCTAATAACGTAACGATGTAAATTATTGAGTCGGACAAAATAACTATATTATTATTGGAAGATCATTAAAAAAATTTATTATCATCATATGTATATATTCAACAAAGACGAACTTGATATACTTGTAAACTATAATGAAAGATATTAAGTAAATATTAAAAAAAATAAAAAGAGAGCTCATAGATGGTTATTCATCAAATCTCAATAAAGAATATGAATCGACTCAAACCATAGATCACAACACAGATATTAACATTCCTGATTTCGTAACAATTATAATCAACCTGTTAACCGAAATTAACACAAAAAAATAACGAAAAACATTGTTCTTAACTTGCTCCGGAGCTTGCTAACAGGTGGAGGTGGTGGCATAGTGTCCTCAGCTACTCCATTGCCATCGATCTCGACTCGATACACATCTGCGATATAGATTGTATGTGTAGTCAAATGAACTTACTCGTAGTTGGTCATGATAGACTTAAAAAAATCGTGAACACAAGCGGCAGCTTGCGACCAGAGCTAACAATATTACTACGGTGGCTGGGGTGTAATAAAGAAAGTGTCAATTCATTTTAATCAAAAAGAGATACTTACTGAAGTTGTATAACCTTCGTAAATCTTTTTGCAATAATCTATTCTATAATTTTTCTCAAAAAGAGTTTTGGTTCTACATGGCCCATACAAAAATACACCCTTTTTGATCATTTGATTCTCTGTTCACAACAAATTCTTCTTCGCGCATTTCGGGTCCTCCTTTCATGCCTGCATAGCATAGATAATAAAACATGTTAAGAGGACTTTGGGTATGTACTTAAGATTATTACTTATGTGAGTAAGATAGTGTACTTTTGACCTGAGATACAGACGCTCAGTCCATATAAAGGTGTTGGACTTGAGATATGTACTTTTACTTAGCTATATTGGACTAAAAGTGTTCCGATCAACCCACCTCACCCGCGTTACCTAACTCACCTGACCCACCAATTAAAAACCTTTCTTTATACATTATCATCTTTTTATCCCTAAGGAATGATAAGTGAAGCCATAAAGAAGGTATATTAAAATAGCCACTTGATAAGCCTTAAGCGACTAATAACTACCTCTTTCTTATGATTGCCGGACTTGAACTCAGCAACATACCTGTAATACTCTCCTTTCCTCCAGTCAATCAGAGCTTCCACTAAGAATTCTCAGGTTCCTTGCAGTCCATTACGGTCTAGTTGGATAACGACGACAATCTAAACCAATGGTCAAGTATAAGTGTATAATGAATTATTCACAATTCCAAGTTTTTGTCATTAATTGATGTTTGGCAATTGTTCAATTTATAGTGATTGTTATAATATCCAATGAAGCTATTACTCCCTGTCCCGAAAACACAACACGTACTTTGAAGGAAAGTTGTATAATGGAAGTGTTAAAGATATCGAGTTAGTTTCTTTATAAAATAATTCATGCGTAAACAAACTGAACTAACCTTATATGAACTATCAAGTCGCCCTTTATATATTCTGAAAAAGCTCCCCCTCCAAGAAGACAATGACCCCTGAAATTATCTTTCCTCCAGTGGAGCCTATCGGCCCACATTTGCTTGGTCTTCTTAATATCAAATTTACTGGCCCTTAAAAAACTGCATTGTCATGTCAAAGTTGAAGGAAAAACATTGTAAGGTCACCCGTAGTGTACTAAAAGAAGTAGTTAGAAATTGGTTTGAGCTTTCCAATGCTAGGAAGAAAAAAAAAGCAGTAAATGGCCATGTCAGCCCATATGTATGAAGATGGGTCATTGTGGGTTAAATTTTAACGGTAATGGATCAAACTGGTCAGATATAAAAATGTAATTGAAAATGAAGCATGGGTCAAACGAATCGAAGTAGCCTAAAGTGTATCCAAATGCTTACAATGTGCTATATCTATTCTATATCGTATGTCTTATTTTTTGAGATTTGAAGTACAAAGAAATTACTATAATATCTGTTTTACCTTTATAATTTCTATATTTATACTGGTTTCATGATGAATTCACACATAATTGATTGATAGGATACTTTATCGACATCTTAGAGACCGCTAGACTTACGACATGGTGCTAGCTTCCATTTTTAGTGCTCATCCTAAGTTGTAAAGGAACACTATAATAGGTGGTAAAGTAAAGATAGAGCCAAGGTAATGGTTGGTGGAGAAGTATTAAATGGTTTTGGGTAAAAAGAATGATATAGTATGGAATTTGCATAAAACATCATAACATTTTCTTCTATGTTCGTTATACATGTTTGAGTGGTTCTACAAAATTGTAAAAGTTGAATTCGCATTAAAATCTCATGCCAAAAGCAAACAAAACATCAATAATAGGTGCCGAAAATAAAGAAACAAAAAGAAATTTAGGCAAAAACATACTTCACTGAATGGGTCAGTCAAGAGGTATGTGCATTTGGTCACCTGTAGTAACTTGTAAGTTTGACTGTGGTGCCGAACTCGGGGTCATGGTCAAATGCCTATACCTGTAACCAAACACATGTTAAAGGCATAGAGATTAAACAAATGATTTTCAAAACCAGATTCTAAAAGTAAAGAGCCCATACCAGTGCTGGTTTTTTTTATGTGATTCAATTGTTGGGCATGATTTATTTCTCCTTCTATCCCTGCTCATTCTCCTCTTAATTGAAAGCCAGGTTCTTTGGCCTGAATGCGGTTGTCGGCCTGTTTCATTGACGATTTGATCACTGGTGCCAACGTGATTATGTTCTATATTATGTGTGTTATGCTAAGTGTATGTACTCTCTTAAATCGTAGGTTTTGTAGGTGCTTACGGATTTTATTGGATCCAACTGGAAAGGAAATAATCTCCTGTTAGTTATCAACTTTAATGCTACAATTTCCAGGTATGTATTCTACCTTCAAATTATTATCGTATATTCTTTTCTTTTCTTTTTTGAAAACAAAATTATTCGCGTATATATGGAAATCTGTTGGAAATTTAACAGCTGGGTTATTCCTTTGGACCCATTTCCACTCTAAAGACTGATCCTTTTCCGTATTTCTTGTTGTAGATACTTTTGATGGTGCTCTGTTTACTTAGGCCGCTGTAAACATGAGATTTTCATAATATATATTTAGTGACTTATGAACCATTTCCAGTTTGGCCCGTTTGACTCAATTTCATGCTTAACTATTTTTTATATATAACATCATAACCCTTGTGACCCATTATTTATCAGATATTGTCTAACTTTACCTATTACTATATAAATGGGGCATACCTTCAGGAGGATGCGAAGAAAGCATTGCCACTCATTCGGCTTCTTTGTTGCAACAAAGCTGTTGGAAAAAAGCATCAAAACAACGTTGAGGGCCTTTTTGGAGTATGGATAGAATGAATCAAGTGGCACACACAAAGCTAATTTTAAGATGTTTACCAACGAATCGTATCAACTCTTACCTTTTAGCCTGCAAAAGCAGAAGCAACAGCCATCTTTCCGTCTTTAGCTTCAACAGCTACATTACACTACAAGATAAAACAAATATCGTATATAATAACTTTCAATCAGTTATTGTATATGATGATATGCTTACCGATTCAGGCTATAAGAGTAAAATAACCATGAACTTTATTTAAGTGGTCACTTTAAATAATAACACAAAATCCAGAAATTTGGATTAATAACATCAGGCCAAACGCAACAAATAATTGGTTGAGAAACTATATCAAACTCTTAGTGCTCATTAGAAGAAAAAAAACAGTTGGTGATAAAGGACCTCAACTTGAACCAAGTATACTGAGAGAAATTTTTAATAAGTATAAATATATAATCAAAGAATGATTTATTAAAATAAACCATATCGTCTTCAACTTAAACTACTGTTATCATAAACGTCAAACACCAGTAAATTCAAGAACTCATCAGCCCAGCATTGGTTTAAAAGAGAAAAGCATATAACTTTGACCTCATTAAAATTTCAAAGTTAATTTATTAATGTATGCATCAGATCATCACATACGTGTGAATTCAAGCAAATCATTTAACCAACTATAATTTATTTATTTTAAATAACATACAACTTTTACCGTATTAGGCATCAAAAACCTAAATTTTAAAACAATTAAAACCTTTAAATATTTAACTAATCAATATTATGTATCCACAAATACTTATTAATTCAAGACACTACCTACGCACTCATAATTTCGAAAATCATCCAAAGTGCATTCAAATGACTACAACACCCTAAATCAAAAGGCCACAACATGATAAAGTATATCCAGAATTTAAAAAGAAAAACGCAATCAGACATTTTATCAAACACTTGGTGCACATTACCTTCA
The DNA here is from genome assembly GCA_034093135.1 of Erigeron breviscapus. NCBI lineage: Eukaryota > Viridiplantae > Streptophyta > Magnoliopsida > Asterales > Asteraceae > Erigeron > Erigeron breviscapus. The sequence goes on from CM067168.1 coordinate 4,883,303, forward strand.
AAGTTGAACAGGCGAACTGAGATGTATGGAATATCATTCCACCAACATCTGCATCTTAAAACAGCAATCTTATTTAAGTACCCTTTTTATATTAACTATTCAAATTTAGCAGCAAATTCAATCAATATAATAAAATCAACACATCTCATGAAACTCTATATCAATAAAAAAAATCAATGAAATGTAAAATTAATAATAATGATAATACTAAATAAGAAACAAACCTGTAGTCACGATTTCCATAATCAGGATTGATTGTGTGCACTTTGGATGATTTTCGAAATTACTTTGAAAGAAGAAGAAGAAACGGAAACCAAATTTTGTATAAATGAAAGATGGATTTGAAGAAAAAAATGGGGGTGTTTATATGATTTCTTTCATGGTGAAGTTAATTAATAATATAATGAGTTGTATTCCTGTGCACATGGTGTATTTGGTGCAAACAAAGGAACAAATCGGAGCCATTGGATCAAGAAGGATGGAAGGTCAAGATCAAACCCAAATTAACACTGGAAGGGTAATCTCGGCATTTAGCATCTAAAAACACATACATGTTTCTCAGTGGAACCTAACCGGGAAAACGTACTCTCCATTCCAATACCTAATCGGAAAAAAAGATTCCGCCGGAGATCACATTCATCGTCGCCGCCGTCAATCATACAAGTTATAATCATCATTGTTATTAGCAAATTCTCCATCCTCCGTCAATCATACAAGTTATAATCATCATTGTTATTAGCAAATTCTCCATCCTCCGTCAATCATACAGGTTCATCAAACAGTTTTGTTAGACTTTTTCTTTTTTCTTTGTTTCTTCTCCGTTAATCTTTTGTTCGTTCTCGTTTTCCAGCTTAATTGCAGAAATAACTAGTTCAGATGGAAAAGTAAGATTTTTTTTGACAAAATTCTGTTTTGGTTCATCACCTTTCTGAATTGCACATAAACTGTTTGACAAAATGCCTGAAAAAAACATGTTGCTTGTGTATATTTTTTGGTTATTTTGTTGTTACTTGTTAGTGTAGTTCAATTTATAGTAAATTTTCTAGGTTTATAGTTGCTTACTTAGTTTATATTTTGTCGTTACATTCTTAATGCTCGATAGTCGATACTATAAGTTTAGTACTTCTCAAACTCGGTATTCTGTTTGTTTTTATCTTTGGTCGTGAACTCATGAACTCGCTAGTTTCGTAATTAGTCAGTATGGTTTATTATGTGTCCATGTAGTCACTTTGTTATTGTTTTGTTATTTGCTAGTCTAGTTTGCTATTTCTGTGTTTGTTCACTTGTTAATTTGCTGATATAACTACTAGCTCACTACCACGTTACTTTGTTTGTTTACTGAATTCGTTACTTTGTTGGTGTACTTTGCTTGTTACGAGTTTTGTTAGTTGCTATCTTAGTTTATTACTTTTTGTTATTGCTACTTTAGGTTTTTTTTAGTTAAATTGTGTTTCATGATTCACTTTGCTAGTCTTGTTCACTGCTTCACATGCAAACTCATTAGTCTCGTTTATGTGTCTAGATTTATTTATTGTTAACTTGCTAGTTAACAAACTCGTTAGTTAATCACCCAAAATCACTAGTAAATTTTGAAAGGAACAAACTCGGTACCTTTGAACTGGCTCGGTGTTTGCTTCTTCATTTAAATTGCTTGGTGTTTAGTATTTGGGTTGATTAGGTCAGTTGATACTGCATTTGAGTCACTTGGACTTTGAATCATTTGGATTGAAAGTTGTTCTGACTTTGAATCAATCAATCGTTGATTTGCTCTGCTGTAAACCTGCGCGTTTTTTTCCAAGCTCAAACTTTGCCTCCTTCTGACCTTACCTCGCTCGAACTTTAACTAGTTCGGACCTTGGCATACTCGGACCATAACTTGATCAGGCATAAATCCATTGGGTAAATAATCTTCTCAAACCATAACCAGGTCACAATTTAAGAAACATGTTTTAACTAGCTTGTACCTTGTCTGGCTCTCAAGGGCATGGGGGTAGGGTAGGGTGGTGTGGTTTAGGTTACAGGTCAAAACGATCTAACTTTTTTATACGGCTAAATAGGTATGTCTTGTTTGACGAGAAACGCCTTTTGTTTCGTGTTTCAAAGATCTACCTTTTTTGTATGGCTAAACGGGTCACATTTCTAATTCCGGGCATTGGTTCATAGGCTGAGATGGAAAGAGAGTAAGTTAAAACATTGTTATGAATTGCGATAAATAAATCTTAGTTCTTCATTCCTACACGGTCTAAAGTTTGAACACATTAGTGAAAATTAAGACATCTATATATATGTGGACAATTAGCTCTAAAACATTAGTGAACACATTAGTGAAAATTAAGACATCTATATATATGTGGACAATTAGCTCTAAAACATTAGTGAACACATTAGTGGATCAAAATTAAGACATCTATATATATGTGGACAATTAGCTCTAAAACATTAGTGAACACATTAGTGGATCAAAATTAAGACATCTATATATATGTGGACAATTAGCTCTAAAACATTATTGAACACATTAGTGAAAATTAAGACATCTATATATATGTGGACAATTAGCTCTAAAACATTAGTGAACACATTAGTGGATCAATAATAGAGTGGAATCCAGGACATCTATATATATGTGAACAATTGAAAAGGTTACTAAAAGGTAAATCTTGTCCATGCCATCTATATGTACAGGGGTAAAATCTTTATTCCGCCTTTAGCTAGAACATTCAGGTGTCCATATATTCATGCACAACACGCGCATATATCATCCAGACATATAAATGATCAGGTCCCTAGTTTTATTCGCTTTATGCACTTCCAAGCTAACCCAATTGTATATCATGTGTGCCAAGGTCATATACTCATATCTATTGACTTCTAAATTTGATGGAAGAATTGATTGATTGTTGTGAATCGATAGGGTTGCCAGAAACCAGAACAGATCAGTCAGATACAACAACGATATTATACTCGTTTGGAACTACAGGACCATTAAAGGTGTAATATTAACACACAAATGTTTCTATTATGACAATACTAAGATGGGATGTTGATATAACATCAGCGAATGACGACATTTTTCTATGTTTCATTCCCGTGTTTCATATCTATGGTCTAGCCTTTTTTGGGCTCGGGTTGCTATGTGTTGGCACGACGACAGTTCTAATGAAACGTTTCGTCTTCCAAGCCATGCTAGAAGCGATACAAACTCATGATGTCTATAATATTCCAGCAGTTGAAGGTATTGCAGTTGAAGAATAATATTGCGATACAAACTCATGATGTCTATAATATTACAGCAGTGGCGCATTATAACTTACTTGATTTATTGCAGGCGGAGATGATGGAAATGCAGCAGAATCAGGTATTTTTAATCGTCTATTGTTAAATTAGTAGAATGTATGTACGTCATTTACTATGCATCCATGAGCATGTTTGTTTGTTTATTATGCGAGCATGCTCATAGCTGCTTGTCATTCTTTGTGAAAAATGAGCAAGTCGGCCCTCAAGTCGGATCACGAGTCAATATAAGGTTCTTTTTAAGCAGGCCAAAATGTGTCAAAATAAAGCATATATAATTGCAATAACAATTTAATTTTTAGATTAAAACGATTTAAGAGCTCGACGCATACTTGGCAACTTGGTGAGTCTTTAGACCAGACGTGTATTCTTTTGGGCCATTTTATATGACATAACCCAAATCAACCCATTTGAAGTGAACGGGTTAAACTTGCTACAACTATTATAAGGCATTACTTTATTAAGTTGGTCAACTTGATCTCTTAAATCATTATTATCACATCCAACGTTAGCAGGTTATGGAGATGATGAACAGGCAACCTAGTCCAAAACGACATTATATGAGAAAACATAGTCTGGTCCATGGTGAAGATATTCAGAATATGATCATAGGTTATTTTAATAGAAGTTGTATCTAAACTTTGACACATATATTGCAGTTTCCTTCCCTCTGGATATTGTGAGACTATGGATGCGGCTGGAAGGAGCTGGTGGTCGGGCTTGAGTTTATAAGACTGGTGTGTCTGGAACGTATAGAGTAAGAGACATACTACAAGCTGAATGTCTACGTGGCTTATACAGTTGGATGTTTTATTTTATTCTTTGTTGAAACTTAGTTTGATACACAATTGTTACAGTTGGTGAAATACATATTTGCTTAATCTGTAATTCTTTATTTTTAATGATTTGGTGATTATCAAGTGTGTTCCCATAGTGTGTTTTTGTTTATTCAGTTGTTTTTAAAGCAATTACAAACCCTAAGAAATTAACAAAGATGACAAACACATCTGTTTGTGTATTTTAACACTTAATCACCAAGGGATTGGCCATTAATCACTGGGAGATTTTAAACGTAACTGGTTAAAACATTTCTGCTTGTGTATTTTAACAGTTAATCCCCATGGGATTGGCACATAATCACCAAGGGATTGGAATATAATCACTAAATGATTTTAACCATAACTGGCTAAAAAATTTACAAATAACAAAAACAAATAATCCCCATGGGATTGGGACTTAATCACAAAGAGATTCAATTATTACATGCTAATTACCATATAATTGATATCACCAAGGTATTGACACATAATCACCAAGGGATTGGCATATAATCACTAAGAGATTTTAACCATAACTGGCTAAAAAATTTAAGAAGAATAAAAGCAAATAATCCCCATGGGATTGGGACTTAATCACAAAGAAATTTAATTACTACATTCTAATTACCATATGACTGATATCACCAAGGGATTAGCAATTAATCACCAAGGGAGCGGGATGTAGTAGGGGGACGAATGTATACGGTACGCTTTAGGGTTTAGGGTTTGAAGTCGTAGGGTTAGCCTAACGGCTAACCCTACAACTTCAAACCCTAAACCCTAAAGCTTAATTGCTAATCCGAGGGGAAAGCTACATTCTAAAACCCTAAAATCTAAACCCTAAAAACCCTAAACCCTAAAATGCTAAAAAGGATGAAGGTTCCCACTCTAGGGTTTATGGTTTGAAGCCCGAGGGTTAGCCTATCGGCTAACCCTCGACCTTCAAACCCTAAACCCTAGAGCGGGATGTAGTAGGGGGACAGATGTATACGGTACGCTTTAGGGTTTAGGGTTTGAAGTTGTAGGGTTAGCCAATTGCTAATCCGAGGGGAAAGCTACATTCTAAAACCCTAAAATCTAAACCCTAAAAACCCTAAACCCTAAAATGCTAAAAAGGATGAAGGTTCCCACTCTAAGGTTTACGGTCGGCTAACCCTCGACCTTTAAACCCTAAACCCTAGAGCGGGATGTAGTAGGGGGACAGATGTATACGGTACGCTTTAGGGTTTAGGGTTTGAAGTCGTAGGGTTAGCCTAACGGCTAACCCTACAACTTCAAACCCTAAAGCTTAATTGCTAATCCGAGGGGAAAGCTACATTCTAAAACCCTAAAATCTAAACCCTAAAAACCCTAAACCCTAAAATGCTAAAAAGGATGAAGGTTCCCACTCTAGGGTTTATGGTTTGAAGCCCGAGGGTTAGCCTATCGGCTAACCCTCGACCTTCAAACCCTAAACCCTAGAGCGGGATGTAGTAGGGGGACAGATGTATACGGTACGCTTTAGGGTTTAGGGTTTGAAGTTGTAGGGTTAGCCAATTGCTAATCCGAGGGGAAAGCTACATTCTAAAACCCTAAAATCTAAACCCTAAAAACCCTAAACCCTAAAATGCTAAAAAGGATGAAGGTTCCCACTCTAGGGTTTATGGTTTGAAGCCCGAGGGTTAGCCTATCGGCTAACCCTCGACCTTCAAACCCTAAACCCTAGAGCGGGATGTAGTAGGGGGACAGATGTATACGGTACGCTTTAGGGTTTAGGGTTTGAAGTCGTAGGGTTAGCCTAACGGCTAACCCTACAACTTCAAACCCTAAACCCTAAAGCTTAATTGCTAATCCGAGGGGAAAGCTACATTCTAAAACCCTAAAATCTAAACCCTAAACCCTAAAATGCTAAAAAGGATGAAGGTTCCCACTCTAGGGTTTATGGTTTGAAGCCCGAGGGTTAGCCTATCGGCTAACCCTCGACCTTCAAACCCTAAACCCTAGAGCGGGATGTAGTAGGGGGACAGATGTATACGGTACGCTTTAGGGTTTAGGGTTTGAAGTCGTAGGGTTAGCCTAACGGCTAACCCTACAACTTCAAACCCTAAACCCTAAAGCTTAATTGCTAATCCGAGGGGAAAGCTACATTCTAAAACCCTAAAATGCTAAAAAGGATGAAGGTTCCCACTCTAGGGTTTATGGTTTGAAGCCCGAGGGTTAGCCTATCGGCTAACCCTCGACCTTCAAACCTAAACCCTAAACCCTAGAGCGGGATGTAGTAGGGGGACAGATGTATACGGTACGCTTTAGGGTTTAGGGTTTGAAGTCGTAGGGTTAGCCTAACGGCTAACCCTAAAACCTCAAACCCTAAACCCTAAAGCTTAATTGCTAATCTGGGGGGAAAGCTACATTTTAAAACCCTAAAATGTAAACCCTAAAAACCCTAAAGCTTAATTATATGGTAATTGGAATGTAGTAATTAAATCTCTTTGTGATTAAGTCCTAATCCCATGGGGATTATTTGCTTTTATTCTTCTTAAATTTTTTAGCAAGTTATGGTTAAAATCTCTTAGTGATTATATGCCAATCCCTTGGTGATTATGTGCCAATCCCTTGGTGATATCAATTATATGGTAATTAGAATGTAGTAATTAAATCTCTCTGTGATTAAGTCCCAATCCCATGGGGATTATTTGCTTTTATTCTTCTTAAATTTTTTAGCAAGTTATGGTTAAAATCTCTTAGTGATTATATGCCAATCCCTTGGTGATTATGTGCCAATCCCTTGGTGATATCAATTATATGGTAATTAAAATGTAGTAATTAAATCTCTCTGTGATTAAGTGTCAATCCCATGGGGATTATTTGCTTTTATTCTTCTTAAATTTTTTAGCAAGTTATGGTTAAAATCTCTTAGTGATTATATGCCAATCCCTTGGTGATTATGTGCCAATCCCTTGGTGATATCAATTATATGGTAATTAGAATGTAGTAATTAAATCTCTCTGTGATTAAGTGTCAATCCCATGGGGATTATTTGCTTTTATTCTTCTTAAATTTTTTAGCCAGTTATGGTTAAAATCTCTTAGTGATTATATGCCAATCCCTTGGTGATTATGTGCCAATCCCTTGGTGATATCAATTATATGGTAATTAGAATGTAGTAATTAAATCTCTCTGTGATTAAGTGTCAATCCCATGGGGATTATTTGCTTTTATTCTTCTTAAATTTTTTAGCCAGTTATGGTTAAAATCTCTTAGTGATTATATGCCAATCCCTTGGTGATTATGTGCCAATCCCTTGGTGATATCAATTATATGGTAATTAGAATGTAGTAATTAAATCTCTCTGTGATTAAGTGTCAATCCCATGGGGATTATTTGCTTTTATTCTTCTTAAATTTTTTAGCCAGTTATGGTTAAAATCTCTTAGTGATTATAAGCCAATCCCTTGGTGATTATGTGCCAATCCCATGGGGATTAACTGGTTAAAAAATATAAATAATTGTGTTTTGGTCATCCAATCACTATATGATGGTAGGATTCACTTGGTGATTGTAGAAATAATCCTTAAGTGATTGGGTATACCACCAGGTCAATGTTGGGTAGGTAATAACTAAATGACTTCAACAGATAATTACGTAATCTGTAATGTTGAATGTTCCAGTAAATTAATAACCAAAGAACAGTGTACATTGAACAAAACATAAATCATTTAACTGAAATATTGCATTTTAAGAAACAAGAAATCATCTGATCACATTTTTTTAAACCTTTACATTAACAACTAGAAATATACAATAGAAATCATGAAATTTGAATGCTTTAACTCATTTATCTTCATCTTTCACGTTCATCCCTATTATTCAGCCCTAAAAAAACAAGTTGCTTGATTTCTTCCTTGTCGTAAACATTTACAAAGTCATATGCTCTTTGTAAATTATCAGCAGCCAATCGGTTCATTGGGTGTTTCAAAATCCTTGATGCATACCTGCTCCTTAACCTCCTCAGTTTAACTCTTTGTTCATTGGACTCCTTGGGTAATTCACAATCCCATCTACTCTCATCCTGTCCCATGTAAGTCTCCATGTGTCGCATAATGAAAACTCCACAATCTAGATTGTTTTGTTTTGTTTGCCAATTGAGTTTAAATAGATGATGCTTCACTTGACCCATAGCTTCAGCATGTTTGTGACCAAATTCTACCAGAAGATTTTGCATACATTGTTTCTGTAAAAATGATTTAGTCAAAACATAATAAAAAACTTACAATCCAAAAAATAAACACATAACAACTTCATTGAATCTTACTGAATAATTCATGACCCTTTGGTATTTAGAGATGAAGTCTGATCCAGAATAGATGTTATCAATAATAGACAATTGAGATTTTCGAAGGTCAAACAAAATTAACATATCAACTAATTAATTTTTACAAACTGCCAAATTATGTTTTCGTTTAAGCCATTCAAAACAAAAGATATTCAATGTGGCAGTTGGTCATTAAACTAGTCAATATTTCTACCTTCACTTGAATGTTGTCTACTTAGTCGGATGTAGATGCAAGTGGTGGTTTCCTGGATCCTATAACAAACTTTCCATTACGCTCTAACCTACTAAATGATACTGAGCCAAAAAGCTAAATAAGCCACTACTCAAGTTAAGAAGACACTCACAATTATTAACAAAAAGATATGTTAACATCTATGACTTTGCCTAAAACAATTGGCGGGCAGGACATTGACCATTATAATGAAAATATTGAGAGCTTAAATATATATTCAAATCTTGACAAAACAAGGACAAGTGGTATATGTGAATTACCTGTATCGCCATCTTGCAGCTGCATTGACCATATACAAAGAGGTTACTCAAAATCGTCAATCCAGTCACCATAAATCCGATTATTTCTCTTAGGCTACTTCTGGAAAGATCCTTGTACTACGCCTCGTAGGTGTTCAAAATCACATACACAAGCAACTGATGGGACAGAGGGTCTGACAACACAAGCAACCGATGAGGCAAAGGTCACTCCATTGTTTTAGAAACATGAGCCCTTGGCTATGTTATCAATTTCGGTGGTATACCGGTGGTATACCGGTGGTATACCGGTTTTCGGTGAGTAGGTCTAATTTCGGTTTCATATACCGGTTAGGATTTCGTTTACGAGAAAACCGGTGGTTTTGACCGAAATTTGACCGAAATTCAAGCTTTCCAGTTTCGGTTATTTCGGTGGTTTTACCGGTCCATTTTTATGAGCCTAATTTAATAAAAAAGACCGATCCTTTTTTCTTTTTGATAGCCCATTATATCAATTAAGCCCATGAATAACAAAACCCACCTAAAGAATACAACCTAAATTCCTTAAAAACCCAATTATCAATTATGTTTTCTGTTTTCTGCTTTCTGAATCTCTGTTTCTGTCATTTGAATTCTGTTTTCTGCTTTCTGAATCTCTATCTCTGTCATTTGAATTCTGTTTTCTGCTTTCTGAATCTCTATTCTGTCATTTGAATTCTGTTTTCTGCTTTCTGAATCTCTATTCTGTCATTTGAATTCTGTTTTCTGCTTTCTGAATCTCTATTCTGTCATTTGAATTCTGTTTTCTGCTTTCTGAATCTCTATTCTGTCATTTGAATTCTGTTTTCTGCTTTCTGAATCTCTTTCTGTCATTTGAATTCTGTTTTCTGCTTTCTGAATCTCTATTCTGTCATTTGAATTCTGTTTTCTGCTTTCTGAATCTCTGTATTCTGTCATTTGTTTTCTGTTTTCTGCTTTCTGAATCTCTGTTTCTGTCATTTGAATTCTGTTTTCTGCTTTCTGAATCTCTATCTCTGTCATTTGAATTCTGTTTTTCTGTTTTCTGAATCTCTTTCTGTCATTTGAATTCTGTTTTCTGCTTTCTGAATCTCTATTCTGTCATTTGAATTCTGTTTTCTGCTTTCTGAATCTCTATTCTGTCATTTGAATTCTGTTTTCTGCTTTCTGAATCTCTATTTCTGTCATTTGAATTCTGTTTTCTGCTTTCTGAATCTCTGTTTCTGTCATTTGAATTCTGTTTTTCTGTTTTCTGCTTTCTGAATCTCTATTTCTGTCATTTGAATTCTGTTTTTCTGTTTTCTGAATCTCTATTTCTGTCATTTGAATTCTGTTTTCTGCTTTCTGAATCTCTATTCTGTCATTTGAATTCTGTTTTCTGCTTTCTGAATCTCTGTTTCTGTCATTTGATTTCTGTTTTCTGCTTTCTGAATCTCTGTTTCTGTCATTTGAATTCTGTTTTCTGCTTTCTGAATCTCTATCTCTGTCATTTGAATTCTGTTTTTCTGTTTTCTGTTTTCACTTTTCAGCAATCTGTTTTTTGTTTTCTGTTTTATGTTTTCTGTTTTCTGCTTTCTGAATCTCTATTTCTGTCATTTGAATTCTGTTTTCTGTTTTCTGCTTTCTGAATCTCTATTTCTGTCATTTGAATTCTGTTTTCTGCTTTCTGAATCTCTGTTTCTGTCATTTGAATTCTGTTTTTCTGTTTTCTGCTTTCTGAATCTCTATTTCTGTCATTTGAATTCTATTTTTCTGTTTTCTGAATCTCTTTCTGTCATTTGAATTCTGTTTTCTGTTTTCTGCTTTCTGAATCTCTTTCTGTCATTTGAATTCTGTTTTCTGCTTTCTGAATCTCTATTCTGTCATTTGAATTCTGTTTTCTGCTTTCTGAATCTCTGTTTCTGTCATTTGAATTCTGTTTTCTGCTTTCTGAATCTCTATTCTGTCATTTGAATTCTGTTTTCTGCTTTCTGAATCTCTGTTTCTGTCATTTGAATTCTGTTTTCTGCTTTCTGAATCTCTATTCTGTCATTTGAATTCTGTTTTCTGCTTTCTGAATCTCTATTCTGTCATTTGAATTCTGTTTTCTGCTTTCTGAATCTCTATTCTGTCATTTGAATTCTGTTTTCTGCTTTCTGAATCTCTTTCTGTCATTTGAATTCTGTTTTCTGCTTTCTGAATCTCTATTCTGTCATTTGAATTCTGTTTTCTGCTTTCTGAATCTCTTTCTGTCATTTGAATTCTGTTTTCTGCTTTCTGAATCTCTATTCTGTCATTTGAATTCTGTTTTCTGCTTTCTGAATCTCTGTTTCTGTCATTTGAATTCTGTTTTCTGCTTTCTGAATCTCTATTCTGTCATTTGAATTCTGTTTTCTGCTTTCTGAATCTTCTGTCATTTGAATTCTGTTTTCTGCTTTCTGAATCTCTATCTCTGTCATTTGAATTCTGTTTTCTGTTTTTATGTTTTCTGTTTTCTGCTTTCTGAATCTCTATTTCTGTCATTTGAATTCTGTTTTTCTGTTTTCTGAATCTCTATTTCTGTCATTTGAATTCTGTTTTTTTTCTGTTTTCTGCTTTCTGAATCTCTATTTCTGTCATTTGAATTCTGTTTTCTGTTTTCTGTTTCATGTAGACATTCTGTTTTCTGCTTTCTGAATCTCTGTTTCTGTCATTTGAATTCTGTTTTCTGTTTTCTGCTTTCTGAATCTCTTTCTGTCATTTGATTTCTGTTTTCTGCTTTCTGAATCTCTGTTTCTGTCATTTGAATTCTGTTTTCTGCTTTCTGAATCTCTATCTCTGTCATTTGAATTCTGTTTTTCTGTTTTCTGTTTTCACTTTTCAGCAATCTGTTTTCTGTTTTCAGCAATCTGTTTTCAACAAATTCTGTTTTATGTTTTCAGCAATCTGTTTTCTGTTTCGGCACTTCCAGGTTTCATCTTTTACTTATTATTTATGTATATATAATTATATATAATATATTATATAATAATATTAAAATTACCGAAATACCACCGACATACCACCGGTAATACCGGTATTTCGTATACCAGTCCTTGACCGAAATACCGAAATACGAGTCCTTAACTACTTAGGCCCTTGGTTGTTGAGATTAGCCTCTCTGTTAACATGTCCACCGCCATCTCGTTGCGTCTTAAACTAACCTCAAATTAACTGTTTGTCAATGGTAGTGGTTGTGGCCGTTTTGATTTGAAAGCGGTGGTGGTACAAAAAAACCTGTTAAAAAGTAAATGGGTGAAAACTCAAAAGAATTGTACTCTTTTTTTTTTGCATATACAACGTTCAAAATCTCATTATAAATTTACTTTTACATTATAATATGTTTGAGTTATAACTAATAAAAATATAAGAAAAAAGTCTTTCAGGTAACCTGAACTGCCCATAATTACCCTTTCGACCAACCAAAGCTTCTGATTAACTGTTAGTTATTAAAACTTGAAACATAAAATACTACTATATCTTTCACGACGCATTTTTACTAAAACTCGTTATCCGACTTTGATGACTTAGTATCAAATAAATCACTTTCAAGGATCACTCGTTCTCTAAGACCATTTGCAATGAAGCAATCATGGCAATCGAACCAAATCTACATTCATCAGCAGGCATTAAAACAACAACTCCACTCTTAAGACCACCATGAACTCTAAGGATCACTCGTTCTCTAAGACCATTTGAAATGAGAGTCTACGAAGGATAATTGATACAACTTAAGTAGTGATATCCCAAAAAAATTAAATAATCACATAGGGAACTAAAATAACTAAACCTGGTGTGATTCTGTGAGTGGAATAAAATAAGTAAAAAGAATTATCTAAAGAAAATCAAATAATTTCATGAACTTCAAAAGTAGAGTACCTTTATAATGTTGGCATTACTCTTTGCAACTCCATAAGCAACCATGACAAAAGTAGAGATTGAACATACGTATGATTAAATGGAGAACTCTAACAACATCAATAGACTCGAGCTCTCTTTCAGCCTCCATATCAATCATTTGTCATTAAGAACTGAGACGGTTCTATGTTTAATTTCATTATGGAAATTGTATTTCAACAAGTGAAATTTGCTACTGTTTATGCTTCTTTGATCATGGTTATCTTTAAAGATCAAGAGTCTATTTACAACTTTTGCACACGAAGCACTAGCAACAAAACTGGGAGTAAATAACAACTGCAGCAGGTTTAATCAAGAAAAAGAGATTGATCGATTAATAGACTCGAGTCAAAGTGTAAACTCGTCAAAATTTTGTTGTTATGTGCTTGAAACTTATACAAACTCAATGATAACTATATTTGAGCAAGCAGGTCTTTTTAGTCAACTAAAGATACAAGAAAGTATCAACATTGTACAGGTCCATACTTACTTGGGATGGGTTTTTTGTACTGTTCCTTCAAAAGTCCTTGTATCCTTTCATGTATTGTTTCCTCACATTATTGTATTTTTAGAATTCTACAAAAAGTCGAGGGTTAAATTTGCAACTAAATAAATCTGAGACATAAGTTGGAAGTAAAATGAGTGTAGGATTCATAGTTGTAAAAACAAGACAAAAGCTCTCAAATAAACCAGATTATTAAGTAAGACGTACCATTCAAGTCTTGTGTAGATGGAACCAATAATAGTCCTGAAGTTTTGCTAAGATGTGTGCAATTGTATCATCTCTTGCTAAACCAAGCAAAACTTTGCATGACAGAGACGTGTTATTATCCGTGGCTGGAAAAACTGAAGTAGAACTTTAATTCCATTATTGGGCCGGATTGCCACTTTTGCTTGACGGGTACGGGAACTTTGTTCCATTTGTACAGCAAGGCGAGCATATCTAACAATGTTTTATGATCACCAAGTAAACCAGAAGTAGTAAATGAGGTCTCAATACCTCAGTCAACAAGACTAGATTCTCCATTACGTTCTCTTGTCTCGTTCAAGCTTTACTAATGCTAGTCGTGTCTTTACAGAATGAGCATTTGACCCAAAAAACATATGACCTTGTGTTGTCATTGTCGGCTTGTTAATGATTGATGGTAGAAGGCAAACAAGATTATCACTAACACCACTAGTAGATACACATGGCCATCACTAAGGGACCTCTATAAAGACTATGCTAACGCATCAGTGATGGAATAGAATAATGCAAACAATCATTGACCTCTTAGCCACATTCAACTTTAAACTTCTCTCAAGCATTTTGTCAAACAGTTGACATGCAATCACAAAGTGTAGGCTACACATCAAATTCATCCAAATCGAATTGATTTTAAATAAAATTCTCAACAAAACCAATTTATTTTATCAAATAATTTCAACTTAACTTACATTAACTAACCTGAGCAAAAATTGATAGTAAACAAGTGCATAAGTAACGAAACTTCATAGAAAAACCTTAATATACGGTGGCGGAACGATGGTTGTGGCACAGTGGAGATGGCGGTAAGGTCACCGAAGAAGTACAATTTCATGGTGGTTGGAAGTGGGGATCTGATCAGAGAAAGAGAGCAATAGATATAGTGTATGTGTGGTTACTGTGTGTTTTAGTCGCGTGGAAAATTGAATAGGGGTGAGAGAGATTCGGAAGGAAGGGCGCGTGTGATTTGTTTTCCTCTTACAAAATGACCAAAAAGCCCTTCCGTGTATATTTTCTTAGAGATGATAGAATTAAATCTGGACCATAGATTTTTTAGATCTAATGGTCACAAATTAATCCTTTATTTGCACATAAACTTTCATGTGCAAATGAATATTCCACATAATATATATACGGTTATTGAAATTAGAATTTTGAAATATAAACTCTTCATGGAGAACTGGAGAAGTTATAGGGCCTACACATATTTAAAAAACCACTCTTTTACATAAACTGTCTCTTTATATTTCATATACAGCCGCCACGTTGGATTTATAGTGCATAGATTGTTTCTTAAGACATGCCACCTAGGACTAACTTAGAAAAATCTAAATAGTCATTTATATAGTGTATAGATATGTCTAAGACTAAAGTCACTAAACCGTATTTTGGGCTTCAAACTTTTGATTCCATGTATCCCTTAAAAAAATACCTTTTACAATTTATTATGCAAGTCTTATGCATACGTGCATACATATATTGATAATGCTAATATATTACACAAAAACATTTTGCAAATACGCATGAATATCACATCATAGTTATGCCAAATTGCCAGATGATAAAACAAAACAGCCCACGTGCATTTTGACCTTTGAATATAATTTATTGAGGCATGAACGTTCGATAAATAATACATTATAATTTGCAAATCGCCCGAAGATTTAACAAAACAACTATGAACAAAACGAAATATTGTAAAATGATTTATTAAATTGAAAATAACTAATTCTAACTAATTTTACTAATTATTTACATCTAACAACTTTATCTTCTCAAATGTACATAATCAGTCCTCCAACTTGTATAAAATCAACATATGCTGAACAAACTTTATATTCTTCATCCTCCCCTCAAGTTGGAGCATCTGCAACTCCTAACTTGTCAATTAAAAACGAATGCTTCACTCTATTAAGAGCTGTAGTCATCACATCTGCTAGCTGTAAGTGTGAAGAATAACTGCAGTTTGTAAAAACCCCTCTTCAATCTTATCTCTGGTGAAATGACAATCTATATCAAGGTGTTTGGTCCTTTCATGATAACAAGGATTAGCAGCAATCTGTTGAGCCGATTTGTTATCACATAACAAAGTTATAGGACACTTAACTGCAACATGTAGATCCTTCAATAAGAAACTCAACCACAAAAGCTCACATGTAGTAGCAGCCATGCTCCTGTATTCTGCCTCTGTAGAAGACCTTGACACTGTCACTTGTTTCTTAGTTTTCCATGAAACTAAAGCATGGCCCAAGAAGATACAATACCGAGTCAAAGATCTTCTTGTCATTACACATGATGCCCAATCTGTAACAACCCTCAATTTTCGACTAGGACAATTTGCTTAGATTTGTCTAGGTATCTATCCCTAGAGGTTTATTAAGAGATTTGACCTTCTAGACATTAAGGCATTGTGATAACTGCCCTCTAGTTCAATGAAATACCGTAGGTGACTAGCTATCTTAGAAATGCCATAAACAATAACTATAGACAATCTCAAACTATAAATTAGTTCTAACTGAACTTGGTGAAATATCATTGAACCAAAAACTTTATTTCGAGAAGTTAAGTTATAAAAATAATTGTACAAGACTCGCATGTTGTGATAACAACCAAAATCCTTATAAATGTCCAACAATTCAAACACCAAGCTAATTGAAGTACATTTGAACATAAAAATATAATGACCATCTTAAAAATATATTTATAAACTAATATGTACATAAAAGTGCTTGAATAATAATAAGTACATATATATGCCTAATGTAAATACAATTTTATGAACAAAGGGCCAAGTAACAAATTGAAACACAAAAATCTAAGCAATTATATCATAGAATACTAGATAACTAGTAAATAAACCTTCATGCATGAACCTACACTAGATACACTACACATATACACTTATAATATACCTTTAAAATTCAAAATCCCTTATTTTTTTCCTTACCCAATGTAACACCCGACGTTTAAAAATATGGGTTTTCAAAAATCTTTCACCTAACGGTGTTAAATTGCGGAAGTAAAGACTGTAAAAGTCAAAACCGATAAAAACATTTCGGTTTCTGCATTTAGTTGGTGTTACATGCCATATCAAACAATAGTTCAAATGAAAACCCAACGGTTGCCCAACATTAAACAACCGTTCACACATTACTACATAAATTCGACATCAAAATGAAATGTAAACAAAAGTCTCCATAATAAGCAACTAGGGGTAGCTAAGGAATCTGCATGCTTTCTACCCACGCCCTCACGTCCTGCACCTACAAGTCCTTCAAGCTAAACCTGAGGGAACAACCACATTAAAGAAACAAGTGTTAGCTATAAGAATAGCTAAGTAAGACCACTCTTAATTTAAAAGCATTTGTCCAATTAAAACATTTCTTCGTTAATAGACAAACTCATTAGGCACAACACACAACACACATAACTGCATAACAACTTCATATCAATTAGGATAACCATCCTAAATGTGCCTATCCTGCATTAGTTCACACATTGTCACACATATCTTCGTTTACTGCATATAAGTGTGCCCTGCATCACACCCGACTGGATGATCAACCAAAGGCTAATCATCGTATGTCGTTAAGGAATGGCAAGCCAATCCATGAGTAATCCGTATGTGGAGGTTGGTCAAACCCCTCGTATTACTCGCCCTGCATTATAAAGACCATGTTGCAAGGAGCCACCCAAGCAACAACTACGTCAACGTACTCGTCCGGCTAAGACTTGTACAGGTTAAGCTTAACACTTTCCCTGCATTATATTTACGAGCTCGATTTCACACATAATAGTTTAGGCAACACACATAACCTAAACATAATCACACATTACCTTCATTTCGTTTGGGCCCTTAAACGTGCAAGTGACATGGCAACCTACCAAGTCTAGTGAGCTAGGTGTACAAGCCATGTAGTATGCATATGTCACACATTAACTCCATTTCTACATTTCACACATAATAAGATACTTCGTAATTCTACATAAACTACATATCAATACACTACATTAAACAATACTTCATTTCACTACATTAGGGTCTGCATTTCAGGTCTCATGGTTAACTACATATCCCATAGTACCTCCCGTGTAACCCGAGATACCCACATATATCATATGTTACCGTTAAGGAAGTTAAAAGTATGAAACCTTTGCTTGTTGAACCCTCAGCGTGACAAAAGTAGTGTATCTTACCTTGATACAGCTTAACAACAAGCTACAAGCACAATACAACGATGACTAGGTGTCTCCAATATCCTAGAACAAGTATAAGATCAAAATATAAGCTAAACGACACATTTTGTAAAATCTGACCAAGTGGTGCGCCGCACCTTCCAAGTGGTGCGTCGCACCAAACCTCCAGAGAATTCAGACCAACACTAGGTGCGCCGCACCAGCCCTTGGTGCGTCGCATATCGGGGTCCACCAACAAAAACAAACTGGCTGTGGTGCGCCGCACCACTCCTTTGGTGCGCCGCACCTGGGGTGCCGACCAGCAAACCAATTTTTGTTCTTTGATCAAACGAATTCCATACGAACCCATACCCCAAATCCAACCTGGGGACTTAAAATTAATCCTTTTAATTGCACTTTCATCAACTTTAACCATCCTATTAATCCTTTACATCATGAATCAATCATTTAATCACCCGAATAACATGAAATCGGTGAACGTTTAATCAAATAACCCAACCCAAACCCTTATGGCCTGGATTAAGACTAATATAAGACTCACACAATCAGATCTCAGATAAGGAATACCTATATTACCTGTATTTGGTGATAAAGATCCAAGATCTAAGCAATACATGATCGATTTGGCTCCACAACGAATAGATCTAGTGAGAGACTTGAGAGGGAAGGAAGGGGATCGGCTAGGGCTTGTTTAGGAGGAAGAAAATCTGCATAATGGCTCTCTAATGACAACCCTAAGCCTCTAAACCCGTTTTTTGACTTTGCACACATGTCAAAACTAGCCCCTAAGCTTCCTAATCCTTCATTGTTGGTCACAAACTACTTTATTGACCATATACATCATTAATCCTTCATTAAATGTCACTACATAGACATTAATCTTCATATTACACACATTTATACTACATTAACATTTAGGCTTACAAGCCTCACACATAACACACATTAACTACATATAAGCATTAAATCTAAAATAGACTTAACGACACGCACAATATTGACTTAACGACATTAGTCAACTAGTAAAGAAAAGTTTGGGATGTTACAATTACCTCCCCCTTAAGAGGATTCCGTCCCCGGAATCTCATCAGTAAGGAACAACTCGGGATACTTTTCCTTCATTACTGCTTCAGTTTCCCACGTTAAGCTTTCTCCATGATTATGCTTCCACTTAATCAACACAAGGTCAATCACTTTTCGACGTAACTTCTTTTGCTTTCTTCCAAGTATCGCTACCGGTTCGTCTACTATTCTCTTCATTGGGTCAATACTCACGTCTTTAATAGGAATCACACTTGACTCCTCAGCTAAATATTTCCTCAAGTAGGATACATGGAAGGTGTTGTGAATTCCATCCAATTCTGGAGGTAATTCCAACTGATATGCCACGTCTTTAATGCGCTTCACAACTTTAAAAGGTCCAATGAAACGTGGACTCAACTTTCCCTTCTTTCCAAATCGAATAACCCCTTTCCAAGGTGATACTTTTAGCATCACTAAATCACCAACATTAAACTCAATCGGTCTCCTTTTCTTATCTGCATATGTTTTCTGCCTTTCTCTTGCCACACGTAAGGCTTCTTCAGCTACATTAACCTTTTCAGAGGTAATTTCAATAATTTCGGGACCGGTCAACTGCTTTTCGCCGGGCTCCATCCAACAACTTGGAGTCCTACACCTTCTACCATATAACATCTCAAATGGTGGCATTCCAATGCTTGCATGGTGACTATTTTTGTAAGCAAACTCAATCATCCTCAAATGATCATCCCATGCTCCACCGTATTCAAGTACACACGTTCTCAACATATCCTCCAAGGTTTGAATGGTTCTCTCACTTTGCCCATCGGTTTGAGGATGATAGGCGGTACTCAAATTTATTCTACTACCCAACTCCCGTTGAAGACCCTTCCAAAAGTTTGACACAAACCTCGAGTCTCGATCCGAAACAATAGATAAAGGAACTCCATGTTTCGCAACTACTTCATCAATGTACATCTTTGCCATCTTCGTTAAAGGCACATCTTGTCGGGTAGCTAGAAAATGAGCACTCTTCGTCAATCTATCCACAATCACCCATATCATATCATTCCCTTTCGGCGTTTTAGGTAGCTTCGTTACAAAGTCCATGGTAATATGATCCCATTTCCACTCGGGAATGTCTAATTGATGCACAAACCATACGGCTTTTGATGGTCCGTTTTCACACGTGCACACGTCAAACACTTTGCTACAAAATGAGCTACTTCCCCTTTAATATCCGGCCACCAATAATCGACTTCAAATCTGCATACATTTTGGTGACACCGGGATGAACCGAATATCTACTTTTATGGGCTTCCTCAAGGATCAATTCTCGGTTATCACCAAGCAATGGCACCCAAATTCGACCCTTGTATGTTTTGAACCCACGGCTATTAGTCTCCATCACAAGACGTTTCTTCTTCCCAATGCTCTCATTGTCAATGTTATCCTTCATCAATGCCCTCACTTGTGCTTCTTTAATTCGATCGAGTAGCCCCGACTTGGCTTGAACTTGCATGCTCATCAACTTACAAGAAGAACTTTGCACCTTCCTACTTAGTGCATCCGCCACTACATTGGCTTTACCCGGATGGTATTTGATTTCACAATCATAATCCTTAAGTAATTCCATCCACCTCCTTTGTCTCACGTTCATTTCCTTTTGGTTAAAGACATACTGTAAACTTTTATGATCAGTAAACAAAGTGCATTTTGTACCATAGAGGTAATGTCTCCACAATTTCAATGCAAATACAACTGCGACCAATTCAAGATCATGGGTAGGGTAATTCTTCTCATGTGGTTTCAACTGGCGGGAAGCATAGGCGATCACCTTGTCCCTCTGCATCAATACACAACCCAAACCCGTGATAGATGCATCACTATACACAACCAAATCATCGGTACCTTCAGGCAAGGCAAGTATAGGAGCCTCACACAACTTCTTCTTCAACGTTTGAAATGCATTCTCCTGCTTATCATTCCACTCAAACTTTACTCCTTTCTTCGTTAGTTCAGTCATAGGCTTGGCTATTCGGGAGAAGTCCTGAATGAACCTTCTATAATATCCAGCCAAGCCAAGAAAACTTTTAATCTCAGTAGGTGTCTTTGGCTGCTCCCACTTTGAAACAGCTTCAATCTTTGAAGGATCTACTTTAATACCTTCCGATGAAATAACATGACCAAGAAACTGTACCTCTCGAAGCCAAAACTCGCATTTAGAAAACTTGGCATACAACTTCTTCTCCCTCAACACCTCCAAAACTGCTTTCAAGTGCTCACGATGCTCATCTTCTAACTTAGAATAGATCAAAATATCGTCAATAAACACAATAACAAAATGATCTAGAAAGGGACGGCATACCCGATTCATTAAATCCATAAACGCGGCTGGAGCATTAGTCAACCCAAATGGCATGACCAAGAACTCATAATGACCATATCTAGTCCGGAAGCTGTCTTTGCTACATCCTCCTTCTTAACCTTCAATTGATGATAACCGGACCGTAAATCTATCTTTGAAAAATATGAAGCACCATGTAGTTGATCAAAGAGATCATCAATTCGCGGGAGAGGATATTTATTCTTAACCGTTCGCTTATTCAACTCACGGTAGTCTATGCACATGCGCATAGATCCATCCTTCTTTTAACAAAGAGAACCGGAGCTCCCCAAGGCGAGGAACTAGGTCGAATGAAACCTTTGTCAAGTAACTCCTGAAGTTGGGACATTAACTCTTTCATTTCTGTAGGAGCTAATCGGTAAGGTGCTTTAGCAACAGGTGTAGCACCGGGAATAAGATCTATCTGAAAAGTAACTTCACGGTCAGGAGGGATACTGGGAAGATCTTCGGAAAACACATCGGGAAAATCGGATACTACATCAACACTAGCAATAGAAGGCTTCTCCTTTCTCACATCAATAACATAGGCCAAGAAATGACTCTTATTCTTCCTTATACATTTAATAGCCTTCATCATACTAATGATCTTTATCCCCCCTCTCTTATTATCTCCATAAACCGTTACCACATTACCATCGGATGTAGGAAACCGAATAATCTTTTGGGAACACAAAATATTAGCTTCATTTCTAGACAACCAATCCATACCAATCACTACATCAAAACCGACTAAAGTAGTAGGCAATAACTGGACCGGAAACAAACGACCTTCAATCTCAATGTCACAATCATCATAACCCACACATATATCACTAACCGTACCATTAGCAATTTCCACCTCTATCGAGCAATCTAAAAGGTAGTGACTCTTCCTAGCTTAGGAGCAATTAAAGTAGACACAAATGACCTATTTGCACCCGAATCAAATAAAACAGAAGCAGGTTTTGAATTAACAAGGAAAGTACCACTTACCACCTCATCGTTGTTCTTAGCATCATCCACAGTCATCTGCAAGGCTCTCACTTTTGTTGCTGAAGTGGCTGCTTTCTTCCCGTCATTCTTCATTTGTGGGCAATCGGCAATAAGATGACCCGTTTCCTGACACTTGTAACAACGAGTCTTGTCCCTACATTCCGTTGCAAGATGTCCCGACTTCCCGCACTTATGACCTTCTTGTCTTGTCGGAACATTGACCTTCATGAACATTCTTGCAAAAAGCACACCAAGACCCATTCTTCTTTTTATCTTTCTTCTTTCTTCTTTCTTCTTTCTTCTTTCTTCTTTCTTCTTTCTTCTTTCTTCTTTCTTCTTTCTTCTTTCTTCTTTCTTCTTTCTTCTTTCTTCTTTCTTCTTTCTTCTTTCTTCTTTCTTCTTTCTTCTTTCTTCTTTCTTCTTTCTTCTTTCTTCTTTCTTCTTTCTTCTTTCTTCTTTCTTCTTTCTTCTTTCTTCTTTCTTCTTTCTTCTTTCTTCTTTCTTCTTTCTTCTTTCTTCTTTCTTCTTTCTTCTTTCTTCTTTCTTCTTTCTTCTTTCTTCTTTCTTCTTTCTTCTTTCTTCTTTCTTCTTTCTTCTTTCTTCTTTCTTCTTTCTTCTTTCTTCTTTCTTCTTTCTTCTTTCTTCTTTCTTCTTTCTTCTTTCTTCTTTCTTCTTTCTTCTTTCTTCTTTCTTCTTTCTTCTTTCTTCTTTCTTCTTTCTTCTTTCTTCTTTCTTCTTTCTTCTTTCTTCTTTCTTCTTTCTTCTTTCTTCTTTCTTCTTTCTTCTTTCTTCTTTCTTCTTTCTTCTTTCTTCTTTCTTCTTTCTTCTTTCTTCTTTCTTCTTTCTTCTTTCTTCTTTCTTCTTTCTTCTTTCTTCTTTCTTCTTTCTTCTTTCTTCTTTCTTCTTTCTTCTTTCTTCTTTCTTCTTTCTTCTTTCTTCTTTCTTCTTTCTTCTTTCTTCTTTCTTCTTTCTTCTTTCTTCTTTCTTCTTTCTTCTTTCTTCTTTCTTCTTTCTTCTTTCTTCTTTCTTCTTTCTTCTTTCTTCTTTCTTCTTTCTTCTTTCTTCTTTCTTCTTTCTTCTTTCTTCTTTCTTCTTTCTTCTTTCTTCTTTCTTCTTTCTTCTTTCTTCTTTCTTCTTTCTTCTTTCTTCTTTCTTCTTTCTTCTTTCTTCTTTCTTCTTTCTTCTTTCTTCTTTCTTCTTTCTTCTTTCTTCTTTCTTCTTTCTTCTTTCTTCTTTCTTCTTTCTTCTTTCTTCTTTCTTCTTTCTTCTTTCTTCTTTCTTCTTTCTTTTTTTATCTTTGTCACCACTTGAGCTAGAATTCCCACGAAACTTCTTATTATTGTTATTAGATGACCAATTTGACCCTCTTTTGAACCCTGCTTTCTTGTCATCAACCTTCACCACAACTTTCTCACTTTTGAAGTCATCATCCAACCTCTTTGACTCCTTAATAGCCGCCGATAAAGTCACATGTTGTCTACATAATCCACGATAACTAACGGGGAGACCATCACAATAAGCCTCAATTTGGTCCTCCTGCCTTCGAACCAAGTGTCCAACAAACTTCAACTTCTCCATAACGAGTGTGCATAATCAGAAATTGCACCGGGTTTAGCAACCAACGATCTAAACTCCTTTTCAATCAACCTTAACTCACGCGTTCCCACATACTCTTCTAGAAACTTCTCCTTAAATGTTCCCCAAGGCATAACTGCAAGTATCTCAGGAGCCATAGACACTGTAGTAGCCCTCCACCAATTACGGGCATTCTTCTTCAACATCCTACTAGCACCCAAAACCTTCATATCATCCGGACAATAGCAAGATGCAAAAACTACCTCAATGTCCTCGATCCACTCCATAGCACCCACTGCATTTTGGGTACCATCAAACTCCTTGGCACCACTGTAAGTCCCAACTTGTTAGATGGTACTACTGAAGACACCTCTATGTCGATGGTGGAGTTACTTTGCAATATACTTACTGAACTGGAGACGACCAGTTGCAGGGATATACCAAGTTCTAGATAGATTACTTATATAAAAGACAATAAGTAAAGAACAATGCAATAATACAAATAACTTGTAAACAATCTTGATGAGACAATATGTAGTTTTCAATGTGTAATTTATTTATTGATATTAAACATATTACAAGGTTGATGCGGAACCAAGATAATACACGAATGTAAATATCCTAACAACCTATGAAATACAATTGATCTATACTCGGAATTTCTCTTCAACAATCGAAACACTTAAAGTAGTGAAATGTTCCTTTTAGCGATTGAGAGAATATTGCACAATTTCACCAAGAATATTGCAGGTTTGCAAAGTGTGAAGTATTTGACTTGAGAGCACGAATACTTTGTATTCTGAATACTTGATATTCTTGGTTGTGCAATGACTTGTATTTATAGGCAAAGTTAACATTGGGATGTTAACTTTAGCCGTACAAATGTGGTTGGGAGCATTTAAGGAATAGCATTTAATTCCTTAAAAAGCATTGTAAAGTCGCATGTTAAAGTGACTTTTCATAACCACCTTTATGTACCTTTTAATACTTAAATAATAAGATAAGGCTTATTATCCGGGTAAAGGTACATAAAGCACAAGTCAATTCCTCGTAATCAGTGTAAAGCTTTGTAAGGGCTTTCCACTGATGGTCTCCAGTTTGTAACTGACTAGAATGCCAACTGGGCTTCGCTGCCATTGCCATTCTCTATCTTCCATTTGTTGTCTTCGACTTCAACTGGAATGCTTCTTCAACTTGGTCAGTTCTCAACTGGAGGAAGTCTTCAGTTGCGTTACTGTACGGTGCAACTGGACTTCAATATATTTCTCGACAAATCATCTTGGTCACTAGTTTACTGGGTCACCAGATGCAACTGGTGACTGGTCAGTGTGAACTGGTGACTGGCCAGTTCCAGGTGAACTGGTCCTAACAAATTCCCCCTATTTGTCTAGAAATATAGTCTAAAGTCTTTTTCTAGTTCTTGTATCTATACAAGTGTGAACTATAGAGACTTGTTCGATTTAAATCTATATAAGTTTCTAAGGCATTTTTATAGATCAATAAATGCCTTAGGTTTTTCTTTTAGGTTTGTTAGATTTTAATCTATTATCTACCTTGTGGTTACAAACTGGTAACTTCATTTATACAAGGAATGAAATTTACACAAGTTACAGAATGTAAAACAAATTACAAGTAGATAACTGAAGAAAGAACTTAAACAGATGGCCCTTCGCCAGTTCTTCTTCTTTTGGTCACTAGAGAAATAGGTTGAGTGTCTTCAGGGTCAATATTCAGCCTTTGCTCCAGATTCTCTTTATGTTGAATCTTGCCCTTTAGAAATTTACCCATGCCTTCTCAAACCTATTCTTTTGTGCCTTCGCATCTAGCACATTCACCATCTCGACCCATTCGCTGAACCCAAATTGCAACACACCAGGATCATCAGTTCTCACTAGTGGCCCACCAGCATACTTAACTTCAACTTGAAAGACCTTGGTGCCTGGCTTAATTGTAATATTGACATTAGTGATAGTACCACCATGTCTTCTGGTTGACATGATCTGGGAGTAGTAGTTTCTTGCTTCAGTTTCATTAGTGATTTTAATACTCCCAGCACCAGCAGCCAGTACAGCGGACTTAATGTCTTCATTTGTGACCTCGCCAGTTGGTTCAACGAATGTTCTAAGGTCAGCATCCCTAGCAGCTTTGGTCAGTGGTCTTCTAGGTTGTGGAATCCTTCTTCTTGGTGGATTCATCACTTCCTTCACAACCTTCTTTACATTGGCAATCTCTTCAGAATCCCACTGGCCCTTAACTCCTTAGCCCTCTCCAAAGAAATGTTCAAGCTTCTGGCATCAAATTCAGCCTCATCCTCATGATAGTGTCTTCCAGTTCAACATCTAGCATTTCATTTAACTGGTCAACTATCCTAGGATCATTCTTAATCCTGAGATACTCCTCCTTAGTGATACCTAGAAGATTGGCATCACTCATATCTAGCAATTTCAGTTGTGTGAGATGTGCCCTGGCTTCAGCTTGGTTCCTTTGTTTCATTTTCTTTCTCTCTTTAATGTCATCACCAAGTCTGGCCAGTCTTCTACTATCACTATCTGAAACTGGAGGCAGTACATCAGCATTACCAGTTTCAAGCATTTCCATTTCAGTGGCCGGCTGGGCTTCATCAGATATTTTACCCTTTCCCTTATCTAACACATTCCCCCTTACACTAGCCTCACCAGTTTGCTCACCAGCATCAGTACTGGTAGCTAAGCTCAATTCCCTTCTAGGTACAACTGGTGGTGCAAGGACTATACTTCTTTCCCCCTTGGCAGCATCTAGACCTGCCCTAATTGCTTCCCATTCAGAGGGTTGTGATGGCAACCGGTCAAGAGGCTGCCACGACTGTACATCCTTGCACTCTTTGAAAATCCCACACATCATTCTGAAGGACCTCCAAAGGTGGTTGGTTTCAGTAGACTGGGCCAAGACATTTGCAACAACTTTGTCTTGACCAGTTTTCAATGCATTCAAAACCTTTGATTCTTCATCAATACCAGCAACCACCTTTTCCTTCATATCATCATCCCTCTTCTTCAAATTCTCCACTTCATTGGTCAGTTTATTCAATGATTCAGTATGTAGAGATACTTGGGTGCTCAAACCTTCAATGCTGCCCCTCAACTGGTTGATCTCACTGGTAAGTGGGGCCAGATCAACCTGAGGAGTGGCCAGCTTGGTGATCTCAGATATCACCCTTTCTATCAAATGTGCTTCCCTAGCACCCAACGTATCCTCTATCTTCTGACCAACTGAAGATACCAACTGCTCTCCAAGGCCAGTTATATCTAGGCCAGGTCTCTCAATTAGTTCCTTGACCTGCCTTTCAATCTCCTTCAGATCTACTTCAGAGGTTCTGACAGTGTTGGTAAGTAGATTTGAGATAGAACTGGTGACCTTGGAGTGAGTTAGGTCAAAGGCTTCCTTCAATGTACCAGCCAGATTGTTACTGCCAGTGACCAACTCATTCAATTTATGAAACACCAAGTCCTCATTTGATGAGAACTTGTTTATCCCCAGATCAACCACCTTGATATTTGTCAAAGAGTCTTTGTGGTATCTGGAGAAGGACTTGGTGTTCTTATCAAGTGTCTTCTGAATCTCCTCCACCCTGGTTAGAAGGTTTTGGAGATCGAATTGTATGGAGACAACTTGACTGTCCAGTGACAAAGGAGAAGGTGTCACTGGACCACGAGCAGTTACTACTGGAGCAACTGGAGGAGGCAAACTAATGGAAGTCTCCCCAGTTGTCAGGCCAGCAGTTGAATATATATGAGGAGTGGTAGAAGAAGAAAGGACTGGAAAAACAATGTGTTGTTCATGCTGAGAAAGCTCAGGTGTGAACAACGGCGACGGTGGTGGGGGCATTTCTCGAGCAAGTGAGAATTGCCCAGTTGGTAAGGGAGCGGTATATATTGGTAAAGAAATATCTATAGGCACATTTTGCTCAGGTGGTGAAAGTGAAATTGATGCGTCTGGAGGGCAAACTGGAGATGAAGGGTCTTGTGCTTGTACAGAAGCATCAAGAATCTCCATGTCTGTTTCAGTACCTTCTGAATCCGAAGATTCAATAAGGATTTCCTCGTCGTTAACACCCATGTCCAGATCCATGAATGTGACAGAGGGCTGACCAGTTACCTGGTCAGTCTCCAGATGACCTTCCCCAGTTTCCTGGATGGGTGCATCTGTTGGTGGATCAGATACCGAAGTATCTTCACCAGGGATAGATGTGATGGGGGTTGCTTCAGTTATGGTTGCTCTATCCTCAACCACAACATTAGACACACTGGAGGGTCCCTCATTATTTTGAGGCCCGCCCAGTTGCCTTTCTGACTCACCTACAAGAGGTGCATCAGTTGAAGCGAATGCCAGCTGCATTCGTTCAGGAATTTCAACCTCACCAGCTTCAGATACTAGTGAGTCTAGATTCCTAAGCATATCTGGAGCAGTGTACGGTGAATTTGTATTATTATATGCTTCCCTGCCCAGAATTTGCTTAAAACAGAGTGAGAGGAACCTTGAAAAGGGGATACATACACCCCTGGAGCCCTTCAGTTTTTGTACTAGGCTTCTGTACAAAACATCTGCAAAGTCCACTCTCAAACCGTTCCACAAGCAGTAAGCCATCTCTGCTTGTGAGGAGTTGATCTGGTCAAGTCCACCAGAACTCCCACCCATGCTTTCCACCAGGTGGATGAAAAAATACCTCCATGAAGGGGTAAGACCCTTCATGGTCATCGCACCTTTTGTCTTGAGCACCCATTCTCCAAACACTCCTTGTGTCCCATTTCCAGGAGCACTTGGCGAAAATTTATATTAGGGGGCAAGACGACTGGAGATTCATTCTCTCTCAGTAGTTAAGGCGTAAGGCATCCCTTAACACTTCAGCGGTTAAGGTACACTGGATTGTTCCATCCTTTAAAGTGAAACTGATGGAGGAACAATCAGAAGAAAGAACGGCAGTGTACCAAAACTCACATAAGTAGTTGTGAAACAACTTACGTGGGTTTAGAGAGAATGAGGGTCCTATTGGAGAATTCTTCAAAA
Organism: Erigeron breviscapus; assembly: GCA_034093135.1. NCBI lineage: Eukaryota > Viridiplantae > Streptophyta > Magnoliopsida > Asterales > Asteraceae > Erigeron > Erigeron breviscapus. The sequence continues at coordinate 4,912,065 of CM067168.1, forward strand.
ACTTTTGAATTCTACCAATAAGGGTATCGGACCCTTGAGATCCTCGTAGGCTGGCCATAGGATTATTTGGATTTAGTTTTATGGCAGCACTACTTGGAGCACCAGGTGCCTGTGTGGCATCTGGTGAGGGATTATATGGAACAGTCAAGAGATTTACATCTCTTGAACGGGATGATCTAGGAGCCATAGAATGAAAATGAAATTTAGGATTTAGGGTTTTTGATTTGTGAAGCAAAGGGAAGAATGAAGCAATGTTTATGATTGGAAGTAAATGAAGGAATGTAAGAGAAAGAAAAGTAAATGAGTTTCGGAGTAAATAAGGGTATTTATAAGGGGATTCAAGATCCCAATGTAAAACCAAAAAATATATTTTATTAAACCAAATCAATTTTGAAGATATTTTGACAAAATGAGTTTGAATTTTGAAATAAAAATATAATTTTCCATGTAAGCATTAAATGTTACCATGTCAGCATTAAATGCTACGACGGCTTACTTTACCCATGACCCCACTCACTTTTTGTTTTCCCAATACAAACAGTTGTCAAGTACTTAAAATGGTTTCAAACACGTCAGATCACGATATCAAGTGGTTTAAAACACTCGAGTATCATCACGTGTCACACATATTGACCAGGTATTTGTAACGTTATAAAAATTTAGACAAAGACTGAACCTGGTAACTGGAGGATCAGTCCAGTACCAGTTTCCAACTGAAGAGTTCTCCAGTTGCATTTTCAAACAAAAACGAATTTTAGTCAGAAAATTATTTTGAGTCTTTCCCCCTAAAATGATGATCCAGTAATCAATTAGTGCCAAGATAGTTTCACAACGGCGTTCGATAGCCTGGCGAGCAAAGATTATCTGGACCTCCTCAACTGAGAACTTCATCAGTGTCACTGACGCGTTCAATAACAAAGAAAGCTCCAGTTAAGGGTTTAACATTCCCAGTTCGCTGATGAGATGTTTAAAGGTTTTCTCATCGAGAGGTTTTGTAAAAACATCAGCTAACTGTTTGTCAGTGGGATGAAATGAATTTCAATATCACCTTTCATAACATGATCTCGAATGAAATGATACCTGATGTCAATATGCTTTGTTTTGGAGTGCATCACTGGGTTGTGAGAAATAGCAATTGCACTGGTGTTGTCACAAAAGATTGGGGTCTTGGTATACTTCTGACCATAATCTAGTAACTGGTTCTTGATCCAGAGAATCTGGGCACAACAACTGGCCGCAGAAATGTACTCTGCCTCAGCAGTGGACATAGAGACTGAAGTCTGCTTCTTGCTGGTCCAACTTACCAGTTTTCCTCCAAGGAAATGACAACCACCAGTTGTGGATTTTCTATCAATCTTACAACCTGCATGATCAGAATCTGAATAACCCATTAGATCTAATCCTGAGCCTTTGGGGTACCAAAGACCAAGATTAGGACACCCTTTCAGGTATCTAAAGATACGCTTTACAGCGTGCAAATGTGATTCTTTAGGGTTAGCCTGAAACCTGGCACATAAACATGTTGCAAACATTATATCTGGTCGACTGGCAGTTAAGTACATTAGTGAACCAACCATACCTCTATAGTCAGTTATGTTAACTGGTTTGCCAGTTGGGTCAGAGTCCAAATTCATGGTGCTGCAATAGGTGTGTTTTTCGATGGGATTGAATCATATTTGTATTTTCTTAACAAATCTCTGACATATTTTCCTTGGTTTATGAAAATTCCATTTTCAGTTTGCTTAATCTGAAGACCTAAGAAAAATGTTAATTCACCCATTAAACTCATCTCATACTCAGATGACATGATTTTAGAAAACTTTTTACACATTGCATCATCAGTTGAACCAAAAATAATGTCATCAACATAAATTTGTACCAATAAGATATTACCTCTTTCTTTCAAGATAAACAAGGTATTATCTATTGCACCTCTTTGAAAGCCATTTTTAAGAAGATGTTTAGTTAAAGTATCATACCAGGCTCTTGGGCTTGTCTTAGACCATACAATGCTTTGTTCAGTCTATAAACCCAATGAGGATGCTTCTCATCGATGAAACCTGGAGTCTGCTTAACATAAACTTCTTCTTCCAATGTTCCATTAAGGAACGCACTTTTGACATCCATCTGGAAGACCTAAGAAAAATGTTAATTCACCCATTAAACTCATCTCATACTCAGATGACATGATTTTAGAAAACTTTTTACACATTGCATCATCAGTTGAACCAAAAATAATGTCATCAACATAAATTTGTACCAATAAGATATTACCTCTTTCTTTCAAGATAAACAAGGTATTATCTATTGCACCTCTTTGAAAGCCATTTTTAAGAAGATGTTTAGTTAAAGTATCATACCAGGCTCTTGGGCTTGTCTTAGACCATACAATGCTTTGTTCAGTCTATAAACCCAATGAGGATGCTTCTCATCGATGAAACCTGGAGTCTGCTTAACATAAACTTCTTCTTCCAATGTTCCATTAAGGAACGCACTTTTGACATCCATCTGGAAGACCTTGAACTGCAAATGGGCTGCATAAGCCAAAAATATTCTTATGGCTTCAAGTCTTGCAACTGGAGCAAAAGTTTCATCAAAGTCAACGCCCTCTGCTTGACAATAACCCTGGGCAACTAGTCTGGCCTTGTTTCTTACAACATGGCCATCTTCATCCATTTTATTTCGGTAGACCCATCTGGTACCAATAGGTTCTTTCTTTCCACAACTCCATTTTGCTCTGGAGAGTGAACTGATGAGAAGTTTTGAGAGATGCCAGTGTCAGTGCAAAATGTTTCAAGTACCTTATTTTGGAATTCAGTACCATTATCACTTCGCAACTGACAAACTTTTCGAGTGTACTTGAGCTCAATTCTTTTGATAAGCGAGATGATTTCAGCAGGTGCATCACTTTTGGATCTGATGAATACCACCCAGCAATATCTGGTGAATTCATCAACCACAACTAGAGTGTATTTCTTTCCAGCTCTAGTTTGAACATTCACTGGACCAAAAGGATCCATATGAAGCATGTGAAGAGGTTCAGTGATGCTAAAATTTTGCCTAGTTTTAAAACTGGCTCTCTTCCAGATTGATCGTTACCAAAAGTCACTGTCGGTCCATCTTGGACAGTGAACTCTTCCAGTAGGGGCTTACATCCGGTCATAGTCCGGCCAGCAGCGCTGTCCAGATACCAGATATTTTTCTTTCGATCGCCCTACACACACACAAAAATCATTAGTTCATTTTGTGAACCCATCTTTTCTTGATGGGTCCACTGGACTTCTCTACAGAAGCCACAGTTGATTGTTGAGGTGTTGAACTGGAGGCTACATCTGGAGCATTATCACCAGCTCCAGGTGCAGAAGTAAAAACGATTGGTATTTGATACTTACTCACCTTAAGTTTACCAGATTTTGTTCCAGAAGGAACATTCTTAAGTTTAGGTACAGAAGGGAGTGATTTAATATTTTGTTTTAAAACTGGCTCTCTTCTGCTTACCCATCTCACACCCTGGACATGGCTTTTCCTTATTGAAGGAAATCTGGGGTATCCCATCAACCAGTTGTTTGCGAGACAACTTGTTAATGTTCTTGAAATTAAGGTGGGATAACCTTTTATGCCATAGCCAGTTGGTGTCCTCATCAGCTTTGGTATAGAAACATTGCTCTTTTGGAGCTGGTTCCATATCCATGATGTACACATTCCCTTTTCTTGGTGCAATCATCACCACTTTCCAATCCTTGTTAAATATGGTGCCTTGTGCAATATCGAACAATACTCTGAAGCCATCATCGCAAAGTTGGCTTACACTGATCAAGTTATATTTCAAACCATTCACAAATGCAACTCTTTTGAATTCGACTTGTCCATTATTGAGCACACCATATCCTTCAGTCTTTCCAGATTGATCGTTACCAAGCGTCACTGTCGGTCCATCTTGGACAGTGAACTCTTCCAGTAGGGGCTTACATCCGGTCATAGTCCGGCCAGCAGCGCTGTCCAGATACCAGATATTTTTCTTTCGATCGCCCTACACACACACAAAAATCATTAGTTCATTTTGTGAACCCATCTTTTCTTGATGGGTCCACTGGACTTCTCTACAGAAGCCACAGTTGATTGTTGAGGTGTTGAACTGGAGGCTACATCTGGAGCATTATCACCAGCTCCAGGTGCAGAAGTAAAAACGATTGGTATTTGATACTTACTCACCTTAAGTTTACCAGATTTTGTTCCAGAAGGAACATTCTTAAGTTTAGGTACAGAAGGGAGTGATTTAATATTTTGTTTTAAAACTGGAGGTGGTGAGCCTCCTTCCAGATTGTTAATCCGGGCAGTACAACTCTGAACCTGCCGAGACAAAAGTTGGAGTTGCCTTTCCAGATTAACCAAAATATTATTTTGTTCAGGCAGTTGAACCTTGGACATTGGTTCAACTGGAGATTTAGTCTGTCGGGTCTTGGGCTCCTTAGACTTTTGAGGTAAAGGCTTGTTACCAGTGGCCTTTTTGACTGGAGCTTTAGCCTGTTTGGCTCCAGTTTTAACCTCAATGGGGGTGGTCTCATTGGTTTCAGTTTCAACAGCTTCAGGTTGATCATAAGGTGTTTCAACCTGGAGAGCTGGAGGCAATGCATGAAGATCTGGTATAAGAGCTGCCATCTCCAGATCTTCAGATTTCCATGCATTTTTCTGGGCATCGATAGTTCTTGAAAATGCATCATAGTTTTTGCCAGATGCTTTTACCCATGACTTGATAATCTTTTGAGCTTTTCAAAATCATAAGATAGTTTTTGATTATCAAGTTCTAAAGCCTCAATCTTTAAAACTGACTCCTTGAGAGCCAACTGGACACTTTGCAAATCATTCAGTTGTGGTTTGACATTGTTCAGTTCAATTAAGATAGTGTCTAGATATCTTTCACTATCAGCTCTAACAGTTTCTACAAATGCCAAATCCCCACTTAATGATTCAGCCAGGTCCAGTTTTAATTCAGGGTCAACCTGGTGATCATAATCACATACCTTTTTCAGTATGATGTCCACCCATCTTCCAGAGATGACATCTTCTTTCACCACATGCTGCTGTTGTTGATCTTCCAAGGCCATGAAACACATGTCCCTTTCCTCTTCTTCATCATCAGATGAGTCATCAGAGTACTCCCATTTTCCCTCAGTTTGTGCCATTAAGCACTGATCCTTTTCCTTTTGCATGGACAGGAGGGCAATCTGGGCCTTAAGCTTCTTGTATTTAGCTTTGTAGCTATCATCAGGCCGATTGTAATTAGGGACAGAGGGGCCAGTTTGGTTATTCAACTGACTAGATCTGCATTCCTTCATAAAATGACCTTTCTTTCCACACTTATAGCATGTAAGATTGGTCTTATCCAGAGAGCTGGAGCTGGAAGCATTGTTGGGGCCATTAAATCTTTTAGATTTATGCTTAAACCTATTAAAGGTTTTAGCAATCATGGCGACCAGATCATCATTGTCAGTTTCATCATAACCATCACTGTTTTCAGTGGTCAGCCCAGAGTTTAAGAAACTGTTCAACATCTCCTTCATCGAGTGTACCTGGACACTCTCAGCAGACATTAAAGCAGCACAAGGTCGCTCAATTGTATTAGCAACCTTGGGACTCTGGGCATGGTTCATGGCATCTTGCTCAGCCACAAGTCTTGCAGCATTATTATCTTCAGTGAATCTGAAGGCTCCATAGAGCGATGCAAGAGTGTGAGTGTGCAAGGTTTTACCTTGTCTCAAGACAAGAACCATGTTTTCCCATTTGGAAGGAAGAATATCACAAAACTTCTCAAGAAGAATATCCTTATCCTTCTCTACACCCAAACCTCTCAACTGATTGATGAGGCTAGAAAATCTGGTGTATGTACCAGTTAAACTTCATTGGGCAAGGCAAAGAAGGATTCATACTTCTTGTTCAAAGCAACTTTTCTGGTGACAATAGTGTCATCACCTCCTTCAAATTGAATCACTAATTCATCCCACATAGACTTGGCACTGGGAAACAACACAAGTGTTGGAATTAGGTCTTCAGGAACAGCCCCAAGGATCATGTTTTTCAGTCTGGTGTTCAAGTCCACCAGTCTGCGATCCTCATCAGACCAATGGTCTTCTGGCTTTTCCCTTGAGCCTCTTCTTCCAGTAGGATCAAGAAGAGGACTCACCCCAATGGACATAGGTATATATGGTCCATCCTTAAGGATTTTCAACATATACCTTTCAATCCCACCAAAATGCAACAGCATTCTGGCCTTCCATGTACCAAAAGTCTCACTGTTTCCATCAAATTTTGGAACAGGAGTGTTAGAGTAATGTACATGGACATGGTTTGGAGCAGTAGGAGGAGGAGGGTTGGTGTTAACATTTTGAAAAGGTTGTGCATTAGTGTTCGATGGGTTTTCACCTGAACCAGAACCATCTCCACCTTCAGTAGTGTTCATCTTTGCAGATCTAGGCAAGTTTATTAGCCTTCTGCTCTGATACCACTTGTAAGTCCCAACTTGTTAGATGGTACTACTGAAGACACCTCTATGTCGATGGTGGAGTTACTTTGCAATATACTTGCTGAACTGGAGACGACCAGTTGTAGAGGTATATACCAAGTTCTAGATAGATTACTTATATAAAAGACAATAAGTAAAGAACAATGCAATAATACAAATAACTTGTAAACAATCTTGATGAGACAATATGTAGTTTTCAATGTGTAATTTATTTATTGATATTAAACAAATTACAAGGTTGATGCGGAACCAAGATAATACACGAATGTAAATATCCTAACAACCTATGAAATACAATTGATCTATACTCGGAATTTCTCTTCAACAATCGAAACACTTAAAGTAGTGAAATGTTCCTTTTAGCGATTGAGAGAATATTGCACAAGTTCACCAAGAATATTGCAGGTTTGCAAAGTGTGAAGTATTTGACTTGAGAGCACGAATACTTTGTATTCTGAATACTTGATATTCTTGGTTGTGCAATGACTTGTATTTATAGGCAAAGTTAACATTGGGATGTTAACTTTAGCCGTACAAATGTGGTTGGGAGCATTTAAGGAATAGCATTTAATTCCTTAAAAAGCATTGTAAAGTCGCATGTTAAAGTGACTTTACATAACCACCTTTATGTACCTTTTAATACTTAAATAATAAGATAAGGCTTATTATCCGGGTAAAGGTACATAAAGCACACAAGTCAATTCCTCGTAATCAGTGTAAAGCTTTGTAAGGGCTTTCCACTGATGGTCTCCAGTTTGTAACTGACTAGAATGCCAACTGGGCTTCGCTGCCATTGCCATTCTCTATCTTCCATTTGTTGTCTTCGACTTCAACTGGAATGCTTCTTCAACTTGGTCAGTTCTCAACTGGAGGAAGTCTTCAGTTGCGTTGACTGTACGGTGCAACTGGACTTCAATATATTTCTCGACAAATCATCTTGGTCACCAGTTTACTGGGTCACCAGATGCAACTGGTGAACTGGTCAGTGTGAACTGGTGACTGGCCAGTTCCAGGTGAACTGGTCCTAACACCACATTTCTGAAAACTTTCATATTTGAAGTTATTAACACGAGGTGCTTTAACAACTCCAAGTCCTCCACCATTAACTTCATTAACACCCACGGCTGCCATGGATGGTTCAGCACTTTGAGAGGGATTAGAGTAATTCCCTTCCGAACGCTCACCCCTTTGTTCACTCCCAATCCTTTCTGCATTTCTTTCAGCCCTCAATTGAGCTAACTCCTCTTCATTTCTCATTAAGAGAGCTCGGATAGCTCTCAGTTCTTCATGTAATTGGGATTGATTGGGAACCTGCTCTATTACCGGGTTTGCCCTATCTACTTCAGAGACGGTTGGTGGATCGCCAAGATGGCGATTTTGTACACGAGGTAGCCTTTGCTCTACTTCATTTCCAGCCCCGTTTCCATTTGGAGGAACACCACCACCATTTCCTCCTGCTCTCTGATTACTAGCTCTAGTGTTTGCCATTAACTCTACAAAGCAACGACGACGGTTAGCAAGAGTTAAAGAGTGACCACATATGTTAAGGCTCTACTACATATAACTACATTATCACACACAATAATCAAGCCTTAAATCAAACTCTCACTCACTCCCCAACCCGTCTTAGAGCATTCCACTTCATTAGCTAGGCATCCTACTTAAGCCTAACCTACTTCTCATCGGTCTAAGACCAAAATCCTACGGCATAAGTCGAATTTTGGTTCACTTAAACCAATGCTTTGATACTAACTTGTAACACCCGACGTTTAAAAATATGGGTTTTCAAAAATCTTTCACCTGACGGTGTTAAATTGCGAAAGTAAAGACTGTAAAAGTCAAAACCGATAAAAACATTTCGGTTTCTGCATTTAGTTGGTGTTACATGCCATATCAAACAATAGTTCAAATGAAAACCCAACGGTTGCCCAACATTAAACAACCGTTCACACATTACTACATAAATTCGACATCAAAATGAAATGTAAACAAAAGTCTCCATAATAAGCAACTAGGGGTAGCTAAGGAATCTGCATGCTTTCTACCCACGCCCTCACATCCTGCACCTACAAGTCCTTCAAGCTAAACCTGAGGGAACAACCACATTAAAGAAACAAATGTTAGCTATAAGAATAGCTAAGTAAGACCACTCTTAATTTAAAAGCATTTGTCCAATTAAAACATTTCTTCGTTAATAGACAAACTCATTAGGCACAACACACAACACACATAACTGCATAACAACTTCATATCAATTAGGATAACCATCCTAAATGTGCCTATCCTGCATTAGTTCACACATTGTCACACATATCTTCGTTTACTGCATATAAGTGTGCCCTGCATCACACCGACTGGATGATCAACCAAAGGCTAATCATCGTATGTCGTTAAGGAATGGCAAGCCAATCCATGAGTAATCCGTATGTGGAGGTTGGTCAAACCCCTCGTATTACTCGCCCTGCATTATAAAGACCATGTTGCAAGGAGCCACCCAAGCAACAACTACGTCAACGTACTCGTCCGGCTAAGACTTGTACGGGTTAAGCTTAACACTTTCCCTGCATTATATTTACGAGCTCGATTTCACACATAATAGTTTAGGCAACACACATAACCTAAACATAATCACACATTACCTTCATTTCGTTTGGGCCCTTAAACGTGCAAGTGACATGGCAACCTACCAAGTCTAGTGAGCTAGGTGTACAAGCCATGTAGTATGCATATGTCACACATTAACTCCATTTCTACATTTCACACATAATAAGATACTTCGTAATTCTACATAAACTACATATCAATACACTACATTAAACAATACTTTATTTCACTACATTAGGGTCTGCATTTCAGGTCTCATGGTTAACTACATATCCCATAGTACCTCCCGTGTAACCCGAGATACCCACATATATCATATGTTACCGTTAAGGAAGTTATAAGTATGAAACCTTTGCTTGTTGAACCTCAGCGTGACAAAAGTAGTGTATCTTACCTTGATACAGCTTAACAACAAGCTACAAGCACAATACAAAGATGACTAGGTGTCTCCAATATCCTAGAACAAGTATAAGATCAAAATATAAGCTAAACGACACATTTTGTAAAATCTGACCAAGTGGTGCGCCGCACCTTCCAAGTGGTGCGTCGCACCAAACCTCCAGAGAATTCAGACCAACACTAGGTGCGCCGCACCAGCCCTTGGTGCGTCGCATATCGGGGTCCACCAACAAAAACAAACTGGCTGTGGTGCGCCGCACCACTCCTTTGGTGTGCCGCACCTGGGGTGCCGACCAGCAAACCAATTTTTGTTCTTTGATCAAACGAATTCCATACGAACCCATACCCCAAATCCAACCTGGGGACTTAAAATTAATCCTTTTAATTGCACTTTCATCAACTTTAACCATCCTATTAATCCTTTAATCCTTTACATCATGAATCAATCATTTAATCACCCGAATAACATGAAATCGGTGAACGTTTAATCAAATAACCCAACCCAAACCCTTATGGCCTGGATTAAGACTAATATAAGACTCACACAATTAGATCTCAGATGAGGAATACCTATATTACCTGTATTTGGTGATAAAGATCCAAGATCTAAGCAATACACGATCGATTTGGCTCCACAACGAATAGATCTAGTGAGAGACTTGAGAGGGAAGGAAGGGGATCGGCTAGGGCTTGTTTAGGAGGAAGAAAATCTGCATAATGGCTCTCTAATGACAACCCTAAGCCTCTAAACCCGTTTTTGACTTTGCACACATGTCAAAACTAGCCCCTAAGCTTCCTAATCCTTCATTGTTGGTCACAAACTACTTTATTGACCATATACATCATTAATCCTTTATTAAATGTCACTACATAGACATTAATCTTCATATTACACACATTTATACTACATTAACATTTAGGCTTACAAGCCTCACACATAACACACATTAACTACATATAAGCATTAAATCTAAAATAGACTTAACGACACGCACAATATTGACTTAACGACATTAGTCAACTAGTAAAGAAAAGTTTGGGATGTTACACCCAAAACCGGCCACAACACCCCCCAACACCCCTTCACCAATCAAAGTACATCTTCCTTTATACTCCCCATATACTCTTACACCTAAACCCTTAACACTCCTCATTACTCTCTTACACTCCCAACACACACACAAACACATCTTTCACTCTCAAAACTCTTTCTCTTCTTCCTTTTTCTCTCTTATTTTCGGCCAACATCAAGCAAGAAAACAAGAACAAAAATCAAATCTAAACTAAGATAATAATAAGGGTTTGTTAAGGATTATTCAAGGGTTATATCAAGCTAAGATTAAGGGTTATTTCAAGCAAGGATTAAGGGTTTTTATGAGCATAAAGGCCACGAAATTTCTAGCCTATTTTCATCTTCAAAACCGAGTTCAAGAAGGGTATAAATCTTCATCTCTTTGTTTAACCTATCTTGTTTTTGTATATACTAAAAGATCTTTATCAAAAATCTATGTTTTCTCTTGTTTTCTTTGAAAGACAAACTCAATGAGGGAAAAGTTGATAGATCCTTATCTCACATGTTCATGCATGTTGAAATCAAGAGAAAGGATTCAAGGATTCAACACAAACAAGACCCAAGAGTTAGTAGTGGTAAGATTTGTTGTAGATTTGTTAAATGGGTCACATAAAAATGGTTTTCTATGAAATAAAATACATATATACTTCTGTGATTTTTCATAAAAATCAAGTTTTTAAAAAGTGGATTAAAGTTTATAGCTTGATCTTGTTTAAAAGTGTTAGATCTTAACATGCATACTTAGATTTGCACTAGTTTGAGTTGTTTTTGATATGGGATTTGAGATGGACCTTTGAATGATAATTTTATATATTCTTGAATGTTAAATACATGATAATAATCTGGATTTAAAGGAAATATTACAAGAAATATAAATTTTATATGAATCAAGGCAAAACTATGTTCAAAATCATAACCGAAAATCACCAAAAACAAATATAAACCTTCACCACTTAAATCAAGTGATTTGTCCATAAAAATGTAATATGAAATATGGAAATACACTAATGAAATGTTAATAGATGGGTTAGGATGAATAAAATGCATTGGGGTTACCAAAAGAAGTGGTTAGGTAATTTAAAATAAAGCAAACATGCTTTTTGTTACCAAGAAAGTTCACAGAATCTGTATTTGAATTTGGAGCGTGTAAAAATGGTTTAAACTGGACGATCTGGGTGTTGGCCATAAAAGAGAAAATATATATACGTGAGTCTAGTTTCACCACCAACTGGAATCACCCAAAAATACTGAACCAAAAAAAAGATATGATTTTTCTACTAAAACGGGTCAAAACTGCACTTTTGTCTGAATATTTTATCAAATTTAACAATTTTTATCTCCTAAAACATAAGGTTCCAGGAAGTCATACTTGGTGGAGAGTAAGTTCAATGTGTCCTAAACTTAAAATAAAATCATGGGATTTTTATTAAGAGCATAACCCAAAGAACTTTTATAAAACATTCGGGTATGCAAAACAGTGACTGTTTTGACCACTTTCATTTATAAAAATATTAAGAGGTAGTAAACACTACTTAAAAATTAAGCCAAAATTTATATAACAAGTGGACACATATAGTTCGCTGTATTAAAATCACCAAATCCCAAATAATTAAATTTAACCCTTAATTAGTAGCCAACATTTCATAGAAATGTGAAGTAAAAACAGAAAATTCTGAAGTGAACTAATAATTTGTGTAAGGGGCTAAGGAATGGACTAAGGATCATAATGGGCTAACCCGACCCAAATAATAAACCCATTGAACCATAAATCAGTAGGCCCACTTGGCCCAATAAACCATATAGCCCAATAACCAATATAACCCACTAAGCACATAACCCAAATAAGGTTAAGCCCAATAACTAAATTAAGCCCAAGTCACTTAAAAGTCCATCACACTTAGGCCCAATTGGTAATGGCCCATAACACCTAAAAGAATTTCATAAAGCCGAGTAATCATAAGACATATCGAGAAATATGTGAGTTAAAAGATAAGTGTAATCAAGGTAACACAAAATATAATTAAGTGAGATGGGCATAAGTAATTACATTAACCAAACTATAAAACGATATCACAAATGTTAATTCGTATTAAAATTGGTTACACATACAATAACGAATAAGGATAACATAACTTTATATGGCATTTCTATATGATAACCTAAGATAGGACCTTATCCGCATTAGTTTCGCGTAGGAATGGTCTTGGCTTTGAAATGCGAATGAGGAACGTAAGGAACATATGATCAAGGAAGCTATAGATGGGAAGTACCCATTTTGGATAAGTAGATATAATGCTCTTCGTATCAAGGTGAGTCATAGCCCCCTTTCAAACTCTTTTATATGTTTTACTTGCGGGGTGAAAAGCATGATTAATTAAAAATGACTTTCTCTTATGAAATGATTCTTTGAAATAATGATAATGATATGGGAATGTTATTGTATGTTCAACGTGTTATATGTTATATGATGAGCTTGAGTACTGTCAAACGGTAGTCCCCTGTACACTACTATTAACTCATTGAGGCTTGTAGTTAGAGGGTTGCGCAACTAGGATTCGTCCCCTCACTCACCAAGATGGCAGCGGGTTGACTGGCCGCCTAAGTGGCTGCCCTCATCTCCGGTCTGCCTAGGGGTGCTCTAATCTACTTTATATATTATTGGTCGTCTCCATGGCACGACCCATTTATTATTATTATTGCACGTGATTGACAGCATGTGCTTCTATTATTATCTCTTCGGGACATATTATCATTATTATTATTTTGACGTAAAATGGTCTTAGTAGTGGCTCAAGCCAAACTCATCAAATATGCCTTTGCCCAAGTGTTATTGATATTATTGATGGTTGGTTATTATTGATTGAACATACGGTTTGGGTATTGGACTATATATGAAATCTTGAAAGTTGTGGAACTTGGCGATAATAAATTATTAATGACCGCATGGTTTGGGTGTGATATATGATTAATCGTTTGATATATTTTTCTCTCATGATGATTTTGAAAAGTGAAAACTTTATAGTTACCATGGATTTTCAACCTTTGAAATAACATTATGGTATTTGGAAAACTTGATATTTTGATATGGGAAATTCGTCGGTTATGTAGTTTGAGTATATTGATAAGTAATAACATGTTTTCTAAGTTTTGAAATGGATATGTAACGAGATTTACTTGAAAACCTATGCACTCACCAACTACGTTTTCGTAGTTGACACTTTTTCTTCATGCTTTTCAGGATTTAGCATAAGCTTTGAGAAATTATATGCATCATGATTGTTTGCATTGCACTTTGGAGTCAAAGATCAAACCTTGTGATGGGAAATGGAATCCGCCTTGATCATTGTAGTATACCGTTTCATGTATTTGTTATTTGTTTCGTGGACTTAATATCCAAGTACGGTGGACGCATTGTACTTGGGAATTGGTTCACATGCTTGTACATTTGTAAATTCTTTTTAACAAATAAAGCTATGGTGAATGTTTATCTATTATCCTTTGTTTTGAATACTCGACTTTCTGTACATCTCATTGTTCCGCCTTAGTTGGGGTGTTACACAATCAGCATTAGAAAAGCCAGTAATTTTCAAATGTGGCTGCTTTGGATAAAATAAACCCTTGGAGATAGACCCTTTCAAATACTTCAACAAATGGATAGCAGCTTGCATATGAACATCTTTGGGTGCAGACACAAATTGACTTAAATGTTGTACACTATATGATATATCAGGTCTTGTCATAGTAAGGTACAATAATCTGCCAACCAATCTTCTATAAGAACCAGGATCCTTTAGAGGTGTACCTTTATTAAGAGATAATTTGAGATTAGGAGGAAGAGGATGAGGGGCAGGTTTGGATGCAGTCAAACCTGCATCTTGTAATAAATCAAGAACATATTTCCTCTGATTCAGATAAATTCCCTCACTGGTTCTGCACAACTCTATTCCAAGAAAGTATTTAGCTAAACCCAGATCTTTAATAGTAAATTTATCATCAAGGGCTTGCTTAAGAGCCTTTATCTCCTCACCACTATTTCCTGTGATCAATATATCATCTACATAAACAAGAGCTGCAGTGAAAGCATCATTGTTCTTTTTAACAAAAAGAGAGTAATCATGCTTGGACTGCACATATCCAAAATTAGTAAGAAACTTAGACAACTCCAAATTCCATTGCCTGGAAGCCTGTTTGAGACCATATAAAGACTTCCTTAACTTGCAAACTTGCCCAGAAACAGCCTTATTATAGCGTTCAGGTGGAGTCATATAGATGTCTTCATCAATGTATCCATGCAAAAATGCATTGTTTACATCTAGTTGATTAATGGCCACTCCTTAGCAATAGCCAAAGCTATAAGAACCCTGACATTAGCCAATTTGGCTACATGTGAGAAGGTATGCTTATAATATGTACCTTCTTCTTGATTAAACTCTCTTATGACCAATCTTGCCTTTAATCTTTCCACAGAACCATCTGGATTGAATTTGGTCTTGTATACCCACTTGGATGAAATAGCCTTTTTATTTTTGGGTAAACAAGTTAAAACCCATGTTTCATTCTTTTCCAATGCCTCAAGTTCCTTCTGCATGGCCTCAACCCATCCAGGATGTTTACTAGCCTGTAAATATGATTTTGGTTCTTCTGTAGTGAAGACATTGGCAAGAAAAGATACATGGTCTTGAGGTATCCTTTGGAGGTCATTTTGAGTAAACAAAGGATAAGCAATGCTACAATTAGAAGATCTTGAGGTATTGACCACAAAATCTTGCAACCAAGCAGGTGTTGTTTTATTTCTGGTTGACCTTCTGGTTTGAACATTATTGTCAATATACAATAGGTAAACCAACATGCATCGTAATGGCTCTATCTGTTTCTACCAAATGCCTATGTTTCCTCTCCACCACCCCATTTTGTTGGGGTATGTAAGCCATGGATCTCTGATGTATAATACCCTGTGCCTTAAAATATGCAGAACACTCCTTATTCACCAATTCTGTACCATTGTTAGATCTCACAAACTTTGGCTTTGTCTTAAAATGATTACCCACATAAGCTATGAAATTAGACAAAATTGCTCCAATTTGATCTTTTGAATGAACTAGATAAGTCCATGTGGCTCTACTCTTATCTTCCACTATAGTAAAGAAATAGTGTGCCCCATTCAAAGCTGGAGCCTTATAAGGACCCCATAAATCCACATGAATTAAATCAAAACATTTAGAAGAAACATATTGACTTCTAGGAAAAGGCAACCTATGAGTTTTAGCAAACAAACTCAGTTGTATTCATATTCTTGCAATCTGGTACATGAATGAGTTTAGACACAGACATATGACCAAGCCTAGCATGAATAGTCTCAAGACTCAGAGACTTACAATGAGGAACAAAACTACTAGAAGCAAGTCTTTTATTAGGAAATCTATTTACAAAAGAAGACAACTGAGATATAACAGGAGGAAACTTTTTGACAAAGGCTGACAGTCGAGAACTTATTTTTGGAAGAGAGGACAAACATGTGTACATGCATCTTGAACCCTTTCCAACAGCCACAATTTTGCTATTTGAAAGGTCATGAAACGCACAGAAATTAGGAAATAATTGAGCATACAATCCTTGGGTAACTAACAATTTACCCACAGATAGTAAACTAAACTCAAATTCTGGAACATAAAGAACATCTTCTAAAGTGAGTGATTCTGACAATTTGACTTGACCCACGGTGTATACAGGAATGGTTTTACCATTAGGTAAATGAACAAGAATTGGTGTTTCAAGTTGTCTTGTGGAAATAAAGAGATGAAAATGAGGAGTCATATGATCTGAAACACCAGTGTCAATTATCCACTCAATAGTCAAAATAGTTTTGTTACCCACAGAGGTTAGAGCAAAAGATGTAACATAACAAAATATACCTGCATGATTTGCAGAGGTACTTGGAATGCCATTATCCTGCACACCTTTCTCCTTAAACATTTTGAACACCTCTTGACAAACAGCATTGATCAATTTTGGATCCAATCCTGCATTTCCTGCAGAAATCTCATTTTTAAAATGTAAATCAAAAGGAGTTTCACCCTCATAACTAGTAGTAACTTGTGCTGCCATCTTAAAACCCCCTTTCTTTCCTTTCTTTCCTTTGTACCAATCTGGATACCCAATTCTCTCAAAACACTGATCAAAAGAATGACCATCTTCACCACAATATGTGCAATTCTTCTTCATTTTTGTCATAAAATCACCATGAACAACTTTTCCAGTCTTCTTTCCTCCTAAACCTCCCTTATTAGTATTCATTTTTGCAAAGAAAGCAGTTGGATCTGACACATTGTGAGTAACCTGCTTCTGTTTTTCAACTTGTTGTATTATATAGTATGCTTTATTCACATTAGGCAAAGGATCCATTGCAAGAATCTGATTTCTTACAGATTCATAATCATCATTGAGTTTCATCAGAAATTGGACCAATCTTGACCTACTTTCTATAGCAAGAAACTTCTCAACCAACTTACAAGTACACTCAGCCATCTTACCACAAGTACAAGAAGGAAGATCATTCAAGTTATGAAGTTCATCCCAACACTTTTTCAATTTGTTAAAATAGGCTGCAATGCTCAAACTACCCTGAGTAATACTACTGAGTTCCCTTTCCAGTTGATAGATCAATGGACCATTACTTTGTCCATATCTCTCATTGATCTCTTTCCACAATTCAAAAGCAGAAGTAGCATACAAGAAAGCCTCTGATAACTCAGTCACCATAGAATTCAAGATCCAACAAGTAACCATATAGTCACACCTAATCCATTTCTGCAACTTTTCCTCATCATTTTCAGGTTTCTTACATGTGCCAGTAACAAAACCTAATTTTAGTTTAGCACCTAAGGCCATCTTTACAGTTCTACTCCAGCCATGAAAATTACTTCCATTAAAGGCAATAGTAGTAAGTGCCATACCTGGATGATCCGAACTTGCTACATGCAACGGATCATTCATAGTGTTTACCACAATATTAGCTTGTAGATTAGTAGAATCAGAAACCGCCGCTATGGATTTGAGAGTTATTTAAGAGAATAACTCAGCGATATCTCAAATTAAACCGAAATTGAAGTTGTATAAACCTTCAATTTGAATGAACAATAGTGAATTTGAGTACAAATTGACTGAAATTAGGCAATTAATTGTGATCGCACAAACCCTAGATTGGAGAAGACGATCTCCTGAAGCTCTGATACCATATGAACAAAACGGAATATTGTAAAATGATTTATTAGATTGAAAATGATTTACAAGAAGTGTATATATACATCAAATCATCTTAACCGACTTAACTAAAACGGTTATAACTAATTCTAACTAATTTTACTAATTATTTACATCTAACTTTATGTTTTCAAATGTACATAAAATCAACATATGCTGAACACACTTTATATTCTTCAACAACCCACGTGCATTTTGACCTTATAATTTGTTGTGGACAAAATATTGGAGGAAGTAACCATTGAATTTCCAAACAGGAGATGCAAATGAAATCATTGGAGTCCTGAAGAGAAGCACAAACGGATAAGTAATTAAACAAAGTCACAACCACAAGCAAGGAGAAAATAACTAGTTTACACATTTCAGTTGCAACTGGCCTTATATATCTTGCAAAAGCAACGAAAATAAACATAACAGAAATCACAAAGTAACGGGCCGTCAAGGAGCTCCGTTTACCCGGCAGTCATGCAACGGACCAATAGACTAAATCAACCCAAGTTTGATACAACTAATAATCGTTAGTCAAAACTGAATGATCTAGAAGAAATATTAAATTATTGATAATATATATATATGAGCACGCTTTGACTATGGTTTAACCTTGAAACTAATGTATGTATTTTATTTGCGACTAGGGTGCGTGAGTTGGAGTGGTAAGAAACTATGAATCAAAGTAGAAAGTAGAAACTGATAAACATAACATCAGGTAGAATGGATTTTAATGTTCAAAACAAAAAAAAAAAGATGGATTTAGGATATTGGAAATTGATTAGCGTTAAATGGTAAAACCGGGATGGTGAGAAATGATGAACCAAACTAGAACCCGACTAAAACAGATTAACATTATGTAAATTTGTTTTCAGGAATAATTGAATTACAAGTTTTTTTCTTCTTCTTATATTTAATGTTTCAATGGCTAAATTCAGAATTGAGACAATAATTTCAATGTTTCGTCATAATCGTTAAGACAAAACATTATTGTCTTAACGCATAACTATGATGTAAATTGATGTTACAGTCTTTCGTCATAAGAGTTAAGACCCGAGTTTTGATGTAACTACGATTTAGATCAAAATTGAAATTATTATCTCAATTTACATAAAAATTTATATTATAGTTGACCCGAGTCGGCCGTGTTTGATCGAGAAGTTGACCCGTTGACCGACTTTCAGTCCGATCTAGCCTTACTCGACTTGTGAAGGAGCCAATCCCTAATCCCGTGATCACTCCCTATGGCCTTACTCGCCTTCATACAAAGGAAGTTCGTGTTATGGATCCAAAATGGGGGTAAAAAAGCTCTGAATGGGAGGAATTGGATTGTTGATCCACTTTGTCTAGTGATGATTAGCATGCAATTATAATTGCATTGCTTATATTGAAACCTTCGTACAGTCGGTTACTTATTTGACATTGGAATAAAAAACTTTAGCTTCTAAAACAAGAAATGTACCAAACTTGTTAACAAATATTAGTTCAATCATGAAAAGCAAATCTAAAATAGAAAAGACTTTCAAACCAAAAGTCAAGCACAAGGAATGCTTCTTGCCATTTAAATGTCAAAACCAATTCATGGGGTAAAAGACCCGTCCCATAATAACAATAAATACTCTCTACTTTCTTTGACAATTTGGACACCCACTTTTATATATTTTCCACAAGTAAACCCCCCATTCTCTTTTATATATTTGGTTATAACTAGTTTGACCAATCAAAGTCTCATCATATAACCAACAACTTCTCTTTATCCCCCCCTCCCTCATTTCATTTTTTTTTCCTGGATGCACAAATTGATTTAATATGGCGGTCGATTTAATGAACAATAATACTTACAGGAATAATAACCAAAAAAATCAATTTCTTACAAACCAAATGGAAGAAATTTCGGTTCAAGAAGCCGCAACCGCAGGTCTCCAAAGCGTCGAAAATCTAATCAGATTACTTTCTTCAAAAACGCAATCTTATCAACCCAATACGACGTCGTTACCTTCATCATCATCTTCTACCAACAATCCAGATTACTTAGCCGTCGCAGACGTGGCAGTTACTAAATTCAAAAAATTCATTTCTCTACTGGACCGCAACAGAACCGGGCACGCCCGGTTCAGACGCGGTCCAGTTACAACCCCACTTCAAAAAACTCCCCCGGCGCCGGAGAAAGTGTATTCTCCGTCGCCGGAAAAGGTGTATTCTCCTGCACCGATACAGCAACGGTTACCGCCATTTCCGTTAGTGAAATCTGGGTCATTTGACCGGAAGGATTTTCCGGTGACGACTATTAACTTTGCTGCCGCGGCTTCGAATTCATTTATGTCGTCGTTGACTGGAGACACAGAACATTCGATGTCGTCATCTGGTTTTCAGATCACGAATATTTCTCAAGTTTCGTCTTCTGGTCAACCAAACAATTTGACTTCTTCATTGTCGAAAAGGAAATGTAATTCTATGAATGATTCCCACACTAAGTGCGTCAATTCATCCGGCAGTTGTCATTGTTCCAAGAAAAGGTATAGTAGCTGCTATTATATATATATATATATATTTATATATATGTATAATTAGTTGATTTTTGATTGATTTGTTTTAACATATGTAGGAAATCAAGGATGAAAAGAGTGGTGAGAGTGCCAGCGATAAGTATGAAGATGGCAGATATACCACCGGACGATTACTCGTGGAGGAAATACGGTCAAAAACCGATCAAGGGTTCGCCGCATCCGAGGTACATACATAATTAATTACATATATTTAACCTATATTTCTTGTTAATAGTAAGTTTGATTTCATCGGAGAAACCGAGTTATGGTTAACTCAGTGAGTTAAATCAATTTGGTTGACTAAATTGGTGGTTGATGACACCTCATTGTTGAAAGAGTAATTCGACAAAACATCTAGTGTGAAAGTTTGACTCTTGTTCGTGGTGGTATTTTGGTAATTTAAGTGTGAATTGATAATTTAAGTAGGACTTTTTTTTAATATATATATATATTATATATATATATATATTATATATATATATATATATATATATATATATATATATATATATATATATATATATATATATATATATATATATATATATATATATATATATATATATATATATATATATATATATATATATATATATATATATATATATATATATATATATATATATATATATATATAGAAATATATATATATATATATATATATATATATATATATATATATATATATATAGTATAAATAAGATAAGAAAGTCATACTCTTGTGACGTAAATTTGTTGTTTTTGTGGGCGAATATTGATGGGTAGATTTGTCCTAAGAATTCTCTTTTCATTGGTATATTAATGATTATATATATATATATATATATATATATATATTTACGTATATAACATATATTAATATATATATATACATAGTTATTTAGTGACCATTTAACTAGCACGTTTTCCAAACTCCATATATATATATATATATATATATATATATATATATATATATATATATATATATATATATATATATATATATATATATATATATATATATATATATATATATATATATTTTTTGGTTATTACAAAGTTGAAATTTCTTGATCAAAGTTTTAAATGGAACACATCCCTCTCATCAATAATTGGAATCGTGGAGTGTGTTGTAGGAAAAAATAAATTAAGAGTCAACGGTTGGAAAGAAAGTCAACTTACATTCCCCTTGGGCTTTTGGTGGAAAATTGGAAATTAATTTATTATGGAGAGTTTGTGCATATTAAAACACTTATTTTATATTAAGTGTCTTCATCTTGAGGAAATTTTAAAAACACAACTATTTACACTCTTTAATTCATTACGGTCAAGGGTGTAGTCACAATCTTGTGCCAAATTGGCAAATTTTTAGCCAATAGAAAGATGCCATGTGGATGTGCTAAAATATTGCCAATTCTTGCCAACAAGAAGCCAAAAGTAATGGTATAACTTGCCAATTTGCCAATGCTTGCCAAAAATGAGAGGAAAAAAAAAAGAGCCAATACATGCCACGTGTCATGCCCCTAGTTCACATGAAAAGAGCCAATACATGCCACAATCGGCCAAAACTAGCCGATGTAACTTGCCAAACTTGCCGATGCATGTGCTATATAATTGCCAATGAGCCGATGCTTTTTGCCGACTACACCCTTGCCCCTTATAGTATTGTTTCTAAAATTACTTTATATTTTTGAATTCATTTTATTTCAAGAATAGAATAGTAAACTTTTTTACAAGACATATATGTCTACCAAATAGTGAAATAGATTAACCCGACTAACCCTTGTTGGCTTTTGATTATGATATCTAAAGACAGAATAGTCATGGCTTCCCCAATGATAATTAGTTTTAAGAAATATCCTAAATAAACTTATCGCATCTACCTTTGACTTTTATACATGACCAAAAATATAAGCTTATCTTAAGTTTTTTTTTAAGACTATTTGAGTATATATTTGAGTCATATCAATCATTTTTCTCATTGTTTTAAAACTAATATATAAACACATTCACATTTTGTGAGTCAATAAATTAGGTAAAAAAAAGCTAATCACAACTATATATTATAATTACAAGGTACTAATTAACAATGTAGGATTAGTGGGTACTAAATGGTACATGAATCAGGGGGTTTCCATCCAATTACCCTTTTATTTATTTATATATATATAGTATAAATAAGATAAGAAAGTCATACTCTTGTGACGTAAATTTGTTGTTTTTGTGGGCGAATATTGATGGGTAGATTTGTCCTAAGAATTCTCTTTTCATTGGTATGATTAATGATTATATTAATTCAAATCTAACTTTTTTTTAATATCTCGGTTTTAATTTATACAACCAAGTGATCGGTTATTAAATTCTTAAATAATGATGGTGTTTGTTTGTACTTAAACATGATGGAGTAGGCCTAAAGAATCCAATAACCTCATTCACATTGTTAAAATAAGAAAAGTAATAGTAATATGTTTACCATGATGGACTCCACTTTATTGTTCTTTTATGTTACAACTTTAGCTTTAGAATCAGGTAATTCATTTGGGTGGTGGTTGTTCAGAATTTTGTAGATAACTTTAGTTAATGTCAAAGTATTCCAACTAATGTGTTTTAACAATGTTATATACATGTGTTTGAATGACAAATATAGGGGTTATTACAAATGTAGCAGTCTTAGGGGTTGTCCTGCAAGGAAGCATGTTGAAAGGGCTTTGGATGATGCTGCTATGCTTATAGTCACCTACGAAGGTGAACACAACCATTCTCATAACGTCCACGATACACCGGCGGCCATAGTTCTTGAATCTTCTTAATTGAACTACATGATTAGTTGAATCACAACTTAATATGAAAAAATTAAATGTAAATTTTTTTTATTGAAACTATTGTAAGTTATTAAGGGAGACATGATACTTGTGTGACTCAATTGTCACCAAGGAGAACATTTGATTTGCCATTAGACTTTCTTTTTCTTTCTTTCTTTCTTAATTTTAAACTTTTCTGTAATCTAGCTTCATTTATATCAATTCCAATGTCTATATGGAAGTAAAATTGCCAATATTATCAAACTCTTCTATTATTAGTAGGAAATCACTTGTTGGACGATTCAATTAAGCAAGAACTAGCTGCTCATTATCAGAGATATAACCATCTTGTTGATCAGAAATATAGCGAAGTTAACTAAACATATAAATTAAGGTATGATATGAGGCAACCGTGGCCGAATTTTAGCTTCACACGTGCATACGATATGGACAATTTTCATGATGTATCAGACTCGATAAAACCAGACAAGATCAATCTAATTCATCCAACTTGATTGAAACAAAATCTATATATCTGATAAGAAATTTGTTCCTGATTAATATTAGTTTGGGTGTCATCCTCAAGTGTCACTCAAGGTTATGATAATATTAATAATCGGAAATGGAAATAGCCTAAAAAGTCTCATCCCCACTAACTTGGTGTGTTGGAGAAGTTTCCTATGATATTTTCAAAAGTAACCTATATATGTAATTAAAAAAAGAAATAAAAAAACGTAGCCTTTCAAGCACATAACAGGCAATCAGGCATTACCACCAAAAACATATGATTTATTCGATCATACATCGATATATATGGTGGGAAAATTGGTAACAAAATCGACGCCTCAAAAGTCAAACATTCATGTTAAAATGGATTGGATTTTGAGGTATCTTATTCCCCAAAGTCTCACATACTCACATCATACATCACATGTGAACCTTGAAAGTGGTTCCTCGTACTCTCACAAGAGAGATTTACCTAAAGAATTAGTATAATTATAGGTCGCGTCGCATATAGTTATATATTCCACATACCATTCACGTTTATAGGACCCATCATATATAGCTCAAATATGATATGATGCAAGATATCTCTTTTACGACTTAATTTCATAGGAAAGCCGTTTAGTCGTAACCCCATGGAAGAGATCAACTTATTTATTCAATGTACACACTTTAGCATTGCTTTATTTTCAAAAGTAGAGCAACTCTATACATATCCCAACTAATAAAGACGATCAATGTATGATACGTACTGTCAATTGGCTAATTAGTAGCACACGAAATATGATTTTTATGTTGACGTAGCTAGCTAGTTACTTTATTTCTTACAAGAAATCCCTATTATAGTATTCTTTTTTTAGTTAAGTAGTTTAAGAGTAAAGAAAATACTACAATTTGTTACATTTACCTTTCTGGAAAAAAGATTTCAATTAGTTGCAAAATATTGTTAATTAGTTAATTTGTAATGATAACTTAACGTATATATTTTGATAATACTTTATATATAATTTAAATTACGATAAAAAAAAATTTATACAAAACATGTTTGTGATTTCATAATTAAAATAAACCTAAAAAGTTAAAATAAACTAAATGAATCAATTCTAGAAATTCACCTTTCAAAAAAAATATATAAAAAGTTTGACTAACTGTTAAAACTTATAAGTTTTAAATATATATGAAATTTAAGATATTGGGTATAATGATAGTTATGCATCTTGAAAAGAACATATATGACACAATCTTTATAAAAAAATTATAGATAAATTTGATGGGACTTGTAAATTGAATGTATGATTTATTGTAAGTTTCCAACAATCATAAAAAGTGTTGATTGATCATTGATCATGTTTAATAAACTCATCTAATTAAACATCTCTTTCGTATACTGACATATAGAAGCCAATAATTGTTCTTTAAATTAGTATAAATCATGTCTATGTAATGATCGCGGATGGTTCCTATCGCATTTGGATTATCTTGTAATTTAACGTTGAATTTGTGTAAAGATGTGGTCGACATCGGGAAAATATTTCAACTCAATAATTACTGTTTTAGTAGCCTTATCGTATGCATAATATTATCGGTGTCATAAATTTGGTCCTCAAAAATGCTCTATTGTTTCAATTCCAATTACCATTTAGTTTTCATGTTGGTCCTTCATGTAGTCATGTTGGTAGTTTATTAGTATAAAATTGGAGGTCGGGTGTTCAAATCCTACATGATATACGGTATTTCATATATTGGTCCTGAAATCAACCAATAAAAAGCCGATAACAAATTTATCATTCATGTTAGTATTGGATTTATTCTTTTTGAACGACAACAATGAAATCCATCATATAAAAGTTAACAGGGAACTAGCAACGTTTATCCCAAATAAAAAGCAAAAGCCGAAATAACCAACCACACTATCCATTACAATTTATCCTAAATGTTGTTATGATATTTATCTTTTCTGGTTTGCATTTCATCATTGGTTTCTATGTTCTCGAAACGAAGTTTCTTGTTGGGCTTGCTTAGGAATTTTCCCTTTCTCAATTCTGTAATATGTTTCCTCGTCGTTTATATGTTACAATACATTTTTACAGTTTGAGTTTATTATTATAAAAATAGAAATGGATTTGGGACCACGGAATACACGAATAGAAAGTCAAAATAGGCTGTCACGTTCATCCTATATACGACTACTTAATAATCAGATATGATCCTTTTAGTCAATTGTTAGATTGTAGCTAGGTCTCATTAAATATAAAATTTATTAAGCACTGCCGTATATTAGACGTTTCTTAAAACTTTTTTACCTACTGATCTATCTGCCATTACACACACACACACACACACAAAAAAAATTAACAAAGAAAAAAAAACAACTGATCTATCTTCTCGATGGTTTTTACTTTCGTTTATATTCACCAGGATTTCTTGAAACAAATAATAATTCAAAGATGTTCATATTCCAATAGTTTTCGAATTTTATATTATAAGTTTTCTAAAAAATAAAAAGGGTTTTCAGTCTTTAGTTTACAAATGAAAATTCTTAAAACGCGTTCAAAATAATAGTATGATATTTTCATTTTACATATAAGAAAGCTAAAATACATAGTGGAGATGTGAAGGGAATAGAGAGGTGGAAAATGGAAATGGAAAATAAAAAACATCGAAATGATGTTTTCCAAATTCATGTTATATAATTAAAAATGGCGTTTTCCATTTCCTTAGAAAGGTTTTATAGAAACTCTAATTTGATCACGTTTTATTTGTCATGTTTTTTGTGGGAAAATTTTTCAAGAAAACAAGAGACGTCATCTACAACTAAACACGCTCTAAGTATCTCATTTATTTGTAAGTAAAAACGACAATCCATGTCTGATCCAGTGGATATCTGCTTCAGCGGATTCATGGGTATGGATGAGATAAATTGATACTGATATGAATGTGGATGATAATTTTCGAACTTTTTCCTAACTTTCTTCAGAATGATACATTTATACCTAATAGGATTCGAAGATAGGATCTCTTATAATGAGGTGCATGTGGTTATTTAGAAGAGAAAATACTATAATCTACGTACTATAAAACAACTTTAAAAGTGTCGTATCTCATAAAATTAGTGAAGATAGTTTTTAAAGACAAAAAGTCGGCATGTGAAATGTGTGGGGAGAATGGTCTAAACGTGGCATGTGACATTGACTATATATGGTTCACATGTGCACAGAGAGGACCACAACATCAAAATAGATATCACAGCCTTGCATGTTGACTTTGTTGTGGCCTAGCTTTGACTTTTTAAGTCATGGATAGACATGCTATAGTTTCTGAAGTAAGTTTGTTTGTAAAAAAGAACTTATTGTTGAAGTTGCAAGCGACACTTGTATCACCATCAAAAGTGCCCAAGTCCGCCATGAGGGGGTATGATAAGCGATATTTCGTCTTTATAAGTTCGTTTTACATGTGTCACTAAAAATACGAACCTAATTACCATTTGGTTAGACATCTCATAATATGTGAAACATCCATTGGTTTTGGGTTTTCAATATGATAGTCAATGGATTTTAAGTGCAAGAGACACTTGAATACGATTTCAGGATTTCTATTTGTAAGAAATTACTAATACATTATGGACTATCAAGAATTAAATATCTTAACCTTACTGGGCAAAAGAGACCATTTGTTCATTTAAGCCCGATGTATGTAATTTGATAAAAGCCCACTTTAAGGCCCAATAAATTTATGTTTATCGATTCATATCATCATATGTTTCTTTTTGACCGTAAATAAAATGTGAAGGAATTGTAAAGGTTCAGCTCAGTTTGTGGCAAGTTTGATAAGTATTAAGTCCTTAATTATTCATTAATTTTTTTTTTATCGGCTTCTTTTATTGGCAACAGTCGGCTCTTTGGCTTCCTTGCACCCTCTTCATTGGCAACAAATTGGCAAGTAGGATTGGCTCTTTTGGCAAGGAAAATCGGCAATATTTGGCCGATTGTAGTTAACGTTGGGAGCTTGTATTGGCTCTTGTTGGGACCATAACTTTTTGTCTTTTTGTGTAATTGTTTTTTGACAAACTTTGGCTCTTTGGCTCCATTGCACCCTTTCCATTGACAAAATTTGGTTCTTTTTGGCACTTTAATTGGGAGGACACATAGCATGTTCTTATTGGCCTAAAATTTTGCCAAAAGTTGCCAATTTGCCAAATCGGCAATTGCACCCTTGCCCCTTATATGTGAAATCATCTAGTGTTGGGCACTTGGGCTACTAAAAGATAATACGGAGTATACGTATAACTTTGTACCTCACTTTCACTAATAAGTAAAAAACCTACCAAAAATATTTGTGTTAAAGCTAATATGTTAATGGGCTTTGGTAATTAGAATGATCAGCCTCAGAAGCCTAATCCAATGACGAATAACAAACCCAGAAATGAAAAAGAAAGAATATTCGCATTCCAACAACGATTTTTGTTTATCAAATTTTTCAGTTTAAAATCATATTTTTGTATGGAATTCTCACTTATCCAATTATATCGCTACCAAATCGAATAAAACATTCAGATGACATAACATAAAAAAAACAGATAGACAAATGTTAATGTTTTCTCTACGTACTTTCACTTTCTAACTACATGTTCCATGAGATGTCAATTGTCATATTACAATTTTGGACTATATGTCATACTATAGAGCTGTGTGTTGATAAGTATTAAGTCCTTAATTATTCATTAATTTTTTTTTTATCGGCTTCTTTTATTGGCAACAGTCGGCTCTTTGGCTTCCTTGCACCCTCTTCATTGGCAACAAATTGGCAAGTAGGATTGGCTCTTTTGGCAAGGAAAATCGGCAATATTTGGCCGATTGTAGTGAACGTTGGGAGCTTGTATTGGCTCTTGTTGGGACCATAACTTTTTTGTCTTTTTGTGTAATTGTTTTTTGACAAACTTTGGCTCTTTGGCTCCATTGCACCCTTTCCATTGACAAAATTTGGTTCTTTTTGGCACTAATTGGGAGGAATGAGGCATGTAGTTTGTGGCAAGTTTGATAAGTATTAAGTCCTTAATTATTCATTAATTTTTTTTTTATCGGCTTCTTTTATTGGCAACAGTCGGCTCTTTGGCTTCCTTGCACCCTCTTCATTGGA
Organism: Erigeron breviscapus; assembly: GCA_034093135.1. Lineage (NCBI taxonomy): Eukaryota > Viridiplantae > Streptophyta > Magnoliopsida > Asterales > Asteraceae > Erigeron > Erigeron breviscapus. Next base: position 4,940,877 of record CM067168.1, read on the forward strand.
AATCATCTAGTGTTGGGCACTTGGGCTACTAAAAGATAATACGGAGTATACGTATAACTTTGTACCTCACTTTCACTAATAAGTAAAAAACCTACCAAAAATATTTGTGTTAAAGCTAATATGTTAATGGGCTTTGGTAATTAGAATGATCAGCCTCAGAAGCCTAATCCAATGACGAATAACAAACCCAGAAATGAAAAAGAAAGAATATTCGCATTCCAACAACGATTTTTGTTTATCAAATTTTTCAGTTTAAAATCATATTTTTGTATGGAATTCTCACTTATCCAATTATATCGCTACCAAATCGAATAAAACATTCAGATGACATAACATAAAAAAAACAGATAGACAAATGTTAATGTTTTCTCTACGTACTTTCACTTTCTAACTACATGTTCCATGAGATGTCAATTGTCATATTACAATTTATTCCCAATTTCTTGCTGTCTTTTTTCTCTCGAGACGTAGGAAATCTAAAAGATGGTTTGCGACAAGTGTAAGTATTCTTCTTTCTTTTCAATCTTAATTCCCAGTGTTTGTTTGCTATGATTTTCTTGTATCTATTATATAGATATAGATATAGCCATAGGCATGGTTTTTTAGTGTTTCTCTCTCTGCCCTCTCTCTCTACCTCTCCCTCTCTAACGGTCACATTTTCCAGATCTGAGATCGGAACTTGTGCACCGGAGATTGGGATCGAGCTAGAGATTGAGAGTTCGAGATCGAGATTATCACCATCCGGTTAAGGCTTCCACTTCGGTGGATCTAACCCTATTTTTTTCACCCGGGCCGGAGGTCCCTTCCACCTCGGTGGATCTGGAAGCAGCCTCCCTACCTTTGTGTAGGGGTAAGGTCTGTCTACATCATACCTCCCTCATAGCCCGACTTATGTCGGGATTGAGTACCTTGTTGTTGTTGTTGTTGATATCTTAAATAGATGGTAAAAGTTAAACAAATATAATGTTACATTTTACACTTAAAATGAAGCTTATTAAGCTTATTGTGTTTGTAAAAAGCCAAGTGTTCAGTGTGTTTGAAAAGGTCATTTTTTAGCTTTTTATCCTATAATAGTTACTATAATAAGCAATTAATTAAGCACTCTTTAAAAACGTGTTTGGTTAATCTCATTGTATTCTATTAACGATTAAGCTAATAACTGATCCAAACTTCTTTTCGGGTTCAAGATGGACTTCTATATACACATATAAGTCATTAATATGGGTTCGATCCTTCGGGGTGCCCAGATCATGTGGGGATTAGGATGGAGGTATTTTACCGGCATCATATGGCTCATACGGGGTGGGTCGATGGGTATCCAATTGTGGTACCGGGGCTAGGGTTCCCCCCATTACCCTTTATACAGTACATTCAAAAGAGAGGCCTTTCTTACGAAGGTCTAAGCATTAGCTTCAACAACTTTACGTATGAGACATCACTATAAATTTAATTAATGTAAAACAAATGCCTCTGCCTAAAAAGATTTCTATATGCTTAATTTGAAGATCTATCTCACGCATATGAGCGATATCATAATTTTAATTCAGATTAATTGACGCATATATAAATAGAGATATTTTTTTGTTTTTTCGTCATGAGACAACATGATTGGGAATTGGGATGCATGTCTCCACTCTTGTTGATCTTTGGGAACACCCAAATGTGTACAAGCAAGAGTATTTTGTGAGGGCTAGGCCTAAAATGTCGTCCTTTGAGTCATATATTGTCATTTGCTTGTTTATCGATCTTTTGTTCTTGCCACGAAAGTGGCGCAAGCATTGAAGACTTTCCATAATCGATATTGGTTTTCCAGATCGTGGAGATTGTTGAGAAGTGATCGTGTTTTCTTCAATCTTAGCTTCGTCTCCAACTAAAAGTGTGCAATACAGTATGTTGGTATTCATGATCAAGTTGAAGGGCTAAAAGTGTATTTCACTTGAAGATAAAGGGTCAAATATGAGTGGGTCTTAAACCTTCAATATACCCGTTAGTACCTTATCACTTGCAACGTTCATACAGCTGCTGGCTATTTATCTATATACACCAGCAGTATAAGAAAGGGTATTTATCACCAAAAAAATTATAAGAACATATTGAATCATTCAAGATGTAGATCGTTACTCTTTTGTTGTTCTTTCACAATCTGATTTACTACCATCAGATTTGTGTTTTGTATATAAGCTTTTTCTTCATCATTAATATAGCTACTTATTCACTTATCATTGTTGGTGCTTGATCCTTAATTGTATGCAAATTATTATCTGTCTTTTATTTTTTTCATGGTATCAGAGACAATACTACCAAACCTCATAATACCATATGGGTAATGACTGATGTGAATGATATTGTAATCTGTGATGATTTCACTAAAACCTTTTTTGTTGAAAAAGTGGTTAGTGTGCATGTTTTGTATGGTTGACTCTGAAAGGCTTTGTCTTCGCTATGACTAGTTTAATCCATTAAATGAAAGTGTGGTTTGTCATGTCTTGTCCTTATGGTTGTTTGTGTATTGTTATATTTTAATGGTTTCTTATGATGTTTTGGTGATACAAGGAGATGATGGTACTTAATATCTGCCGTGGATGCTCGTTTTTCTATCCTTCTACCTTAATTAGGATGGTCCCATACAAATGTGTCCACCCTTCATGGTTTGTTTTGTTCTTTGGTTCTCTTTCCTTGCTTGTCATGTTAAGTCTTGGTCCTTTAAGTATAACATTTGGTTTTCTTTTTGTTATTGATGAGTTCTTTGTAAGTTAATCCAGAAGTTTGAATCAATGAAGTTGCTGGTAGATGATAAATTGGGTAAAACTTATTCAAAATTGTAACCTTTGTTTGGGCAATGATCTAGTTTAGTACGCTGGTTACTAGTTTTTTTTTACTCCTTTAACGGTTTTCCTTTGAAATTGTAAAAGAGTTGATCTTATGGCTTGAGTATGCTTGGGGTAAATTAGATCTACTTGGTTTTTTGTTTCTCTAAGGTTGAAGGAGTTCATGTCGTGAGAGTCTTTAGGATGGTTTATTTTAAGTGGTAAAGTGAAACATCTGGTGCCAAATCCCTGAGTGATAATAGGATATTGGTGATTGTTTTTTTTTGTGTTTGGAAGTTTAGTTTTTTGTTTAAAAAAAAACAAATATAATAATAATAATAAAAAAAAATTATGAATGATTGTTAATGATAGGTGTAATTGTGAGAGTATTTTGGTATGAGTTTCTTGATTAACATGTGTCTTGATTGTTTGGTTCTTTATGCAATTTACAAACTGTTGTTGGTTACTTGGGTTTGTTGGTCTTTACAACAACACTTTTTAATATTTGATGGGCATTCTTAGCCTTTTTGGCAGCCTCTTTGTATTTGATATGTGCATTTTTCGCCTTTATGGTCGGCCCTTCTTTGTCTTAGGCAATTTGGTCTTTGTGACAACCCTTCTTATTATTTGTTAATCTTGCTTCCCATATTATTTGCTCATATGATGTCTTATAAGTCTTGGTGAATTTTATACTGTTAATTTGTTATCTTTGGAGTCATACTCTTTTGATTGTGGAATTTAAAGTCTACTGTTCATTTTTTTTTTTAAAAGGAAGCATTTGATTCCATGTCTAATACAAAATCTTGAGGAATCATGTTTTTTTTTCTTTTCTTTCTCTTCTAATTCGGTGGTGATGAGTTGTGTTACTCATGATTGTTGGTTAGTTTGAATTGTTGATGCTGGTTTAGGGTAATATGTCTTGTATTGGTTATAGAATCTTGCATGTTATGTTGTTGACCATGAGACTGTAGTCCAGATTGGTGCAGACAATGATTGGGTTTTTTTTCTTATTTGGGTGTGGATACAAAGTTCACATTCAGTAAGGTGGTTTTTTACTTATAAGAAAACCGTTGGTTGTTTTATCTTTACATTATGGTTGCAAGGTGTTGGTTGTTTAGTTTGGGTTAAAATTGCCTTTTTTGTGATGAGGTCATAAAAGTTTCCCTTAACTCAAATTAGTCTTTATGTTCTTTGCATGTTCTGTTGTTTGCTTTACTTGTGAAGTTGTAAAAGTTTTTGGTTAAGTTGGATTAGTCTTTATATTCCTCTCACTTTTGGTTGTTTGGTATATGTCTGTTGGTGTTCCAGCCATACCTTATGTTTCATCTCATGTTTGTTTGTCTGTTGTTTCAGACATTTCTATTCTGTTGATTATATATGTTGTCTTGTGAGATTCTACTGTTGTTTTGAAAAAAAGGTTATCTCCTCATTGACATTGATTTGAAGGTATTCTGTTAATGATTATGACATGTTTTGGGTTGTTCCTTTTGCATTTTGTGATTGCAATTCAGGTTGTTGATAATCAGGGGAGTATTCTTTATATATGACTCTTTCTTAATTTTTTGATGTGTCTTTCCAATCTTGTTGTTAGATACTCATTTGATCCTCAATCCTTTACTATCATCTATTTCTTATTTCTATACTTTTGGTGTCTAACTACAAGATTGAAGGGGGGAATATGGGTATTATGAGGTTTGGTAGTATTGTGTTTGGTAATATGAAAAAAAGGGTTGTTCTATAAAAGTTTTTTTCAAAAATTGAGCTAGCTGAGCAAAATAAAAAGTTAATTTTGTCCTTAGAGTTTTTTGCTCTTTGAATTGTTTAATTCTCTAAAATCCTTCTATTCCAAACCATTATTGTATTCCAAAACACTTAAAGCCCTGGTTTTGTTCTTTGTTATTGTCCATATTCTCTCTCTCTTGTTTCGTTATACATCCTTTTTTTTTAGTATTGGTTCTCTGTTGGTTTGTTTACTTGATTGCAGAATTCGAGCTAGCTGGAAACGAGAAAAAGATGATGATTATAGCTGGATTTCAGTGCTAAAGTTGCTTGATTGAAGTTGAACTCTAAAATGAGGAGAGTAAGGCCTTTGTTAAGAGCTGTGATAAAGAAGAGACCACAAAAGTTCGTCTAAGTCATGTTTGGATGTAGAGTAAGTGGTATATATGTGGGCTAAATGAATGCTTAGAGAAGTTGGCAGCATCTCGAACCTGGCTGTTTAATTCATTATTATGACTAGCTGAAGTATTTGAGTCATTGGAATTATTATGGGTGAGGGAAGTTTATAAAGTTGCTGGTTGCTGATTGATGTTGTTTGTTAACGACTTCAGTTGGCAGTTCATATCAAGTGTGACCAGCAAGTGTTTTAAGCCATCAAGATTTTCTTCAGCGAGCATGTTGGACCAGCGTGCCCTCCTATCAGCAAATATACACAAGTGACCCATTTCAGGAACTATCCTTTGTAACCCGTCTTCAGCAATGATCTTCAGCGAATAAATTCAGTAACTAGTTATCAGTCCACCAGTGAAATGCTCCAGTCTCTTAGTCCAGTAAACTTACTTCAGAAATAAAGCACCCGTTTTTCCCTTCAGTTAGCGACTTCAGTTATGACTCCAATCACTACTCCAGTCAAGTTTGGTCACTGTGCTCGTTGCTGAGTCTATTAACCCAGGCGAGTTGTTTAGTTTGTAGATAATTTTATTTCATCAGCAACCTAATTTTTTGGAGTGGCGTTAACTTTCATATCTTCACATACTCGTATCTTGGTATTTGGTTTAGCCCATGTTAGTGCACTTGGGGTGAAAGACCCTCAGTGTGACTGACTAACATTCTGGCTGCCCACATTTAGTGCATTTGGGGTAAAGACCCTCGGTGTGACTAAGTGTTCCGGCCTTTGTAAACCTTTTTTCTCGTTTTTGGAGATCTAACTTCTTGGTTGACTCGGTTCTTGTTCCATTGGGTCAAGGTTTATTAGTATGACATCTGTTACTCTACATTTGGTAGGAGCATTACTTTTTGGTCAAATTTGTTTATCTTGAGGTACCCGTCGCTAAGATTGTGGGGGGGTGTTGAGAAGTGATCGTGTTTTCTTCAATCTTAGCTTCGTCTCCAACTAAAAGTGTGCAATACAGTATGTTGGTATTCATGATCAAGTTGAAGGGCTAAAAGTGTATTTCACTTGAAGATAAAGGGTCAAATATGAGTGGGTCTTAAACCTTCAATATACCCGTTAGTACCTTATCACTTGCAACGTTCATACAGCTGCTGGCTATTTATCTATATACACCAGCAGTATAAGAAAGGGTATTTATCACCAAAAAAATTATAAGAACATATTGAATCATTCAAGATGTAGATCGTTACTCTTTTGTTGTTCTTTCACAATCTGATTTACTACCATCAGATTTGTGTTTTGTATATAAGCTTTTTCTTCATCATTAATATAGCTACTTATTCACTTATCATTGTTGGTGCTTGATCCTTAATTGTATGCAAATTATTATCTGTCTTTTATTTTTTTCAGAGATTGTTAGGCCGGTGCCAACCCCGGCTTCAAACCTCATCTTGAATGCTCTTCCACTCTTCCTGCGATGGCACCATGCCTCTTCTTGGCTCTTCCTTGTTTCCCTCTTCCTTGTGGCGCCGAGTAAGAACGAGTTTAAGTGGGGCCGCATGCAATGTTAACCAAAAAAAAAACATTTTTTATTTGAGGAAGAGATAAATAAAAGTGGGGAAGAGATGAGGAAGAGGTAGGGTTGGTAGTAAGTAGGAAGAGGTGATTTAAGGAGAGAGAAAAGCTGATGTGGCAGTGAGAAAGAGCTAGGAAGAGCTGCAGGGTTGGCAGAGGCCTTAGAGTTAGAAAACATAGCTGGTGAATCAATATTGGTGTTTAAGCTAAGCGGTGAAGGGGAGTGAACAACTCATTGTTATCTCCCATAGCTAGCTTGCTTTTAAGTTGTGTAAGAGAGAGTCACAACTTGCTATTAAGAAGTGTTTTGCGAAAAATAGAAAAGATAATAATTGTATAAATTATTGGAGGTATGTACTATGTAATAAAGTATTATAGCACGTTTGATATGAATTTCTCTATGTATCGTTAAGCAGTCGTTGGTAAACGAAACTTTAATTAAAAGACTACTTAATGGACCTTCAACACGCTGGCCTCGAATGAGTGAATGACTACTTTATAAGTACGAGTTATATGAACCAACTGAATTTAGAATCTTTTGATATATATATATATTTCTTGATGTTTAGGTTGAGAAAGAACTAAATTTGCAGTTCATGAGACTTGTATTATGTGGAGTGTATGTCGGTGAATCTGTGATTGTGCCTCAAACATTAAGTCACCTCATGTGTTAATTATTAATCGGGTGCATAGGGATGAGATTTTTCCAATTCTGGCTTTTTAAGGAAGTCAAGATCAGTATAACCTCTCTATAATAATAGAGAGTGTTCGATTAATTATTAATTGAGATAAATTAATAAATTGTTCAGTCCAATTTGTGAAAAGTATCTTGAATTATCTTTGATAAATTAACAAGACATAAAATGTAACAAGACATGTAGTATTTGTTAATCAACTCTACAACTATAATTCTATAAATGTCTTTCCAAAAAAAATCTAGAGCTATAATAAACGAACAGAGCAATAATCAATTTATGCAAAATGACAGAAAGGACAGTTGTAAATAGGAAAGGTTTTTAATTTGTTATCGCCTATGCGCCAAACAATTCAAACGCAATAAAAGTTAATAAAAAAAAGTGCTTCGAAATTCAATGTCATCAAATGAGATACTACTTTACAATATTCGATTATCTTTTGAATGTTACACAGAATTAATTAGCGCAGTGAAAATCCCCGTGTTGCAATGACGTTTGGTCCCTGGGAGACCAGGGTTCGAATCTGAGCAATCAAGGTTTTCCCCCAATTTAGCGTCGTGCCTTCTGTAACGGCTAAATTGGTGTGGTTTTCCCTCCCTTGTGGTTCCCTGACTTCGTGGATCGGTCGCTAGTGACTGCCTGCCCAATTGGATGTAACGGCTAGCCGTCCCGTGACACGAACGTTCAAAAAAAACATCAATCTTAAATAATAACTTACAAATATAACCTAAAATCTTTTTCTTTCAAAGGCAGAACAGATACATGATTAACATTCTCAACTTTAGTGTGCTCACGTACTTAATGGTTTGCCCTCGCGTATGTAAATGAAGATAGTGTTAGTAAAGTCCCCTCACCACATTAGTACATGACAGTATTCAAACCCTTGACCTCCTAGGAAGAAACGCAAAGTAAAAACTCTCTAACCACTAGGTTTTCACCCCAACGACAACCTAAAGCTTAAAAGTCACTAATTTTGTGTCTTTTTAAAACACTAAATATTACTATTTCTTTCTCATATTAGAGTAATTTTCTTTAATTTTAGCCGAAAAAATTGTTGTTTATTTGTATTTATACTTGGATTGTTTACTACGAAATTAGTGTGATGAATAATTTTGAAAATGCCTTTAATGAGATAGAATAGTATATTCACGAGTGCAGAACTATTGTAACTTCGATGAATAATTAAAAACACTATTGATGCTATAAATTTGTCCATTTCATGTTTTGGAGATCGGAGGAAAACAATTGACAATTTGACATAATGACATGACTCTTTTGATTTCACGAGCGAAGTGTCTGTTTGATTATTTGTTCTTTAGCGCTTAGTTATTGATAAATTATTTTTCATTTACTATTTGTAATTTGGAGTAATTTTGGTATCGATCTTTCTATACCTCTTCACGAAATCCACCTTCTAAGACGTTTGAAACACTCTTTATTATGCAAGTGAGTCCTTTTAATTTATAACTTTGATCTTTCAATATATCTAACATCGTATATTGTTCGTAGTGAAATGTTCATTTAAAAACTAAATTTTTTGTGAAAACTAAAAAACTGGCCAAAACACACTGTGATCTGAACCTAACAGAATGTGTTTTTATTGTGTTTTCTAAAAACACAATATGTTTTCTAACAACACATTGTGTTAAGTTTTAAATCACAGTGTGTTTTTGATAGTGCGTGAAAATTAGAAGACTGTTTAAACACACTGTGACATAAACTTAACACAAAAACACATTATGTTAAATTCAGATCACAGTGTGTTTTGGCCAATTTTATAATTTTCACGAAAATTTTATTTTTCAAATAATAACAACATATCTTTTCCTTGTTCTCCCCAAAACCTTTCACGTGATTCTCCCATCACCTCCTCCCATAGTAGTCTATTCCATTCCGATTCACCACCCACAATAACCCCCTCTAACTAAAACCTACCAGTTCAATTCCCATTCCAAAAAAATGAAACCACCAGCAGCTTCCATTCTCACATCCATCATTCTCCTCCTCCTCCTTACTTTCCATTCTCACGCTCTCCAATCCCTCACCCCTAAACCCCAAATTACGGACGCTCTCTCTATCTTATCTTTCAAATCCAAATCCGACCCCCACAACAAACTCCCTTTTTCCATCACCACCACTTCCTCCCATTGCAAATGGCTTGGAATTCAATGCCAACCCAATTCCTCCAAAGTCACCCGTCTAGTTCTCGAAAACTTAACTCTCTCCGGCACCTTTCCACCCAACACATTATCCAATCTCGACCAGTTAAGAGTCCTTAGTCTTCAATCCAATTCCCTCACTGGCCCAATTCCCGACTTATCCGGTTTACTCAACTTAAAAACTTTATTTCTTGACCATAACTTGTTTTCTGGCTCCATTCCACTTTCCATTTCATCTATGCATCGTTTACGAACTATTGATCTGTCTTTTAACAAACTTTCAGGTCCCATTCCCGTCAGTATTGTTAATCTAGACAGACTAAACTACCTTCGTCTCGATTCGAATAAATTAACCGGTTCTATTCCGCCTTTTAATCAATCTTCTCTTCAGATTTTTAATGTTTCTTTTAATAGACTATCAGGACCGGTTCCTGTAACACGGACATTAGCTACGTTTACTTTCTCTTCGTTTTCGTCTAACGTTAAATTGTGCGGTGAGATTGTTAGAAGAGAATGTAGTTTAATAGGACCGTTTTTCGGTAACCAGGCTCCTCCGCCGCCAGCACGAGTAGTGCTGGGGCAGAGCGCGAGCGCGCAGTTACAAGAAACAAGTTCAACAAAATTAAAACATTCGAGAAAACTTTTATTAGAAATAATTGTTGGGATGTCTGGGTTTGTAGTACTTGTTTCAATGACCATATGTCTATTTATAGGAATTAAATCGAGATCAGAAAAGAAAAAGGGAAATGATGACGTCATGTCGACTAACGAGATATTAGAAATAGCGGCAGCTGCGGATGTGATAAGAATGGAAGAAGCTAATGAACTTGAAGAGAAAGTGAAAAAGTTACAAAAAGGGATCGCGATGGGGAAGAGTGGGGCCCTTGTGTTTTGTGCAGGGGAGGCGCAAATGTATACATTGGAACAGCTGATGAGAGGGTCGGCTGAGTTGTTAGGAAGAGGGACAATGGCGACTACTTATAAAGCGGTTTTGGAGAATCGTTTGATTGTTTGTGTAAAAAGGTTAGATGCGGCGAAATTGGAGTTGACTAGTAGCGAAATGTTTGAGAGGCATATGGAAGCGGTTGGCGGTTTGCGCCACCCGAATCTTGTGCCTCTCAGAGCCTATTATCAGGCTAAAGATGAACGGTTGTTGGTTTATGATTATCAGGCGAATGGAAGTCTGTTTGCTCTCATTCACGGTAACTTTTTTTTTGTTTTCAACTGTTGGGTTGACTCAGTAACATTATTAACACAGTAACTAATGGTACGATTTGACTCACTGTAGTTCGATTGGGCTAAAAAGTAGTCGCATGTGATTTAGAGAAATTTAGCCACGTAGGTTATTATCAAAAGAAAGACTGTTTGAAAATGTACTATCACTACACTAGATACAGGAATCTTGCAGGTTGGTGGGTTATTTATGGGTAGTTACGCAAGTTTTGTAGAATACACTTGAATTGATGGGTTACTTTTTTATTTGTAAAGCTGTACCCATGATTCAAGAGGGGATGGGTTTTGTTTTAGACAATTATAATGTTTGGTTGGGTAGAGCTAAAACAAGATGGTATAGTGGTATACAGAAGATTACCTTCATTTCGTTGTATATTTTTGGACATCTAAAAATTCATACCTTTCGGTAAGTAACTTAGTATAGATTTTGGTCTTATCCTTTAGTTACTTTTGGGATTCTTAATGTATTAATTTTAAATTTCATTTTGATGCAAAAAGAGTAATACGGAGTATTGTTTGTTAAAGAAAAAAATGAGACCAAATTCTTGCACAAAATAGTTTTTTTTCGTACTTAAACTTATGATTATTACATTAATTAAGTTTGTTTCAATTAGAAACTACGGAAACAAATAGGAAATAGATACTGTTCATTAAAAAAAAAAGGAAATAGATAGATTGCGACTACCATCTCCAAATGGACTAGTGGCAAGGAGACTACTTTTCTCACAAGAGGTTAGAGGGTCATACCCTAGGTATATTTGGGGGTGGCCACATATATTTAATTTCTATCTATGGTCTGCCTGAGTGAGTTTTCCTGACCACATATATTTAATTTGCACCTATGGTGGCCACATAAATTGATGATCTATTCGGCAAGGGCGTTCTAGCACGAGCCTGATTAAGACAACGTAAACTAAACCTCTCGACATTCGCGAGTAATTCACACCTCAAAACAAAATAAATTGATTGTGACAATTAATGTGTGGGTGTGCATGGGATGGTTAATGAACCAAGCTTTTATCAACTTACGGCTTGCACATATCTTATGCTCTATAATTTGTTTTACCATAAGATTTGTTTCACCTAAAATGATCTCCATGGAGTAATATCTAGATGTCTATAAAAAATTTGGACTTATATTTGTATTAATTTCTTATTTACATAGACTTTAGACATGAATCGTTTCAAGTCTTATTTTTGACTTATACAGGGTCAAAGTCAACAAGAGCAAAACCACTACATTGGACATCATGCTTAAAAATAGCAGAGGATGTAGCACAAGGCCTCTCTTACATCCACCAAGCATGGAGACTAGTCCACGGTAATCTCAAACTATCAAACGTACTCCTCGGTTCCGCGTTTGAAGCCTGTTTATCCAACTACTGCCTCTCCGCACTACTCTCCACCCATCTCCCCAACACCACTGATCCCGATTCTGCAGCCTATGAGGCGCCAGAAACACGCAAGTTAAACCAACAGCCAACTGCCAAATCTGATGTTTACTCATTCGGGGTCCTACTCCTTGAGCTCCTAACTGGAAAACCGGCATCCGAGCACCCTCATTTAATGCCAGACGATATGGTGAAATGGGCGAAGTCAGCGAGGGGCAATGGTGGTGGTGACGTGGAAGACAACCGGCTTATAATGCTGGTCGAGGTGGCGATAGTGTGTCGAGTGAGCTCGCCTGAGCAAAGACCTACAATGTGGGAAGTTATTAAAATGATTCAAGAGATTAAAGAAGCTGCTGTAACGGAGGAATTAAGTGGGGCTTAATTAGCTGATGTTTAGAATAGAAGATAATAGTAGAACAATTTGCCACTTGTATATTGGGTTTTGCTAATTTACGTCCTATTGAATGATTTGATGATAACGTAAAAAAATTACGAATTACAAATGATCAATATGAAAAGTCATCATCAATTATTTTAGTATGCATGAACTAAGCTAGAGTTTGGTCTGATTCTAGCAACGTGTTGTGGGGCAGGGGACCGAAAAATAATGGAAAATGATAAACGTAAAAAAATTACGAATTACAAATGATCAATATGAAAAGTCATCATCAATTATTTTAGTATGCATGAACTAAGCTAGAGTTTGGTCTGATTCTAGCAACGTGTTGTGGGGCAGGGGACCGAAAAATAATGGAAAATGATAAACGTAAAAAAATTACGAATTACAAATGATCAATATGAAAAGTCATCATCAATTATTTTAGTATGCATGAACTAAGCTAGAGTTTGGTCTGATTCTAGCAACGTGTTGTGGGGCAGGGGACCGAAAAATAATGGAAAATGATAAACGTAAAAAAATTACGAATTACAAATGATCAATATGAAAAGTCATCATCAATTATTTTAGTATGCATGAACTAAGCTAGAGTTTGGTCTGATTCTAGCAACGTGTTGTGGGGCAGGGGACCGAAAAATAATGGAAAATGATAAACGTATCACTATTTTTTATTCATCTACCACAATGTATAAATTTTATAACTGACTGTACAAGTCAGTAATGCATACTTGTGGTAGATAAATTAGGTTTTGTGGTACAGATATCACCTCCCAAAAATAATGCACGTCCAAGTGTGTAAAGGATAAGAAAGGTAAACATGTTTTGATCATACTAGTTAGAAACCTGCCAATGGTTTTGATTTAGATGTATATTTAGGGCCCTCTGTTAATTTGTACATGGTATTTGGGTGGAGATTACCTCAAATTAGTACTAACTTGAGGGGTAAATTAGGAAGATTCTGACTTTTAAATTAAAATCAAAGGTCAAGATTTAATAATTATTTTTGAATCTTAACCTTCAATTTTAAATCAAAAGCCAAGATCTTTCCAACTTTATCTCTCAAGTTCGGATAATTCTTGCTATGGAAGTGTTCTCGGCTTCCATCAAACGTGCTACATCAATGGGATTGTATCGGGGTATTCCATGTACAATTAATGGGCCAGTCCTGAGTCACTTTTTTGTTTGCTGACGATGTTGTTTTCTTGGGAGAATGGTCACATGCTAATGTCAAGAACCTTGGTAGAATGCTTACATGTCTTTACATGGTTTCCGGGCTAAAGATTAGCTTCTCTAAAAGTAATCTGTACGGAATTGGAGGTGACGAAGATGATCTAAGGTATATAGCCAACCTCCTTCGTTGTAGGGTGGGGAAGTTTCCTTTTAAATATCTCAGTTTCCAAGTGGAAGCAAATATGGGGCTGATCAAACATTGGGAGCCTGTGTTTGATAGCTTTCGCACTAAACTGTCTAATTGGAAGGCCAAAACTTTTTCATTCGGAGGTCGAATTACATTATTTAAGTCCGTGCTTAGCGTCCTACCCCTTCACTATTTCTCATTGTATCGGGCTCCTTCATCGGTTATTGGAAAATTGGAAAGTATGATAAGGACATTCCTTTTGGGGGGGGGGGGGGGGGGGGGGGGGGGGGGGGATGACCAAGACCTAACTTGACCTAATTTCTGACTAAATCCTAATGGTATGGTTTTTTTAGTGTTTAAATTTATAAAAGTTGTACAAGTAATTATCTCAAAACACACACACACCTTAACGGACAGGGGACCCGATCAGATGTAGTATAGTTAAGTGATAAGTACATGATCGTTCGCAGGGACGCGTTACTTTACCTAATCTAGTAATACGTGTAATTCTAGCGGTTGGGGGTTGTCACGATTTCCTATTAAACTAAATAAAATATTGAAAAGTAAATAGAAGCCGCAACCGCTTATTCAGCGAGAGGCTTAGTCTGAAAATAGTTTGAAAAAGCAAATAACAGTAATTAAATTAAAATACTTGTTTGGCATCTCAGATTTCATGGTACGACCAAATATCATTCTACCTACTTACTAGACTGTTGGAAACTTCATCACAGCTCAGATTCTCGTTAGATTCACTTTGCCTAAGTAACCAGTGCTGTCTCTAGACTCACACTATTCTATAAACAAATTCTCGTTAGATTCATTGTTTAAGCATTAATGACCTAAAGTTCGTGTTACTAATTCATCTTAAAGTTACCCGGCTCTTAAGCCATGGCCAGATAGTAATTCTCTCCGGTGACCACAGTGCTTGTTTCCAAGTCACTGGATCACGACTGACATTGTTAAGCATCATGTTATATTCGTCCTAATTACTATAGTTCTGGATCCCTCGGTTACAAGTGAATCACCTTTTACATCTAGTTAAAGACCGACTAGTGTTTTCCATCCTTATGTATTAATCCTAGTGTATGATTATAGACCGATCATCATAATTAAATCAATACATGCAGATATAGAACCGATAATAATATGAAGAACTAGTAAAGCATGGATCTACGACAAACAGTAAAACACACTCCAACAGATCTAACAAATAAAGTAAAATAAATAAACGTCTACATGATCACATCGATCCAAACAAGTATTCAGCCTACTAGCCTGACATTATTAAAGGAATAACAAAGTCTGAAAAGATGAAAGACATTGTTTACCAACTGAAAGTAAAATAAAAGAGTAGATCTAAGTTGAGGATGAAGATCGGAAGGTGTTAGAAGCTCCAAAACCTCATTGGAATCTGCAAAGTCGACCTAGGGTTTGATATGGGCGGCTAGGGCTGCTGAATCGGCTCTTCTTTGGGTTTTGAGGGCTGCTTCGGCTTAAATAGTGAAATAAGTCGGTTGCTGATCTGGGCCGCCCAGCGGCGCTGGGCATGGGCCAGCGGCGCTGGCAAGGTGCCAGCGGCGCTAGCAGCTCCTGCTGCTTCTCGTATTGCTTCGTTCGGCTCCCGAATCACCTTCTTGTGTCTTGTAACTTCATAGACCTTCATCTTGAGTCACTTGATGCCATTTACCCTCACTCGCATCTTCCGTGAACCTGCGTAAACATAGAATCCATTAAGTACCGATAGTTCCGGAATATTGACTCATTTAAGACATAGAAATGAATCCTTTCGATAGAGGTTTTTATCACAAAATGGACGCTCATCACTTCCAAAGATTAAGGAGGTCTCGGCATAGGTTCTTTGGTGGATTCAAACAGGGCCATGTTAGCCAAATGATGGTGGCGATTCAAGGTACAAAAGGATCCTTTGTGGAGAGGGTAGTATGGGCTATTCATCACAACTCGCGGGCCTGGTCTCCATTTCCCACGAAACTTTCAATACCAGGTCCTTGGAACAATATTTGTAAAGCGACATAACTTGATGCGTATAGATTTTACTCGTTATTAGTTCTTTGAACTCTTTTTATTTAATCTACTGATTGTCTTTTCTTAAGATTACTACATTATTCATGCAATAGACATTATTAGAGACCCCAGATGACTCATACACTTACTCCGCATGCAACTAGTTCACAATCAATAGTGTAAGAATTAAGGCGAACCATACGTCTAAACTAGTTCCTACACAAGCACGTATAATTAAGTCCAATTAATACACCTATGCTAATGACTAGATAGCTCTAATTGCTAGGCATATTAAAGTTCGGTTAAATGTGCTATGGCAAACATAATCGCATTCAGTTTCAGTCTAAGCTCTAATCCAGTTGGAAGAATGAACAGCCACAAATCTATAGTTAAACTAACAGTCCTAACTAACCGTTCATCTACCAAAGTTAATATTGCTTAGTTATCGTCATCTTTTGTCTACTTGCAAAGCTTATATTCTCAAAATGATTTTCAGACACAAGAAAAATTTTAAATTTGCATGAAATAAGTAGTAGAAAACTTATGATTATTCAAGCAATAAAACCACGGGTTTTTCCTATTCCATCCCCCCACACTTAAACTGTACAACGTCCTCGTTGTACTAGACATGACATAACAAAAAGGGTAATAGGAAAAACACGATAAGTTAAAGGATTAACGAAACTTCCCGGGCTTATTTTGCATGAATGTTGCTGAAGATGGCATTTGTGGAGCGACTTGAATGATGTTGAATCTTCAAAGACTTGAGTCGGCTCCGTTTGATGGCGATCCATTGATGCTTCTCCATTCACGGTAGCAACACTGGCTAAGCCTGAGCGGCGCTGGACACACGGGAGCAACACTGGCTTGGCTGGGAGCGGCGCTGGACTGCACAAGTGCAGGTCCAGCGGTGCTGGAAGTCTTCTAGCGGCGCTTTGAGTTCCTGTACATGCTTCGACGTCTGATTTTCCTTCATGGTTTGCTTCGGGCATTCCCCCACACTTAGTTTTTGACCAAGTGCATGGTTTTCCTCAGAATACAAAGCTAAATACTACTGCACACTTCAATCAAAATATCAAAATGGAAAATAACAAGCTAAAACATAAAATAAAAATAAAAACGAAATACGATTGCAATAAGTTACTTGTTTCCTTGATCCGTTGAAAGCTTGCATCTGTGATTCTAAAGACATACTCATAAAATAGGTCACAAATGATAAAATTCAAAACAATTCACTTAATTGCAATTAGTCACATATTCCTAAAAAGATAAAAATAAAAATAAAAATAAAAATAAAAATAAAAATACGGCTTGGGTTGCCTCCCAAGAAGCGCTAAGTTTAACGAGTCTTCAGCCGAACTCGGCCTAGGAACTAGGTTGAGGAAGAATACGGGGTCGGCCGGGGGCCGGTTCCCGTTGGGTTGTATCGAATGTAAAGGTCGGATGTGTCTTTCAAGTGCGATTCGATTCTCCTCTTCTTAATTTCCCATGCAAAACTCCTAGCTTTGCATCTAGTCCCAAAGGGGTTGGTCTTACTAATGTCTTCCTTAGTCAAAACCATTTGATTGTATCCCATAGTTAAGGTTATCTTCTTTGCTTTTACATTAACCGAAGAACCTACAGAAAGCAAGAATGGTTGACCTAAAATCACGTGATCTCTAGTAATTGAATCATCTTCAACTATAAAGAAATCAGTGGGGATGTCCAATCCCTCTATCCTAATGACCAAGTTTCTTATGAAGCCTTTAGTTAGAACTTTGGCTCCTTCTACTAACCTAATTTCTAAATCTTCCCATTTTACTGCATTTCTATGTTTCCTTAAATTATTCTTGTAAATTCCTATGGGCAAGATGTTAGATGTGGCTCTAAGGTCTATGTAGGTATCCTCGAAACAATTAGAGCTGATGTAGCAAGGAATCTGAAATATGCTAGGGTCACCATAAAACTTACCGTTTGGTTCTCTAGCTATTATCTCATTTATCTTATCTCTTTCTAGGTCGGCTACACGCTCTTCCCACTTAATGTTTCCTAGGATTCTCTTAACCCTAGTTGCCACTTCTCTACCTTTCCTTAATTGATCTTCTATTTTCTCCTTTAATTCCTTTAATTCCATGAAACTTTCATAACAGATTTTTCGCTTAGGTTCTGTTTCTACGGTCTCCTCTCCTAGTGACATTTCCGATTGATCGTTAGGGCTTGGGTCACTATCTAATACATCCATTCTAAGACATTCTCCCCTAACTAGTTCATCATCTGCTTCTAGTTCAGACACTTTAATCCTGTTTTGACCATTTGATAAGGATATTTCACGTTTAAGAACATGGATGATAGCATCCGCAGCATGCAGAAATGGTCGGCCTAATATTAGGGGTGTCACTACTTCACCTACTGAATCAAGCACAACAAACTCAGTCCAAAATTCTAATTCCTTAACCCTGACATGGACTCGTTCGACAATCCCGTTGGGTTGTCGATAAGTCTGATCGGCTAACCGAATGCTCATATTAACGGGTTTTAGCAAACAAAGGGTAATAGGAAAAACACGATAAGTTAAAGGATTAACGAAACTTCCCGGGCTTATTTTGCATGAATGTTGCTGAAGATGGCATTTGTGGAGCGACTTGAATGATGTTGAATCTTCAAAGACTTGAGTCGGCTCCGTTTGATGGCGATCCATTGATGCTTCTCCATCTTCTTTTCTTGGCCCCACAACCCGACCTTCCCGCCTGGCGTCCCGCTTGCACTCTTCGCCTATTTTCCTCATATTTACCTAGGGGGGGGGGGGGGGGGGGGGGGGGGGGGGGGGGGGGGGGGGGGGGGGGGGGGGGGGGGGGGGGGGGGGGGGGGGGGGGGGGGGGGGGGGGGGGGGGGGGGGGGGGGGGGGGGGGGGGGGGGGGGGGGGGGGGGGGGGGGGGGGGGGGGGGGGGGGGGGGGGGGGGGGGGGGGGGGGGGGGGGGGGGGGGGGGGGGGGGGGGGGGGGGGGGGGGGGGGGGGGGGGGGGGGGGGGGGGGGGGGGGGGGGGGGGGGGGGGGGGGGGGGGGGGGGGGGGGGGGGGGGGGGGGGGGGGGGGGGGGGGGGGGGGGGGGGGGGGGGGGGGGGGGGGGGGGGGGGGGGGGGGGGGGGGGGGGGGGGGGGGGGGGGGGGGGGGGGGGGGGGGGGGGGGGGGGGGGGGGGGGGGGGGGGGGGGGGGGGGGGGGGGGGGGGGGGGGGGGGGGGGGGGGGGGGGGGGGGGGGGGGGGGGGGGGGGGGGGGGGGGGGGGGGGGGGGGGGGGGGGGGGGGGGGGGGGGGGGGGGGGGGGGGGGGGGGGGGGGGGGGGGGGGGGGGGGGGGGGGGGGGGGGGGGGGGGGGGGGGGGGGGGGGGGGGGGGGGGGGGGGGGGGGGGGGGGGGGGGGGGGGGGGGGGGGGGGGGGGGGGGGGGGGGGGGGGGGGGGGGGGGGGGGGGGGGGGGGGGGGGGGGGGGGGGGGGGGGGGGGGGGGGGGGGGGGGGGGGGGGGGGGGGGGGGGGGGGGGGGGGGGGGGGGGGGGGGGGGGGGGGGGGGGGGGGGGGGGGGGGGGGGGGGGGGGGGGGGGGGGGGGGGGGGGGGGGGGGGGGGGGGGGGGGGGGGGGGGGGGGGGGGGGGGGGGGGGGGGGGGGGGGGGGGGGGGGGGGGGGGGGGGGGGGGGGGGGGGGGGGGGGGGGGGGGGGGGGGGGGGGGGGGGGGGGGGGGGGGGGGGGGGGGGGGGGGGGGGGGGGGGGGGGGGGGGGGGGGGGGGGGGGGGGGGGGGGGGGGGGGGGGGGGGGGGGGGGGGGGGGGGGGGGGGGGGGGGGGGGGGGGGGGGGGGGGGGGGGGGGGGGGGGGGGGGGGGGGGGGGGGGGGGGGGGGGGGGGGGGGGGGGGGGGGGGGGGGGGGGGGGGGGGGGGGGGGGGGGGGGGGGGGGGGGGGGGGGGGGGGGGGGGGGGGGGGGGGGGGGGGGGGGGGGGGGGGGGGGGGGGGGGGGGGGGGGGGGGGGGGGGGGGGGGGGGGGGGGGGGGGGGGGGGGGGGGGGGGGGGGGGGGGGGGGGGGGGGGGGGGGGGGGGGGGGGGGGGGGGGGGGGGGGGGGGGGGGGGGGGGGGGGGGGGGGGGGGGGGGGGGGGGGGGGGGGGGGGGGGGGGGGGGGGGGGGGGGGGGGGGGGGGGGGGGGGGGGGGGGGGGGGGGGGGGGGGGGGGGGGGGGGGGGGGGGGGGGGGGGGGGGGGGGGGGGGGGGGGGGGGGGGGGGGGGGGGGGGGGGGGGGGGGGGGGGGGGGGGGGGGGGGGGGGGGGGGGGGGGGGGGGGGGGGGGGGGGGGGGGGGGGGGGGGGGGGGGGGGGGGGGGGGGGGGGGGGGGGGGGGGGGGGGGGGGGGGGGGGGGGGGGGGGGGGGGGGGGGGGGGGGGGGGGGGGGGGGGGGGGGGGGGGGGGGGGGGGGGGGGGGGGGGGGGGGGGGGGGGGGGGGGGGGGGGGGGGGGGGGGGGGGGGGGGGGGGGGGGGGGGGGGGGGGGGGGGGGGGGGGGGGGGGGGGGGGGGGGGGGGGGGGGGGGGGGGGGGGGGGGGGGGGGGGGGGGGGGGGGGGGGGGGGGGGGGGGGGGGGGGGGGGGGGGGGGGGGGGGGGGGGGGGGGGGGGGGGGGGGGGGGGGGGGGGGGAATCAGCCTAATGCACACGAAAAATATTCATTATTAATAGTGAAAGGAATAATAAAACTTCCTGGATCTTCAGATGCTTGCGGTAGCTGTGTCTCGTCATCCGGTGCCTCGGTATCTTGAACTTCATCCCTACTGACCAAGTCGTCCCCATCTTTGATTTTTCATTTTGAAGCGAATTGGGTCTCGACATCTCCTTGAAAATCAGTTGAAAACAAAGTTTTGCGCGAATCTGGACTAACGGAGCTGCCAGCGGCGCTGGGCCATGAGCGGCGCTAGTTTGTGTCTGGGTGGCTGCCAGCGGTGCTGGCTTGTGTAGCCAGCGGCGCTGGTGGTACCTGGACAGATTCCAGTTTTGCGTTTTTGCTTGTTTCTTCTCCGTTTGGCTCCCGTATGACCTGTACCTGATTTGACACTTCACAAAAATCATTAGAAAGCTCAGTAGAGTCATTACCTTCGGTGAACACGGCGTTCACATTCTCGTTGCGTCCCATCGTGGTTGGTATTTTTGACTCGTGCTAGGGCTTCCTTGAGGGTTCGGCTTCAGATTAGCTTGTGCATTGCTTGCAAGAACACCATTTTCCTTCTTAGCACTCTGCTCCATCCATTTCTCCATTTTTCTTTCCAAACCCTTGATGGCGGATTGTTGATCTCTCACCACGGCATCCACTTTGTCAAGGTTAGCAATCTTCTCATTCAAGAACCTTGTATACTTGTACAAGGAGTCGTGTCTCTTGTCATTCATCTCAATGTACCTCTCCATCATGTTGGTAAGCTTGACAATCGGATCCTCCTTGACTTCATTCTCCACTTTTGGTTGCTCGGGTTGACCATTACTCCTTTGCCACCTATTTTGAAAAGAACCATTGTTATTTCTAGCATAACTAGAATTAAAGTTAGAATTACCGGGGTTTCTTTGGAATAGCCCTCGTTGATAGCCTCCTCGGTATTGGTTCTGGACAAAATTGACTTGCTCGGTAGCCTCCTCTTCACAATCCTCGGTATAGTGCATTCCTCCGCAATTGTTGCACCCGTGTGCAATTGCCTTGAGGTCTTTGTCCATAATGTCCAACCTATCTTCAAAAGTAGAAAAACGGTTAGATAAAGCTTTAAGTTCATGAATTACCTCATTGTCGGAGCTGCTCTTGATGCTAGCTACGGTCCTTCTCGTCCTCCTTTCTCGATCTCTATCATCCATATCTCGAGCTAAGCTAGCTTGCACCATATCCTCCATCATTTTGTACGCGTCATTGGTAGACTTGTACAAAAAGTTACCACCGCCGGCTAGGTCTAAATCCTTTGGGAACTCTTGGTTAAACCATAGAAGAAAATTTCCATGATCTCATCCTTGTCTAGTCCATTCTCGTGACAGTTTCTGATCATTTCCCTAAGCCTTTTCCATGCATCAACTAGTGATTCACCCTCGTCTTGCCTGAAAGCTTTGATGTCTCGTAGCATTTTCCTAGCTAAACTCGGGGGAAAGAATCGCGAGACGAACTGTTCGCGAAGTTGATTCCATGTAGTGATGGTACCTTCATCGAGCTCGTCGAACCAAGCACGTGCCTCTCCGGTGAGAGACGACGAAAATAAGCTAAGCTTCACATTGTCATCGGTGACGTCTCCTCCGTATTTGAACATTTTGCACAAACATGTGAACCTGTTTACATGCTTATGGGGGTCGGATTTGGCTCGGCCGTCATATTGGTTGTCTTGGATTAACTTAAGGTGGTGGCCTTTGACTGAAAACGAATCTCCTAGACTTGGTGGGACTATAGCCGATCCCGATGTAGGTGCTACGGCTCTTGTCCTTTCCATCATCGGTCGGTCAAATTCGTCCATTTCGGATCTAGGTGAACTAGGCTGGGATGGTGTTTTTGGTGGGTTTGATGAGGCTGCTTCTAACTGGTGTATCCTAATTTTCGGTGGTGATGGTGCCCTAGTGTTCTTGTCTTTCGATTTGTCCTCCACCTTGATTACCTAAGTAAAACTGAAAAACTCAAAGAAAAACGTAAAACGCACCAATATAAAAATGAAATGAAAAACTAAATTAAACTACTTAAACTGAAAATGAAATGAAAAACTAAATTAAACTACTTAAACTGAAAATGAAATGAAAATACTACTAAACCCTAATTTTGACCTAAACCTAATTTGACTACTTAAACCCTAAAATGACTTAAACCTAAGTACTGAAAAGTAACTTTCTCGTGCCGAAACACAAGAAAGGATCCAATTACACTACTAAACTAAGAATGTGTCGCGTCCCCGGCAGCGGCGCCAAAACACTTAATGATAAGGTTTTTTTTAGTGTTTAAATTTATAAAAGTTGTACAAGTAATTATCTCAAAACACACACACACCTTAACGGACAGAGGACCCGATCAGATGTAGTATAGTTAAGTGATAAGTACAAGATCGTTCGCAGGGACGCGTTGCTTTACCTAATCTAGTAATACGTGTAATTCTAGCGGTTGGGGGTTGTCACGATTTCCTATTAAACTAAATAAAATACTGAAAAAGTAAATAGAAGCCGCAACCACTTATTCAGCAAGAGGCTTAGTCTGGAAATAGTTTGAAAAAGCAAATAACAGTAATTAAAATAAAATACTTGTTTGGCATCTCAGATCTCATGGTACGACCAAATATCATTCTACCTACTTGCTAGACTGTTGGAAACTTCATCACGGCTCAGATTCTCGTTAGATTCACTTTGCCTAAGTAACTAGTGTTGTCCCTAGACTCACACTATTCTATAAACAAATTCTCGTTAGATTAATTGTTTAAGCATTAATGACCTAAAGTTCGTGTTACTAATTCATCTTAAAGTTACCCGGCTCTTAAGCCATGGCCAGATAGTAATTCTCTCCGATGACCACAGTGCTCGTTTCCAAGTCACTGGATCGCGTCTGACATTGTTAAGCATCATGTTCTATTCGTCCTAATTACTATGGTTATGGATCCCTCGGTTACAAGTGAATCACCTTTTACATCTAGTTAAAGACCGACTAGTGTTTTCATCCTTATGTATTAATCCTAGTGTATGATTATAGACCGATCATCAGAATTAAATCAATACATGCAGATATAGAACCGATAATAATATGAAGAACTAGTAAAGCATGGATCTACGACAAACAGTAAAACACACTCCAACAGATCTAACAAATAAAGTAAAATAAATAAACGTCTACATGATCACATCGATCCAAACAAGTATTCAGCCAACTAGCCTGACATTATTAAAGGAATAACAAAGTCTGAAAAGATGAAAGACATTGTTTACCTACTGAAAGTAAATAAAAGAGTATATCTAGGTTGAGGATGAAGATCGGAAGGTGTTAGAAGCTCCAAAACTTCCTTGGAATCTGCAAAGTCGACCTAGGGTTTGATATGGGCGGCTAGGGCTGTTGAATCGGCTATTCTTTGGGTTTTGAGGGATGCTTCGGCTTAAATAGTGAAATAAGTCGGTTGCTGATCTGGGCCGCCCAGCGGCGCTGGATGGGCACCTAGCGGCGCTGGGCATGGGCCAGCGGCGCTGGCAAGGTGCCAGCGGTGCTGGCAGCTTCTGCTGCTTCTTGTATTGCTTCGTTCGGCTCCCGAATCACCTTCTTGTGTCTTGTAACTTCATAGGCCTTCATCTTGAGTCACTTGATGCCATTTACCCTCACTCGCATCTTCCGTGAATCTGCGTAAACATATAATCCATTAAGTACCGATAGTTCCGGAATATTAACTCATTTAAGACATAGAAATGAAGCCTTTCGATAGGGGTTTTTATCACAAAATGGACGCTCATCACTTCCAAAGATTATGGAGGTCTCGGCATAGGTTCTTTGGTGGATTCAAACAGGGCCATGTTAGCCAAATGGTGGTGGCGATTCAAGGTACAAAAGGATCCTTTGTGGAAGAGGGTAGTATGGGCTATTCATCACAACTCGCGGGCCTGGTCTCCATTTCCCACGAAACTTTCAATACCAGGTCCTTGGAACAATATTTGTAAAGTTTCTGTTTTTTTAACCTCAGCTGGTCTTGATTTATTGTCTTTCATACGGGGTGATATTGGGGATGGTTCTATTTTAAAATTTTGGCTCGATACTTGGAATGGGGACCTACCATTTTGCTTAAGTTTCCATCCATCTTCAAGTTGGAAGCTGAAAAATCGTCATGTGTAAAGGATCGGGTAAATTTTGTAAATGGTGTTGGAGTTATATCCTTACATTGGAAAAACGACCTTCATCACCCGCTGAAGTCAATGAGCTCATGCAACTCTCTAATGTCCTTTCATCAGTTCGCTTGTCATCAACACAAGATCAGTGGAAATGGTTGCTAGGAGACGATGGGTTTTACTCGGCAAAATCGGTTAGAAAGAAACTTGAATCTCATGTGCGCACCGTTCCAGATTACAATTTTTATTGGAATAATTGGGTACCAAAGAAGGTTTCTTTTCTTGGCTGGAGAGTGGATTTAGATAGATTACCTACCCTTACGGCTCTTGCCGCAAGAAATGTGCTTGTTCTGTCTACAATGTGTTCTTTTTGTGGGGATCATCCGGAAACTGTAGAGCATCTTTTTGTATCATGTTCTTTTACGCAAGCAATCTGGAGCTTTGTTTCAAGCTGGTGTAAAATTTCAGATTTAATTCTATTTGGCGTTAAGGACCTAATACAAGCACCTAAATTCTTGAGGGGTTCTGCAAAATGGAAGAAGCTAATCCATGCAATCATTTTGTGTACGGTTTGGGCCTTATGGCGAGCCAGAAATGAGAAGGTCTTTAGCTTAAAGAATGAGTCATTCGATAAAGTGTCAAAGGAAATCAGAATACTAAGCTTCCTTTGGATCGTGAACAGGGCCAATCTATGTCTTGGGAGGACTGGAAGTCTTTTAACATTGTTTCTTGGTTGCTTTAACTTGGTTTTAGTTCTTTTATTTCGTTAGTGTTGTACTGTAAAACTTTTGGTGGTGTGCTTTTCTAGCACCTTGCTAGTATAATAAACTTTTCAGTTGGCCGTTCAAAAAAAAAAGAGCATGTCATTTATTTTGTAGCAAGATCATCGCATTTTGATTTACAATAATCCTCCTAATGTATCTAAATTAAGCCAAGTATAATCTATTAATCATCTCTCTTAATTTCATCTATTAATTGTATTATTTGTTATAATTTATTGTAGGGGAGCATGTGGAGTTTTTCCTTTGAAAATGTTGATTGGCTTGTAGTAGCGTGATCTCGTTAGACAACCAACTATCCGCTGTCACAACCTTACCATTTAACGATTAAAAGACATGTCTATTTAAAAATCACATCGAAAAAAAATACATATTAGCACAACATGAGGGACTGATGTTACAACCCCACAACCCCAAATTCACATAAGATCACCACAATTGCCATTGGGGTGTTAACTCAGTGCTGAGGGGGTTTTCCATAATATGGTTTTCTCTTCGGGGTCTCAGGTTTGAATCCTGCACATGCAAATGAGGTGAGAAGGCCTTAGCAACGTTATACCCATCTAACACATAGGGAGCAAACCCTTTGGGGTGTTTTTGAGGAGTCGAACCGACATAAACGCACCCATATAAGCGTATTAGCCATTTATTGCTTCCTTTAAAAAAAACATCACCATAACTTTAAACAACATCACCACTTCCTCAGCCTACAAGGAAGCAGTTTACTGAAATACTAGTAGTCACTCCTTGATGTTAACTATGCCTAGTAACCATCTACACGTCCACCCCAACATTTATGCATCATAAAGGCCCTTCAAGTAGCATTTATAACTCATAAAAATATAATAATAACAATAATAATAACACTAATTGATTATAAAAAGGCTGATTTGTACGCAAAGAAATTTTATTGATTTTCGCATCTCAAAATTATTGTCCATTTTAAAGTTTTTTTTTTTACAGTATTGATGTTAAACAGGCCAAGACCATGGTAAATGATCCAAGTTATTTGGTCAAGATGTATACCACCACAAGCTAGTTTTATATAAGTCATTTTAATTGACATTAATATAGTTTATTTTTTGCCCGAGTCACGAACTTACATACCCAAGCGGCCAAGCTCTCACAGGACAAGAAGTTCAAGAAAGTCAGTTAAGTTAATTAAACTATTTCAAACATAATAAGTATGTATATTAGACATGCGCAGACGAGGCAAGGCCCGATATCAGTAATGGATCGAGTCCAGTGTTTTGGTCTTACCAAACCCGTTTCTAGGTAGGGATGGCACCCGCGGGTAATAGGTGCGGATACCCTTTTCCCATTACCATGTCCGCGGATTTTTCTTGATCCGTCGATTCGCGGGTATCCACCAACGGGTAAATTATTTTATCCATGTTTATCATCCGCAGTTATACAAGCTCACGGATATATCCGCGGGTTATCATATTAAATTATAGATTATGACCATTTAAAAAAAACACAAGTACTGTATGTCCATATGAGTTGTATTCATGCAAAACCTACAAATTTGGTGAGATCCAAGGGCTAAATCTCAGCCCTTGGATCAAAACAGATCGACGGTTCCATTAAAAAAACAAAAAAACACGCAGAGGGGTACTTTGGTAATTTTGCACATTATCTCACACCCCAATTATTTCTTTCCAGTTTCAAACACACACACACAAACACACACAGATCTCTCTCTCCCCCACTAGTAGCAGCACCATAACCACCACCACTACCACCACCGTGCTCAGGTCACCATCTCGTTTCAATCGATATGGTACAGCCATCGTTGCCTCTGTCGTCATCATCTCCATCATTCATCATCAATTGATCTTGAAGATGACTTTTTGTTATGTAAATTCGAAATATTCAAATGTAATTAGATAACATGTGATTAGATCTTTCCAACATTTGAATTTGTTAAATTTTATTAGTTATTTAATTGACTTTGTTGTTTGTATAATATTGCCTACAAGGTGGTTAAGAGTCCCAATTCCCCCCGTTTTTGGTAATATTGAGAAAGAGTTTGTTGAAATTCAGAAGGTTCTATTGGCAATGCAAGTCGTGCTTCCTTAAATCTATTTTGATATTAATTACCATAGAATATAGTTACATGCTCCACTTTTAATTGAATTTAGTCTTGTCTGTCATAGTAACAACACCAAAAGCCGGTGAAAAGGAATATGGGTTTGTGATACTTATTTTGTAGATCATATGCTTTTTTTCAGGTATGCTGCTAAAGACATGTCTGGAAGTGGAAAAGAGGTTTGCACAGGTTTGGCGATTTTAAATGCCATAACAAATTTTTGTGGTAAGTGTCATCCGTAGCTCTAAGTTCTTTTGACTTTGGTTGTAGTTATTATACTGACCATTAAAATGTGAATTGTAGACTAAATGTTTTCGTCAGCAGCTTGGCGATTCAGTAAGCTATAAGCATTTGAAACTTGGTGCCCAGTAATATATTTAACGGTTTAAGATCATTGTGTTTGACACAATAGTTTACTGGAGTATACTTAAATTGTTTCATTTGTTCATTTCTCATGATATATTTCGGTTCATGTATTTATTTTTAAAAAGAAACCGATATTACTTCTCTTTCCGACAATCGGAAATGGACTTTTGAAACCCATTTAATGATTTGATATATTTTCTAGAGCCACCCATTTGAGACTACAAAACCGGACCAAATATGTATATTGTTTAAAAAAACTGTGTGTGGCCAGTAGGTGAACCTAAAGACCTTTTGTTTGAGGTAAATGAGAGCTGTTCTATTGTCCTATGTTTGCATACCGTTTTTTTTTTGCTGGCATAAACTTTGTTTAGAGGTGGTAATATGGACGGGACTGGCGGGTTGTATAATGCGTCAAAACGGGTAACATCTTCAGTTTTGCTACAAATCATGTGTTTTTCTCCATTGTTTGCTATACGGATTGCCGTCTTGAGAAAGAAAGTGGAAATGACGAATGTTCGCACAAGAAATGGCCGGTTCAATTTTACTTGCAGAGGCGGAAAGTGCCACTAGGAGGTTTCACGAATGGACAGTAACGTCTGGTACAAAGCCAGTAACAGCGTTCCCACATGTGAGGTAAAGGATTCCTTTTGTTTTTTTTTCATCCCTTCGAAGTGTATTCACTGATTAACTGAAAGTACTTTTTAAAACATATTGCGAGTAAATGCTTTTTAAGGCGTTCCTAAGTTTGATTATTTTTAGAAACGCTGTTGTTTATTCCTTATTTATTATTAACCAAGTCAGTGTTAATTTTTAATCTCTTAATGTAACGAACATGTTTTGTTCAGCCGTAACCATTACGAAGGCTACAAGAAGTGTGACAGCTATGACGAGGAGGCAATATCTCCTCTTGGAACCCTGATATTTGTTGGTCAACAGGTGTGTCATAAGCTAACCCCTCTAACTTTTGAAGTCATACTAACATTCAGCAATAATTTTGTTACATTTTCTCTTAGACACGTAACATAAAATATGTTTATTATAATGTTTAGTAGCTTTAAGAAATTTTAGTCAAAGATGTAAAATATTTTATATGCATTTCGAAGTTGAGTAAATTGTTTGTTTTACCTAAAAAGTGAAGAGTTTTTTTTTAGAAACGCCAAGTTCTTATTTGAGTTTAAATTCTGGCACGTCATGATCCAATATGATCCGAACAAAAGCAATGTTGAATATATCTCAAGCACTTGGAGTGTGAAAGCTATGACTTGCCAGTGTGAGTGCAAGTCTCTCTCAAGAAGTCAAGAATTAAGTCATTAGTTTGTTGGGGTTTCAAGAAAACGAAGATAAGGTAAAAATTTGGAAATTTGGTTGTTTGACGTGACTAGGGTCTTATTATGAAAAGAAAATATTCTAAAAAGTATATTAGAATGCTCATTCTTGAATTTGGAGACATACATATGCAGATTAGTTATGTGTAATAGTTTTATTGCATGGTCCTAAATTGGTAGGAAAGTGTCCTGTTTTAATTTTGATTATTATGCATTTTTTTGACTTACATTGAAAGGGGAATGAAGCTAATTCTACGCTTGGAAACTGAAGAAAAAACGACAGGACGATTCTATGGCGTATGTATCAAATCATATTGTCGATAGAAAATTGGTTGCATTTGATGGCTAACTGCTAAGATCCTAAGAATATGGGAAGTTTACAGCAGGGCGGTGGGCAAGGCAAGGGTATATGATTGATATGTTAATTGAACCTTTACTGTTACAGTGTTACTATAGCAAATCGTTGTTTCTTAATATCTATTATTTCAATTTATGTAATTGCAGATAGGTTTCCAAGCATTGATTGATATTGCAGAAAGTCGGACATACTACCAATATGGGGACTACGAGAGCTTTAACGTGGGCTGGTTATCATACTAGAGGTAGTTGTCGATGACTTGGAGTTGGCTATTGGAAACAAAAAGGACAACAACACGGGAGGTCAAACATCCTCATCGAGGTCATTGAAGAGGATTGGACCGCTATCTACTCCTGCCAAGAAAACTGAACAAAAGAACATAGGATATAACTTGCATATATATGTTAGCAAGCTGCAATATTTGACTTGATTGTAACATGACTTGATTCTGAAATAGAGGGGCATCATGGCAAGACAGTGAATGAGAATTCTACCAGGTCTCCCGGGGAGAAAAAGGTCAGTGGTATGCCCTTTGTATTCATTGAAACTTACACCTTATAAATACTAAAGTGAATATGTTTTAACCAAATTAGGTATGATGAAGATTCCAGATGGGTGAGGATGTCACCAAGAAGGTAACTGAAAACCAAGATATGGAGCTTAGTAAGTAGTATGCTTTATTGTTGCGAGGGCAGTTATTCTTTCAAGGGTGTCGAGGGAGAGGCTGGACATTTCAAGTGCAAGGGTTGCAAGGCGAGAGTGGATTATCTCCAACAAGGTTTGGGGTTTTGTCATATGTATAATGTGCTTATTGTTTTATATCGTTTATGTCATCCGTTGTATCTTTGTTTACACGCGAGTGTCTATTGTCTTGCTACATATCTTAATTTATGGTGTTTTTTTTGTGTTATTGTGAAGATTGGGCAAGTTTAGGGTGCAACTTTATGGATGAGACCATGAGAACCATTGTGGTGATGTTTGATGAGGCTGCGAAAATACTGCTCAATAGAACAGCCAAGTCCCTGGACAGCTCGAACTTTAGTTACGATTTCACATATGTGTTTCATGGCGGGCATGAAACTTTGCCTGATGCGCTGTTTTACCTCCTGTTGTTGAAGCACTAATTCGCACAAAACACGTTGATGATGATTGCATCAAGAACGTTTGTGGCAACCCATATTTGGAAAATATATTGTGTTTGATGTTACCTAATTGTTTGAAACCTATGATGTGTGATTCTAAGCATAGATAGTTCATGATTTTTTCTTTGATTTGGGTTGCCTTAAATTAGGATTAATGGGTTGATTGGGTCAAAAGTTCCGTCTTTTGATTTTGTAGTGTTTTCCATTTATATTTTATATTTGTGTTTGTAAGTTGAAATTTAATAGTGTTGTCCGCGTTCGTACATATAACGTTTGACAAATAAATAATTCAAGCCGTGCATCGCACGGGTCTTCACTCTAGTACAATTAAATCTATTTAACTAGTTTTATGTTTCAGGTGTTTGGTAAACTGAATTGATATTATTGTGTATTTTCACTTGAAACACAATTGATTTGGTTTTGAATATTCAAAAAGCAACATGTTTAAATATATGAACATATTTATTAAGCATAAATCTATATCTATATTATATTATAAAGCAAAAAGCCCATGTCTAAATTTTAAGTTTCAACATTTACTTTTTCCAAAATGTCCCCCTATCAATTCTATATTTACCTAAAATAACTATATTACCCTTTCTCTCTCCTCAAATCTCAACCAATCATTTGTTTTCTCTCTCCTCCATAAATCATTTATTCCTCCAATTCATTCAAAATCTTTTATCTCAAAAACCGTACATCGATAAATTATAAAAATTATATGGGTGTTCTTAAAATTTCATGCTCTTTCATTAGAGATGTCATTCGATATACTTTCGACGAATTTTTAAATCCGAAGGCGGAACCCGTACGGTTAAGGGCGGAGCCCGTCAGGTAGATCACCCCATCACCGCCACCGCCACCGCCATTACATCACCACCTCGCCATCACCTCCATCACCGCCGCAACGCGCGGGTACCATTCTCTCGTAATATATAACAATAAAATGAATAAATGATATACCTGTAAAATATACTTTCGGTTAGGTTTTATAGAACGATTTTTCATATGAAACATAGCCTAAAAGTTTAGTTTTTCTCACCCCTAACCACAAGGTGTTAGGTTGTTTTAAGACTAACTCATCCTAGTACCTCTTGGTCATGTACACATCTTGTTCAGGTAGTTTTATCAAAGTACACACATTTTACATAATCATTTATCTAATTATCACAATGTAATGTATATATAATGGATGTTAAAAGATGGAGATTGGAGAACATTGTTGGCATACATTAATAATCTGTATTTTTTTTTGCCAGTTAATAAATGTTCACAAGTTAAATTTTCCACAAAATTACTATTTGCACTCATATCATGCACTACAAACAAATTAGCTATAAAACTGCAACACTTTTGTTTTCCAAAAAATATCACGCTACAAAACACACACACTAGTTTCCGCTGGGGGAGGTATTGGAAAGTCCATAGCAGATCAGCAACCGCAAATTCAAACTTTAAATGTTCAGAAAACTCTCATCGATATGATTTCAGAAGATGCCACCATTGCCACAACCCCCAGAAATATTTCAAGATTATAAACTTAGCTATCCAAGATCAGCAAATCAATGAACCATCTACAAGCACGGATCTCCAACACACGCCTAATATATCACACTGCACTGGAAAATGTCAGAATTAACACCTGTATAAGTGTATGAAATACACAAGGTGATAGGAAAGCGGAATTTACCTGCACTTATTTCCATATTCTTCACTATAATGTATGTTGGAGATGAGGGTGAGGTAAAATACGAATATACATTAGCAACATATTAAATTTAATGTCTATGCAAAATGAGGTCGGATATGGGCTGTGGACGAGGTTTTGATCTCATGATTGTTTCGTCACTGTGTTTGATGAGCTCTGAGAGTCTCCATGGTTTTTGCCATTTCCATTTGAATTGCAACATCCATTGATGATGACTCCTCTTCCACCTCCACAGCTTTCCATTAGAATGCCCGACCAATGCCAGTTTCTTCATAGATAATTGACTCAGGGGAACCATCTGTACTCACCATATTCATTCATTCAGCCAAATTCACTATAAACTACAGAAAAGAATCAAAGAAGTAATTAATCAAGATGTTTTGACCTTTCGTTTCTGGTCTATGAAGGCTGCTGATTCCCTGACTGAACCATTGGCTATGCCTGCCGTGTATTTGAGCTGTTTTGGTACGGGAACAGAATTTGGAGATAAAGGACCACTCATGTCATCAGCCACGTGTTTCAGTGAATTGTGAGAATTACCCTGTTTTAAAGGAGTTAGAAATGAAATCGTATGCTTATATTTTATAATGTCAAGAAAATTTTGATGCATTTTATTACCGAGGCAGATGAAGCCAATGCGATTGCCACAGTTTGCTGTTCTCTTATTTTTAGCTCCTTCTCGGCTTCTTTTCTTCGTAGTTCACTCTGTCTTAGCAGACCCAAAAGCTCTTGCAACTGTTCTTCCATTTCTTTCGTCTGAATATCCTTCTCCATGATTGGCATCTATGTGAAACCATGAAAATCGGTAACTTATGTAATTTATATATTCTAAACAGGACAAATAAGATTACATGGTAATCTAAGGCGTACCTAGCATCTGCAAGAGAATTGAACATATATTGAAGAAGGTTCTTGGCATCCGCCATAGAACGCAGCTGATTCCAACGTCCACGACTTGCAAAACCACGCTCCCTTTCTTCTGCCTCGGACAGTTGTGAAGCCATGAACACAAGTGAGTTTGATGAAATGCTTAACATGCTCTCTAGTGAAGATATTCTCGACATTCTAGCCTCAGGTGACAAAGATGATGCCCTGAATGAGTTAAATATTAGTTTCTCCATTCAAGGAAAGTATTGTATGAAATAACAATTGTTGATTGTACCTAGAGAATCCATTTTTTCCTCTTGGAAGGCTAACTCCTTTTGCAGCAAATTCATCAACTTGTCTAAGAACAGCTAGCTCTTCAGCCAGTGCAGCACGCCTGCAAAATAGCCAATTAAGTAAAACAACATATTTCCCGTATCTATATCATCATAAACTTTATATATACATACACTTCGCTTTGTTTCTCATATTCATATCGAACTTCATGAACATTCACCATCACTTCCACCTCATGATCCAGCCAACGCTGCAATGATTTCTCATTGCTCTGAAATGAGAAACTTGATTTTTAATAAAAGTACATCAAAGGTGACAAAATTGCATTAGTCCTGACATTAACCTGTACATTTGTTCCATTTCCATTTCCGTTTCCGTTGCTAGTCACTGTAAAAGATGTATGTAATATATGAGCAAGGGTATTTATGCAAATTAACTAGGTCTCAATGATGCATTTTTAGTACTTCCAACAGCAAGTAAGATGCTAAAATATACCAGAGATGTCGCGAACTGACTTGCGGGCCTCAAGCAATTCCTTAAGCCTCTTGGTAGCCATAGCAGCCTCTTCTGTCTTTCTTTGAAGGACCTAAAAGGCGATTGATTATATTAGATTAGACAATGCAATTTCAGGGATTATAATGTAAAAATGAACAAAATCAGAGCCGAATGGAATGCAACCATTTTCTGGCGTTGATTTAGGGCCTGCAGTTTGTGCCTTTCGTATTCATTCCTCCGCCCTTCTTTCTTTAGCTGCAATAATTTGATGAAATGATCAAACGGCCTCATATAAAATTCACCACAAAAATTACTCATATAAACGGGGTTTGAAAGAAAGAAAAAATGTTAGAGGAATAGCAACACAACGTTAATACATGCCTGCAACAATTCTTTTTCACGTGATGCTTTCCACTGTCGGAATTGCTCAGCTTCTTGCCTTATCCTGTGTTGTAGTTGAACCTACAACCTCATGTAAGTTAATACCAAACTTCACTTATAAACAGGTACTACAGATACAGGTTTTGAATATATAAACCTTTTGGGCCTTGATAAATTGTATTTCGTCTTGTAACTTTTTTGCTGCATCATCACTCTTTTGTTTTTGCTTCACAATTTGAACCTGACTGTCTTTTTTCTTCTTGAGATCCTGAATCTGAGGTGTGAAAATTGAACAGTTAAAACATGTTTTGTAGATTGTATGCTTCACACTCTAAATGGGCATGTGTATACCTGTGACTCGAGTGATTTTAACTTGTGGGAATGCAAATCTTGTAACTTTTGTGTTTGACCGTCAGAAGTAGCTGAAAGATTTTCAATTTCGGCCTGCAATCGGTCCCTCTCTTTCTACATTGATAACCGAAAGTTTAACATTAAACAGAAACATAAATCACATAAGATGACAAAGTTGCTTGTAAGAATATAATCACCTGTACTGCCCGTTTTTCATCCTCGAGTTCCATTATTTTCTTCCCAAAATGTTGCTTAAGAGTCATAGTATCAGATCCACCAAAAAGTTTCATCTCCGACTATAAAAGAATCGAATATGTATAAGTAACTTTCATAATACAATGTAACCAACACATTAACAGATATATAATCTCGATTGGTAGACCTGGTGATCTGTTTAATATTTTTAAAAGCAAAAATGCAAATATATATAAAGAAAAAAGAGACACACCTCCTTCTGCTCTAAACGTTTATTCAACTCGTGCAGTTCTTTGCCCATTGAGTCTTGGAGAAGGGTGTGCTCCCACTCTTTTGCTGCTTCTTCATCTATAACGCCAGAATCGCCTTCACAAATATATTCATGTAACAAAAATGTCATTGACTGAGAAATGGGGTTTTAATATAAGCAAGACTTGGGATATAAGAAAGTTGCTTAGTAGTTAGTACCACTTTCACTCATCTGATAATCAGATGAATCAACACTTCTTTTTAACTCTTCATTTTCCACACAAAAGGAATCATCAACCTGCAACATTTAGTCATTGTAAGTTACCTATGAACTTTGAACCATACTTATAGATAGTGTAAAAAATGATGAATTACTACGTACTTTAGTGTCCATTTCAGAGTGATCATTTGCAATGCCTCGACTACGGTAAACATGAAGTTCCCTACAAAGATCTTGATTAGTAGCTTCAAGCCAAGTAATCCTTTCTCGTAGAACCTGATCAAAAAGCCACTTTTTAATGGTCAAGCAATGATAGGCATCAAAACTACTTCTATTTTCAACCTATTACACACATTTACATACTTGTAATTCAACTGGAGAACTTCCACCACGAGCACAAAGTTCCGCCTGCAAGCACTCTAGTTGTTGGCGCATCCTTAGCATTTCACTTGACATTGGGTCCCTATTCACTACAGGCTTATTCTGAATATTCCGAGCACGATTAGCATACTTCAACGTGTTCAAAGTTTCCTCGGCGTTTATATCAGCAGGACTAACGCAAGCTAGGAAACCATAATGCTATAAGTTCGTGTAAAAATCAAAACTTGATAATTAACAACAAACACTTTATTTTTAACTACATTAACAGATTTTGGGATATAGAAGTTACCGATCATAACTGTTCTGCTATTTCCACCAAGAGAATCCTGCCATTAAAGTACATTACAGATTGACCCCAAATCAGTAAACAAAAATGCTATGCTATTGATATATCATATTCTAAAGCAAGGGGGAATAACAAATTTCACGTTTTCCAGCTTGTTATTGTGTCCAACCTGTAAGAGGCGGGTAAGTTTACTATCACGATATGGAACATGAGCACCTTCTTTCCGTTTCTTCTCATCACCAAGGGCACTGATAACATTTCCAAGTGCAAGAAGTCCCTTGTTAATGTGAACTCCTGTTTTCAGCAAAAGGCGTCATCACAGGGTAGTCTTAGCATCACACACCAATGAAAGGAAAAAAAAATCAATTTGCCTAACCTTCTTTGAATCGCATGCCATCAGAACCTGTTCTTTTAGCTCGTTCTGATCCAGCAAGGTCAACTAAATGCAACTTGGCACAGAGATATTCATCGCCCATGGAGTCATTCAAACTACTATCACCAGAACTCCCTTTTCGTATTTGTTCTACTGTAATTGTAAAGATCGCATGTGAACGGCTGCATCAAAAGGTAATAACAATTACAGTACATAAGAAAAAAATGCTATCAATAAGATACATCAAGAAAACGTAAAAGAAAATGAAATTAGAGCACGTAGTCAACCTCGACTGATTATTCATATTTGTACTTCCAGTTGCCCTGCTCAACGATCCATGCTCCAAACAATCAGCCATTTCTTTAAGGGTCTGAACACTACATTCAGTAGATCCAGCAAGAGTTATAACACCATTTGAATTTTCGCGAATTTGTATCGGTGGCTTCCCTGGTATATTAACTTTTCCTGTCTGCCCATTCGTTATCTCTGATTTGTTACTCGAGTTTGGATCCAACAAGTCCCTTACTTCTTCTTTTAGAATCTTAAATCAACAAATCCCTCAGTTAATAATCTAAAGTCTAGACTATGATGCATAGCAATATCCCCATATATAAAGTTAACATATAAATATATAACCTCAATGAAAGAAACATGCAACTGGAAATCGGTTTGATGCTTCAAAGTTTCGATCTTGTTAAATAAAGCATTCATAGCTTGAGGAATAAGCCCTGTTTGAGAAGCATCTTTGGAGCCAGAACCCATAGTATACGTTTTGCCCGAACCCGTCTGTTAAACTTGAAAAATGTCAAATACCATCATCATAAACAATTACAATTACAATTACAATACACATATATGATATATATTTATCTTAATTTCCATATATATATATATATATATGAATTCAATATAAAGAATCCTGCAGATAAGGAAGTTATACCTGGCCGTAGGCTAAGACAGTAGCATTATATCCTTGAAAAAGACCATCAACAAGAGGAGCAACACACTCTTCAAACATAGCAGATGAAACCGTACCGGTACTACCATAAACATGATCGAATGTAAACGAATGCGTACCCAGTTGCACCTATTTTATACATATATATACATACATAATTATAATCATAATATCAATATCAAAACAGTAAAAATCAAACCACATTATTAGTCACTTTTTGATATATACATTACTTAAGAGTAAGAATTTACCCAATTTAGTAACTTTATATATATAGTATGTGATGATTATTACTAGTTAAAATTAGTATGATAACTACATGATATATACTGCTTATCAGATCGATGAGATCTAGTAGTGGTGGGATCTGTTATAAGTTAAAGATAAAAACTGAATCTTTTGATTAAAAGTAAGTAATTAGATATAATTAATAGTAGTATTAATGTAGTTAAGTTAGTTGGTAATGACCGACGGACGGACGGACCTGTGGTTTTCCGGGAACAACGGAGACACAATCTTTACAAGCTTGAAGCTTTTCATCACCGACGAGTGGGCGGATATGTACAGCTACTTTGACTGAACAGTCTTCAGTAGCGGCGGTGGTGGTGGTGGTGGTTGGTGGTGGTGGTGATTCCATTGTTCTGTTGCATTAAAGTGTGGTGCAGTGAGAGAGAAGAAGAGTAGATTTTTGGCGAAGAAATGGATACAAAGATTAATTTAATTGA
This sequence comes from Erigeron breviscapus, assembly GCA_034093135.1. Lineage (NCBI taxonomy): Eukaryota > Viridiplantae > Streptophyta > Magnoliopsida > Asterales > Asteraceae > Erigeron > Erigeron breviscapus. The sequence continues at coordinate 4,978,975 of CM067168.1, forward strand.
GTATATGATGAGGGAGAATGGAATGGAATGGTGTGTGAGTGGGAGAGAGACTGAGAGAGAAGATGAATGAAAGTATGTATGTATAAAATAACGAGGAGCGTAAGCCCACCAGGCCAAAAAAGTCAAACCCCGACCAGGCAGCATTAGCGGCGACGTCGCCGCTAATACTGCGGGCCCCCATGTCAGTAACGGCTAATCTGGCAGAATATTAGCGGGCCCCCCATGTCAGTAACGGCTAATCTGGCAGAATATTAGCGGGCCCCCGTCAGTAACAGAGTATTAACGGCGACGTCGCCGCTAATGTCCCTGGTCGGGTTGACCTTTTCCTGGTCATGTTACCCTATGACAAAACTAAATTGTAACGACAGCGCCACCAACACCAACCTGTAACTCTTTATCTATCTCCTTGTTATATTACTACTAGAGTACTAGCTAGTTATATTCATTCATTTTCTACTCTTTTTTTTTTTTCTCTTATCCTTCGCATCTAATTACTATTTATGGGTTCGATCGGGTTCAGGTTCACGGATTTTGACCTGAACCTGATTCATTACAAGTTTTCAGGTCAAATGTCTCTGACCTTAACCGACCGATTATAAATTGGGTTGGAAGACCGAGTTTTGTGTTGGCAGGAATCTGTTCATGGTTGGCTGGTTGAATTCAAGTCAAACAAGTCATATTAAAAGAGTAATAACTAATTAAGAATATAGTAGATAAATGATTGAATTATAAATGTATTTTATTGTGAAAATTGAAAAATTATTTTCGAATAAATAATAATAAAAAAATAAACAATAAAAATGAGACTGAACTATATGTTTTCATTATTTTTTATTTTTTTTTAATTTTGGAGTAGGTACTATTATTAATTTTAATGTAGTGTGTCACTTTTTAGTTTTTATACGAGGAGCGTAAGCCCACCAGGCCAAAAAAGTCAAACCCCGACCAGGCAGCATTAGCGGCGACGTCGCCGCTAATACTGCGGGCCCCCATGTCAGTAACGGCTAATCTGGCAGAATATTAGCGGGCCCCCGTCAGTAACAGAGTATTAACGGCGACGTCGCCGCTAATGTCCCTGGTCGGGTTGACCTTTTCCTGGTCGTGTTACCCTATGCCTTTTCATATCTTATTATAATTTTTTTTTTGGAAAGATCAATCATAGTATCTAATAATAATAATGGAAGAGACTTACGGTACCCAGTTTAATTAATTAATCTAATAGATCTAGTATAAGATATGACTTGATGATGTTGACTCTGTTCTTACAGCCTATGTTTGCCTAGCTTGTTATAACTATTTTTCGTGTAGTTCGATTATAACTAGAAGATTTTTCTTTTTAATTCATTTTTGAGTAATTATAAGGAATTATTAGTGGAAGAATGACGATTTCTAAAGTCATATGTTTGAGATAATTGTATGTTAAATGTATACATGTTGATGATAAAAGGTATATATAAAGCAAATTAATTAATCTTTAATTAACTTAACTTAAAAAAGATACTATGGAGTACAATTCAATCATTTGAAAATGACAAATAAAAAAAATACTTGGTATCAAACAATAAAATTTTGAAGAATCAATCAAGTATCAAGTATAGTTATATATAAAAGTTAATAATAAATATAGGAGGAATATCTCTGTAAAGATAAAAGTTAATTTTTAGTAAGCAGTTTTATTTAAATAAAAATACAATAAATTCTTCTATTGAGTTTGGTGTTTTTCTTGGTATTTACTGCAAAGGCTTTAGCAGCAGGCAGCCCATATGGCATATGATTTGTTACTTTGTTTGTAGATTGTGTTGGGTGTGGGTGTGGGTGTGGGGAGGGGGTCCCAGTAATAAACCACACTTTCCCAAATTACCCTTTTAACGGCTCTTTCTTCTTGCCCCTTTTACAGCTTTACCCCGCGAAGCCCATTTCCCCGGGAATAATTATACTCCGTAGTTTGTTTACCAATATTATGTTCTAGCTGGAAGACACGTGTATCAAAAATATTTATTTGTTATTGCATGGGTTTTGATTACTGGTTGATAAAGTAAAAAGTAACTTTTACTAACGTGATAACTATATAAGTAGTCACGTTATCAAAATGACGTTAAAGTCATCGAGTTACATATGATACGATTACGAAGTCATATTTATACAAAAATTTGATGCTTAGGGGACTAGGAGTGTTATGGTTGATTTTATCAACCCTCCCAAAATCCTCCAATAACATTCATCCAACTCATTCCAATCTTTCAACCCTCTCAATCAACTCTTCCAACCAATTTTAGTGGCACTCCATCAATTTTCAACCCTCCCAATTTTTATCCAATCACAAACACTCTCTCCCTTATCCCCACATACTCTCTCTCTCTCTTCTTTCCCTTCTCTTTCTTGATTTTATGGCCAACGGTTTCCCAAACCTCCCACCAACCCGTCCAACCATAAATTCAATACCGGCGGCGGTGTTACCGCCGGTATCACTCCATAAAATTGCCAATGCCGCTCACCACTCCTAGCCCCCTTACAATATATGCTCAAGAGTTGAGTATACAGAATAACAATAACATTATCATTTACTTGTCCCTACTCCCTACTATCTATACTCATATATAAAAGAGGAACCCTCAAATCTCAAATTACAACTTCAAACTATCAAAAATACCCCTCTATTTTATTCATTAATGTAAACATCCCCATACTATATATCTATAATACCCTTAATGAAATAATTATAACATAAACCCTCCAATCTTTAAAATAACTACGCTACCTCCTTTAACATCAATTGCTTTTACATTTACAACCATTGCCGTTTCACCAACCGTCACCACCACAACCCGTCGCCGCCGCCACCACCATCCCGCACCGCTACCACTACGCCGCCACATTGCGGGCATATAACTCATCTATGCAAATATATAATGTATATAATACATTAATTCATCTATACTTGATCTGAATCACCAAAATATCGCCTAAAAAAATATTAACTTTTATATTCTTTACTATCTAGTTTAATATTGGCAATTTAAGAATATTTGATTTATTTTTATTGTCGGTATGGTGTATAGTATGCTAACTTTTAACTAACACGAGGAATAATAAAATATGATATGAGCTTAGAATAATAAATATCAAAATAAACAGTAATATGAAAGCTTAGATGAATAAACTGGATGAATAGCTTTTCAGAAAATAAAAAGTATAATTTTGTTGATTTCCTTAGGCATATGTAGGAGGGTTTTTGGTTAGAGAGAATCATAAGAAATGAAAATGTAATGGAGAATTAATATAGTGGGAAAGAGAATGAGTATTTGAAAAGAGAATGGATTATGTCGTTTGGTATGAATAGAGGATGGATATAAGAGAAATACAAAATTTTAATTAACAATCAATATTAACACGTAGAATATCATCAAAAAAAAAAAATTTCCATTCCCAATTCTCCATTCTCGATTCTATTCTCCGATGTAACCAAACAAGGGGAGTGTTTCTCATTTCCTTTCTCCCCGTTCCATTCCATCGTACCAAACATCTCCAAGGGGGGTGATATTTATACAACAGAATTTAACCATCTACAACAAAGATACAAATTTTATTGTACAGTGTACAACTGTATAATATAGGAATTGTTGTAGATGGTTAAAGTTTCTTGTAGCAATATCACTTCCCATATATAAAGTTATGAACAATAAACAATGATTAGTATTGAGATAATTTTTTTTGTAAAATTAGTTTCGATTCAGACGTGTTGGAGGCAATTTTAACCAGAGATTTTTTGGACCTCCAACTCCCTGCTCATGGAAAATTCCTTTGAGATGAGAACCCCAAGACTCGAACCTGAGACCTTGGGTAAACTCACCCCCAAGGCCCACATAGTGGATTTAGAAGATATCCCTGACCGGTTTAAGCCGGTGGTTAGTATTGAGATAATTAACCTTAAAAGTCTGATTTATGATTTTAGCCAATGAGAGTTAGGTTGGGACAAAAGGTTGGAAACACAGCGCAAAGCCACGTGATGTTAGGAATAGGAATCCCAGAAGAAGAAGAAATGCAGCTTCCATCCATTCCTTCCGTGTATCTTAGTCCTCACACTTCCTGCCAACTGTTTTTCTTTTTTTATTTTGTCTTTCTTCATTCACATTGACATATTTTTCCTGGTTAAAAGTTTATTGTTTGATAAATCGAAATTTGAAAACATGTCCTAGCAATAATTATGGTATATATAGGAAGTAATTTGTGTGGTGGACAAAAAATTGAGGAGTTGCATCCATAATTTACTTGTATATGCTATGAAATTATATTAAGTGGAAAATATATATCATTTTCCTATCCGGAATAATGACTAATGATCAAGGTTGTAAAACTCCCTCGAGTCGGCCGAGTACCCAAAATAAACTCCTAACTCCCCATCTCGTCGAGTCGAGTCCGAGTCACGAGTTCTCCAACCTTGATACGGACAAAATGATGATGAAGCGTGAATCTATCAACTAATCTAAAATTTAATTTTCAAGTTTAAATTATTATGTTAATGTCTTTAAACAATTATGTTTAAATATGAAGTTTGGAATATATTTTTAAAGTTCTATTACATATAATTTCAAAAATACTTATGTTTGTATATAAGATTCCAATCCGAGTTCTCCCCGAGTCGAGTCCGATTTTCCAAAAACTTCCGACTCCCCCCTCGCCGAGTCGAGTCCGAGTCACGAGTTCTCCAACTTTGCTAATGATTGACATATCAATCCAATGTGTCTAATACACTTATGGCTGCAAAATACATATGTACGTTAGGTTATCTTAGCATTGGACCAAAGAACCTATGTGTAACAAATATAGAGCTTTAGTCAGTTATCTTTAGTATTTATAAGGGCTAATTACTTAGAAAGTCCCTCAACTTGTCACTAAAACCTTTTCTGAGGCTTGAACAAAAAAAAGTTCTATTCGGGGGAAGGAAAACGGCTAAAATCTCTTTATTGGGCCGCGACCTGCTAAAGCTGATGTGGACTCTAATTAGGCGGCTAAAACTTATTTTTTTACATAACATTTGCCACCTTAGAGCCTAGGTATGCACCTATATTTTCACTCTGTTTTTCTGTTTCTAGATCTTCAAACATCAAAGGCTGTTGCAGATGGTTCATCCTCATAATTCCAATTTCATCATCAAAATAAATAACTTTTATTAAATCTCCATCCATCTATAACTACACCTACATCTTTATCTATATATATCAATAGAATTTACATATCAAGATATTTCTATACATAAATCCATCGATCCATTTGTACAAATCCAAATCACAATTACTAGATCATCTTTACAAATCCATATATACAGATCCACAAATCCATATAAAAACCCACATATATCAAGAATCTGGTTGCGGAATTTCTATACTAGATATACATATACTATTACTATACCTACAAAAATCACCACCACCAATTCACCACAGATCCATCGCCTGCCACCACCTCCGGTTTCTCCGCCATCCCAACTGCCACCAACGGCGCCGCCATCAATGGCTTCTACCCCTTAATTCCAGTGATAGAAGCAATAGATGGAAGTGATAATTTTGAAGTGTGTAAAGATTCCGGTGGCCAACCGAGGCCAACAGACGGCGGCAAGGACTCCGATGATCTGAAGAAAGGTTACGGCGGTGGCAAAGGATTCCGTTAAACATAAAATCCTCCACACAGATCGTTATTTCCATTCATATATAATTATATATATATACACACACATAGGTTTTTTATTTGTAAAGGGGATTTTTGGGGATTAGGGTTTGTTTCCGGAAATGGTGTTGATAGTGGCGCTGAGACTGCGGAGTGAACATATCTTGGAGATATCTGGAAAAGCTTCGATCTTGCTTGAAACGATGTTGGTTTCCTTGTTGCTGTCGCCGATATATAGTGGAAAAGCTTTTAAAAGTTAATGAAGTACTAATGCCATATTTTGGATACAACGAGAATTATATAAATTGGTTTGTAGAGGTATGAAGCTAATGGGTATTATCACTTTTGTTGGATTGGAATAACGGCGGCCGAAAACCACCACTGTTCAAAGAATTAAGAATTTGGATTGGAAATTTGGAATAACTATTATCACTTTTGTTGGACTGGAATACACTTATTAGGTATGAGGCTTATTGGGATCTGACGTGGAATTAATTTTTATTTAAATATGACATGAAAATTACAACTCATCAATAAATGAAATAAAAGATTTTAGAAATTATTTTCAAAATTATTTGACTGGCTACTTGTACGGAGCTCCAATAAAGAGATTTTAGCCGTTTTTCTTCCCCCGAATAGAACTTTTTTTTGTTCGAGCCCCAGAAAAGGTTTCAGTGACAAGTTAAAGGACTTTCCAAGTAATTAGCCCTATTTATAATTGCTGTGAACACAACAACGTGCTTCGGTAGTAGAACATGTTTTCCGAATTCCTATTGAATTGTCAATCCATTTAAGACGAAAACGATACATGTCACTAATTTAATAAGCATATATTATAAATCTAGTTTCTGATACATGTTATGATGAAAAATTAAGTTTTAGAGAATAAAAAACATTAACTGTGTAATATTTTTTCTTCGAATGTCACTTGACACTAGATTTTTAAGTATCTTTTTTATTTTATTTGAACGGCAAATTTCTAAGTATCTTATTATGCTTATCAATTAGTCATTAGTCATATGTATCTTTACTCTCATTATATATATAGTCAACAGCGATAAAACTGTTTAATGTATCTATTTCCTATATTTCAAACTAACAAATCATAATTACCAAGTCAAACATCTTTTGTTCCTAAATGATGAGTTAACAAGAGCATGCTTAGTGAGTTAGTGTTTGTTTATTTGTCATTCCACATTTATCCGTATGGAACGATTGTGGACTTGTGGTGACACATGGTCGTTTAGAGCATGTTTGGAATTGTGTTTGAAATGATTGATCGATCTTGTGTTGTATGTATGATGTGTATAATTAGAAAAAAGTGTTTAATAAAAAGAGTGATGACTTGTGTTCTTTAAAAAAAAATATAATTGGGACATGATCAAATGCTCCCTTAACATTTTTAAGGATTATTTTGGTAAATACATGCATGGTCATTATTGATATTTGTTTAAAAGGTGTAATTTGTAATTGCGTTTTAAATTGATCATCAAATTATTATGTTTGCATAATATAAATGATGAAAAAGATCATTTAATAAATAATTGATTATCTACATTTTTACAATGATAAAACACATTTTTTAGAAAAACAACCCCCAAGTATATTTTAGCCTTTAAACTCGATTATTTAAAATAAATATCTTTATAACCTGTCTTGAATTCTTGACATGCTTCACACATGTCACCGAGTGTTGCATACGTCCTGCCTTAGGTGCGTGGGAAAACTAGCACCTAGTGTTGAAGAGTAATGAATTAATGATAGATAAAGCATAACAAAAAGACCTAGCATGTACAACTTATTAAAAATTTTACCACATGTTTTATAGCGTTTTTATCTTCATAACTTTTTAACGTTGAAACATCCTTTGATCTTTGAAAACTTTTTAAATATTCATTTTATTATACATTTGGCTATCATTTCCCATCTACCAATCTACCATATAAATCTAAAAACATTTTTCATATTAATCCGTAAGTTTTACTTGGTGTCATTATCAACTGTTTCATTAAATACTCAAAGACTTTTTGTTACATGTTTTAATATCATTTAACGGGTTCGAAGCAACTTATACCATAGAAAAATACAACTTATATATGTGTAGATTATAGACTAATATTTATACGAGAATTTTTTTTTTAGAACCATGAAAACTTTAAAATCATGTATTAGAGCACCTCCAATGGCAATTTTGTAAAGTTTTTTATAAGACTTATTACTATTACAAAAAGCTATTATAAAGACTTTTTACTATAGCCGGCAAAATGGACCCGTACGAAATATTTTGGATGCATCTGGGCGGAATTTTAAAATATTTTGGATCTCGTTGGGTTGTATGTGAATTTCATGCGGGTCCTAATGGATCAGTGAAAAAGCGCCTCTTTTGGTGAACGGGTTGAAATGGGCGGGACATTAGATGGTTATGGGTGATTGGGTGTTACCTTGTTCTGCTAATTTTAACCAATTAAGAAAGAAAGAAGAGACGAAACTTAAAACTCCCATGGCTATTGTACTACTTTCTATGCGATTTGTATCACATGATCAAGAGGCTTTATATTTCCAGATTTGAGTTTCATTTTTCAATTCATGTACTTGTGGGACCCTCTATCCACATTCTTCGTAATTAATTTCTCATCCAACTCAGTCATATATACTAGCACATGAACTGTATATTTAATTTGTTTTAACTTTTTTAAAGATAAAGACGTTAGTTCATCTATACCTTTTTAAATATATAGCTCATCTTTTTATTAATTATTATTATTGTTATTAATTATCATTTTCTTTTACCTGGATAGTACTTATATATAGTCACTATTATATAGATATAGATATATTGATATAATATCTATTTATATACATTGATTTGATAAATTTAAGATGACCCGTTTTGACCCGGGTCCAAATGATACCATTTTCATAACGGCCCGTATTGACCCAAACCCGTATTGATCCGGACCCGTTTTGACCCGTCACCCAACCCGATCCGACCCGTACATTTTGCCACCTCTACTTTTTACCATTGGGTATAAAAGCTTTTTTTACAAAAGCTTGAAAAATTTCAAGTCATTACACTCTCTCTCATACATATATAATTGTAATATAAAGAATTTCAAGCTATTTTCAAGTTACTTTCAAGCTTTTGCCATTGGAGTTAAAGCTTTTTTATAAAAAACTTTTAGAAAAAAACTATACCATTGGAGATGCTCTTACATTTGAAAAGTCATAAGAGAACAAAAAAAAAAATTAAAAACATGTAAATTACATATAGCTTGATATGTTTATATGTGAATGATATATGTAAACAAACTCATTTACATATAAACATATTAAACTATAGACGAATGTCCGCGCGATGCGGCGACGATAGTGGTAAAGGGGGCGGCGACCGGTGGTGATAGCGGTGGTGACGGCGTAGTTATTGCTGTAAAAGTGATTGACGTAAAAGGGGATAATGCAGTTATATTAAGTGTTGAAAAATAAATGTTATAATGTATTGTATTAAAAATATTTTAGGTATATAAGTTAATTATAGAAAGAAAGTTTTTATTAAAAAAAAGGGGGGACATTTTTGGTATTTTAAAGATAGAATATTGAAAAAAAGAAGGGAGTTTACATTATATAATAGTAAAGATATGTATTTCTTTATAGAGAAAAATATTCTTTTATAGGAGTTTTAGTATGCTTACATGTGAACGAAGTCATTCACATGTGAATACATTATGTAATCTATATAAGTCATCATGAAGTTACAAAAAATGGTTCTTGTATCTTTCCCAATATAAAGAAATATTATTATTATGTAATGTATATCAATGTTTTAAAAACCGGTATTTTAGTCATACCGGTGTGAAAAAATATTCCGGTATTACCGGCCGGTATGACTATTTTTATTTTTTATAAAAATCATACAAAACTTGTTATAATTTAACAAAAATAGTCAAAATACAATTATAATTCACTAAAAAATAATACCAAATAGGTATTTCATAACAAAATATAAGTTTTAAAGTTCACAAATAACAAAAAAATAACATTAAAGTATCATAAAAATAATTTTAAAAAAAAATTTTAATATTTTTTTTTAAATAGCGGAAATACCGGAATGGTAATACCAGAAAATACCAGAAATATCGGGTGGTATTAAATAGTGAAAATACCGGACTTAAAATACCGGGGTATCCTCCGGTACCGGTAATACCAGCCGGTATTTACCGGTATTTAAAACATTGATGTATTACATATATGGTTTAGGTATATGGGTTCAAGAAGGATTTTGTGTATGCGGATTTTCATTCTAAACCATTTCGGACACGTATAACCCGTCAAAAATATTAAAACCATCTCCATAGTCCATATCAGACCATACCTGCTTTTAAACCCGTAAAGCCCAAAATGTCGGGCTTCGGATGACGGGTACGAACCACATAAACCATATATTCGATTTGTATGTCATTTACTCTAGATATCAAAATCAGTGGCGGAGTCAGGATTTTCAGTCTGGAGTCGCCGAACAGTATTTATGATACTAACAAGCGTAAAATTAAATTATACCAGTATGGGGTTGCCAATTACCTTTAAACTAAATAGCATTTTACCCGCGCGATGCGGCGGCGGTTTGGTGGTGACGACGACTGGTGGTGGTGACGGCGGTCGTGGTGGTGACGAATTGTTGTTGGTGGTAGGTGTAATTAATTGATTTAATATAATTGATGTAAAGGGGTAGTGGAGATATTTTAGAAAATAAGGGATTGATGATGTAAATTAATTTATTAAGGGTAAAATGGTAATATTGCATCTAACACTTTTATGAGAGAGAAAGTGATAATTATTATAAGATAGTATAGATAAATACATAAAAATAATATAGAGTTTTATATAAATTGTGAGGTTGTCATGATTACCTTGACTACCACATAGCTTCGCCACCGATCAAAATTAGTTTTGTAGTGGCATTTAGAGAAGGAAAGATGGAGTTGTAGCTAGCTATTGGTCGTAGTCTATTTAGTCTGCATAGGCGCATACATTTCCTTATTGGAACTCTATTCAACTGAACGACTTTTTATTGAACTCATTGTCTGTCCCCATATAGTAGTAATACATACATAAATTTATTAAATTAGAATTACACCATAACAAAAATCTATCATTATCTAGATTCTAGAGTATCAAGTATCAATAACGATGGAAGTTGGATACTAGTTTATTCTAAATTTTGTAAAAATCTTTATAGAAACTTGGACACATGGAAACAATAACTTAGACACATGACTTTTTATTAAGGGTTAAGTGCACGGAAATGTAATCAACTAAGGCCGAAAAGTTATTGTATACATGAACTTACAAAAGGTTTATTGTATACATGAACCCTTAAAAAAAGGTTATAGAGTACACGATTGACCTGCTATTCCCTTAGCCGGTAACCTTTGTGAATTCTTACAAAATTGCTGACGTCATCATGACGTCAGCAATTTTGTCTTATTCTTATTTTGTCATTTTCTGCAGTTTTTTTTTTTTTTTTTTTTTTTTTTTTTTTTTTTTTTTTTTTTTTTTTTTTTTTTTTTTTTTTTTTTTTTTTCTTTTCTTTTCTTTTTTTTTTTTTTTTTTTTTTTTTTTTTTTTTTTTTTTTTTTTTTTTTTTATTTTTTTTTCCTACTTTCTATCTCTTAATTTAACGCTTTTAACTTATTTGTACCACTTAACTTATTAGTTTTTTAACTTTAGTCTAACTTTTTGTATACAAACTTAATTATAGTTTAGTTTTAAAGTTTTTAATTTTTATCAATTAACTTTGGGTTTCTAACTTTAATCATCAAATCTTTTTTTTTTCTTTACTCTCTATCTCTTATTTTAAGGTTTCTAACTAAACTATAGTAAATTTTAAGTGTCCAAACTTTTAGGTACCGTTGTATGTATAAATGCTTGCATGACGCAGTGTCGATCCCGGACAACGTCCCCCTGGGGTCAAAAAACTAGTTCTAACTACACACATTCATCAGAATTTAGAACCATAAGAATTTAAAAAAAAAAAATCGGATCTCCATATCTTGATGATGATGTCAAATAAATGAATAACAAACACAATCACTGATGAAAAACGATGTCAAACCACCGCACACAATAATAGAAGTTTTGTAAGTTCATGCACACAATAACTTTTTGTAAGTTCATGCACACAATAACTTTTTGGGCATAGTTTATTACATTTTCATGCACTTAACCCTTTTATTAAAGGCTTGGCAAATCGTTTGATTAAACATAAAGAGACAAGCAGAGTTTTTAGATAACAATTTCAAAAAGGTTTTTTTTTGTTAAAGTAACGATATATTAATTAGATGATAGAGCCTTTCATAAACTTAATAAATCTATAATAGATTTTATCATATATATGTAACAAATACAAAACAATGTCAACTTAATTGAATAAACTAGAAAAATCCAAAAACCGGTTATCACTATTTTAGTTGTAGATTGTTACAAAAACAATCTCGAGTAACAGATTGGGCTTTGTATAATATTTTTGTTGAAGGTATAAGTTTTTTTATGCACATCAAGTACAACTTTAAAAGTTGCATTTAACATTTTCCTTGATTGAATATGATTATTTTTTATATTTGGAAACTCGATGTGATCATATCTTGGTAAGAAAATATAGTAGATGCCTAGAAATCGAAACCATGTCAAGTTTATCAATCTTTATGGCAAATTATACAATATTAATCTAAAATGTCGAAGGCATCTACTAATCACATGTTTAATAACATTAAATAAACCAAAATTTTTAAAAAAATAAAAAAAAAAAAAAAAAAATAAAAAAAAAAAAAATCGGATCTCCATATCTTGATGATGATGTCAAATAAATGAATAACAAACACAATCACTGATGAAAAACGATGTCAAACCACCGCACACAATAATAGAAGTTTTGTAAGTTCATGCACACAATAACTTTTTGTAAGTTCATGTATTGTTTATGTTTTTATACATCCTAATATTCTTTCACATTATTTTTATTGTATTGCTGCATGTTCAATTGTTTTTTTAATGAAAATTTTCATCTTCTAACTTGTATCCCACATCAAAATTTTCGTTTTCATTTTTATTGACACTAAACTTTTGGGTTCTCAGGTTTTCATCATACAATTTGCACACAGTTATGGTTTTACTTGTAAAGATTTGGTTTTTGATTATTTTCTTCCGTTTTTATACATATATATAACGTTTTTAATATATAATAACTTTCATCATGGTTACGTCTTACATTCATGAAACATTTATAGCATTAATATAGTTATTGTTTGTGTTATTATACAACTTATTATTCTTTTACAATATTTTTAATGTTATTGCTAGATGGTTAGTTGTCATTTTTAAAGTTTGGGTTCGAATATTTGACATAAATTTGCCAAAACTTTATTGTATACCTTCTGCTTCCTTAGGGCCCTCACTTCCTTACTCAACTCACTAACACGCTCGCCAAAAACGTACCCCGAAGCAACGCGCGGGGTCAACAACTAGTATATGTAACAAATACAAAACAATGTCAACTTAATTGAATAAACTAGAAAAATCCAAAAACCGGTTATCACTATTTTAGTTGTAGATTGTTACAAAAACAATCTCGAGTAACAGATTGGGCTTTGTATAATATTTTTGTTGAAGGTATAAGTTTTTTTATGCACATCAAGTACAACTTTAAAAGTTGCATTTAACATTTTCCTTGATTGAATATGATTATTTTTTATATTTGGAAACTCGATGTGATCATATCTTGGTAAGAAAATATAGTAGATGCCTAGAAATCGAAACCATGTCAAGTTTATCAATCTTTATATATATATATATATATATATATATATATATATATATATATATATATATATATATATATATATATATATATATATATATATATATATATATATATATATATATATATATATATATATATATATATATATATATATATATATATATATATATATATATATATATATATATATATATATATATATATATATATATATATATATATATATATATATATATATATATATATATATATATATATATATATATATATATATATATATATATATATATATATATATATATATATATATATATATATATATATATATATATATATATATATATATATATATATATATATATATATATATATATATATATATATATATATATATATATATATATATATATATATATATATATATATATATATATATATATATATATATATATATATATATATATATATATATATATATATATATATATATATATATATATATATATATATATATATATATATATATATATATATATATATATATATATATATATATATATATATATATATATATATATATATATATATATATATATATATATATATATATATATATATATATATATATATATATATATATATATATATATATATATATATATATATATATATATATATATATATATATATATATATATATATATATATATATATATATATATATATATATATATATATATATATATATATATATATATATATATATATATATATATATATATATATATATATATATATATATATATATATATATATATATATATATATATATATATATATATATATATATATATATATATATATATATATATATATATATATATATATATATATATATATATATATATATATATATATATATATATATATATATATATATATATATATATATATATATATATATATATATATATATATATATATATATATATATATATATATATATATATATATATATATATATATATATATATATATATATATATATATATATATATATATATATATATATATATATATATATATATATATATATATATATATATATATATATATATATATATATATATATATATATATATATATATATATATATATATATATATATATATATATATATATATATATATATATATATATATATATATATATATATATATATATATATATATATATATATATATATATATATATATATATATATATATATATATATATATATATATATATATATATATATATATATATATATATATATATATATATATATATATATATATATATATATATATATATATATATATATATATATATATATATATATATATATATATATATATATATATATATATATATATATATATATATGTAACCAAATACGAGTGTTTATATTCACGCAAAAGATATATATATATATATATACAAATAATATATTAATTCCTAAAAATACCATTTTATTTAAATTAAAACTACATGGAAATTAAAATACATTAAACTAACTAATTAAACTTCTTAGAAATAAAAAGTACATCGAAATTAAAAGACATTAGAAACTAATTAAACCATCTCATATTGTCGTTGAGCCGATATGTTCCAGTTCCTCAAAGCGAAATCCGCATCATCAAGCTGTTCAACTGCATTTTGGAGGTTGTCGATCTTCATTTGCAAATAATCTATATATTACCACTCAAGAGCAGAACATTCTCTTGCTTGTAAAATAGAAATTTGTTCTCGACGCCATTTCTTTTTTGCATTTAGCTTATCTATAACTGCCTGCAGTTCCTCTCGAAACATTACGTAGTCTAGGATATCGGCCACCATACTGTCCTCCACCTGATTGACAGTCAATGGTAGTGTTGGGAAAGTGATATTTGATGAAGAAGCCATTTGGACGATAAAAATATATATAGATAAAGTGTATGTATATTTGCTCTGAAATGTTTGTTTTTTGGGGCTGGAATGTTTGATTATGAAGACAATATATATAGATAAAGTGGACGACGCTCCTCCAACGTTCAAATTCGAATTTATTTACAAAACTAGTCCCTCTAACGTTCAAATTTCAAACTATTTACATATTGAGTCCCTCAAACGGCCAAACATTTAAATAAATTACAACTTTAACCCTAAACGGCTAACATTGATTTCACTATATAAACACGATTCCAGGGACATCCTAAATTCATTTACTGTCCTCCATTTTACAATCAAACTTCAATTTCCATTTCATTCTTTACAATCAAATGGCCTCATCATCAAACACCGTTCACCGACCTCGTATGACTGTGGAAGAGATGAAGGCACTAATCATGGCTGATATCAAAGAAGACACCCTCCTTCAAACACAAATCTCTGGGATTATGGAAGGTTTACGGAAGAAAATGCGACGTTGCGAGGTAACGTTAAAGGAAATACGCCTCAGGCTGTGACCTTTCAAAGCATGAAGGCCAATATGTCTATTTTATGCAAGAGAAGATTAAGAGGGGCAAGCCCGCAATCAAGGATGTTTTTGATGCCGGTCACACGTTGGGAGAAGAATGCACTTGGGCCGAATCGTACAATGATAATTGCGGTGAAGACAAAACCATCGAAGATGTCAGATTGCCAAAACATGACCAATGGTGGCTCGACCTAAACGCTCACCAGGGGATAGGAAGTATGTCACTAGAGGATCGTCATGAGTAGTTATTATGTAATGTGTTTTAATTATGGAGTTTTTTTATTACGTAATGTGTTTTAATTATGTAATGTGTTTTTAATTATGTAATGTGTTTTAATTATGTAAGTTTTTTATTAGTAATGTGTTTTAATTATGGAGTTTTTTATTATGTAATGTGTTTTAATTATGGAGTTTTTTTATTACGTAATGTGTTCTAATTATGTAATGTGTTTTAATTATGTAACGTGTTTCGTTTAATAAGGTTGTTCAAACCGTTAAGGGACTGAAGTTGTCAAAAGGCGATACTTGTTTTTTTGAATTCAAGGGACCAAATATGTTAATTTTGAAACACCTTTTACTAGCCGTTAAAAAAGAAAAAAAACAAAACGTTCAACAACTCGTGCGTGGACGGACGAGTGGCGGTCGGACGAGTCCAACCCCACGGTGTTGACTCGTCCCTGGGAGGTGGACGAGCGGGGGACGGACCCTTATATCACGGGCTACAAACTAACTTATATCGTCAGAGTTGCCATTTTTTGTTTGGCTGGTCCGCTGAGGACCTCTTCTTTGTTTCCTTGCTAGTTTGTAACCCACGTGGCCACGTTATACTAACGTACTTGGCCATTATATATATGGTTGCATTTTCTTAACTTACATAAATCTATCTTTCTGCTGCTCATAAAACTTTAGCATCATCACACCGTTAGATAATGTATTGTGTACTAGTTATACTATTTCTGTATGGTTGAAAGAATTTATATAGATTGAAGTATCTCTTTTTTAAGGGTGGATAGAGTGTCTGCCTAAGTGCCTATTGTACCCCCACCCAGACGTATATTCCTTTCTATTTGCAAGGAGTGCCTGCATATTTCTCATATTTCCCCTCTCTATTAGAAAAAGAGAAAAGAAAAAAAAAAGTGGTCAAAACAATAGGCATCATGGTCCCTAATCACTCTCCCGCCAGCCCACCGGTGCCTATTGCCTAATAAGCGGATTATGTCTTTACTCTCTGTCATGTGTTTAATCTCAGGATATGACAAATCGTCCATCCTTATATAAAACATCAATAATATCCGGTCCTTTCATGAACAAAATATAGGAGTTTTTGACAAATTTGTATTCTGATATTATATTTTAGCTTTTAAAACAAAGTATGTCAAATATAATATCATGGCCTATATACACTTGGTTTCTAATGAAACTTAAACTTATAATATTATTTTACGATTTGTTGTTCAAAAAAGAAAAATAAAAAAAATAAAAAAAATTTTATTTTACGATTTAATATGTATAGTTTGTCGAACAAACTATATAGCAAGTACCATGAGATAATACCTATTGGATAAGTGGATTTAACTCTCAAAACGATCGTTGAAATATACAGAGTAAATTACAATTTTCGTCCCTGTCGTGGGTCAAAATTACCGTTTTCATCCTTAGGTTTCATAAATTACCGTTTTAGTCCAAATAAGTTTGTCACGGCAACGATTTTGGTCCAAATTCAAAACGGACGTTAACTTACCCATCACATGACCTGCACGTGATGGGTATTTTAGTCTTTTTGATCACATGGACCAAAACTGTAATTAACTTTATATTATTGTACACATGTATATGTATCTAGCTAATACTGTATCTATCTATCATCATCATCATCATCATCATTATACAACACCAGATCTTCAACATATATTCTCAAAACAAATATATTTGTAGAAAATACCAAGAATCTCTTTCTCATACATATCATAATCAATCTCTTTGTTTTTCCAGATATATATCACAACTAATCATATATTGAATACAAACAGATTGTTGTTCAATCTTCAATACAATATTTTATATATATCCACACATCCATGTATATATATACATATACATTATATATATATATGTCAGATCTCATAAAAAATGATTAAAAAAACTATACATGATTTCCGTCCAACTACAACCGCCGTCACTTCCGGTCAGATTCCGGCCAATCGAGCGACTAGATCATTCTCAAATCTTTAAGGGTTGTTGGATTTTTGATTCCCTACAAATCCATGACACCAACACATCGAATAGATGAAGGATAATCTGAAAGAAAAAGATTCAAAAGTTCCGGCCAAATTTCATCCAAACTATCACAATCCAATGATTCAAACATTCAAATTGAAGTTTTTAGATACTTCATTCACAACACAGCAGCATCGTCGTCGATCTTCGGGTGAGTTGGTCTTGGGAAGACCAGTGATGCCTCTTGCCTCCGTATCACTACCCTTTGCCGGAAAAAATGGTTTGCCTTTTTTCTGATTAAGTATACTCCATCGTCGGAAAAATGTGATTAAGTATATTTATGTATATATAGATTTGTTGTTTTCATTGACTTTGGATTTTGCCTTTCGATTTTGTGATATGTTTTCATTGATTTTACCTTTTGAGTTTTGATTGTGATACATAGAGATGATGTGAATAAATCTGTAAGATGATGATGATGTGTGTGAATGTATTTTTAGATATAGACTATATACATATATGTAGTTTGGCAGATTTCTTGATTTTTGAAAATTTGGAATAAAGGTAGATACATACAGTTTTGGTGGAGGAAAGATACACCGTAGATGATGGAGGAAAGAGTTTAAAGATAATTACAGTTTTGGTCCATGTGCTAATGAAAAGACTAAATTACTCATCACGTGCATGTCACATGATGGGTAAGTTAACGTCTGTTTTCATTTTGGACCAAAATCGTTGACGGGGCAAACTTATTTGGACTAAAACGGTAATATATGAAAGGTAAGGATGAAAACGGTAATTTTTAACCCTCGACGGTTTCTACTTTTTTAAATTTTGCCCCACATCAAAGTTTTCGTTTTCATTTCTAGAGAATCTATCCGATCCGGAATCATACTTGAAGCACATCATCATGAAGTAAAACCTCATACTTTACATACTACTTCATGAATGATCTTTGATCACATGAAGCCAAACAAATCATTGTCCTCATGTGACTCTCAAATAATATGTAACAAAGATATGAGAAATAATTAATTCTCCTAATAGAATGACCTAAAAATTTTCCTAACTATTAGATGAAGACATATGATAAAGAATGGACAGTATATGATATCGTTAATTCGTTTTCATTTCTAGAGAATCTATCCGATCCGGAATCATACTTGAAGCACATCATCATGAAGTAAAACCTCATACTTTACATACTACTTCATGAATGATCTTTGATCACATGAAGCCAAACAAATCATTGTCCTCATGTGACTCTCAAATAATATGTAACAAAGATATGAGAAATAATTAATTCTCCTAATAGAATGACCTAAAAATTTTCCTAACTATTAGATGAAGACATATGATAAAGAATGGACAGTATATGATATCGTTAATTCGTTTTCATTTCTAGAGAATCTATCCGATCCGGAATCATACTTGAAGCACATCATCATGAAGTAAAACCTCATACTTTACATACTACTTCATGAATGATCTTTGATCACATGAAGCCAAACAAATCATTGTCCTCATGTGACTCTCAAATAATATGTAACAAAGATATGAGAAATAATTAATTCTCCTAATAGAATGACCTAAAAATTTTCCTAACTATTAGATGAAGACATATGATAAAGAATGGACAGTATATGATATCGTTAATTCGTTTTCATTTCTAGAGAATCTATCCGATCCGGAATCATACTTGAAGCACATCATCATGAAGTAAAACCTCATACTTTACATACTACTTCATGAATGATCTTTGATCACATGAAGCCAAACAAATCATTGTCCTCATGTGACTCTCAAATAATATGTAACAAAGATATGAGAAATAATTAATTCTCCTAATAGAATGACCTAAAAATTTTCCTAACTATTAGATGAAGACATATGATAAAGAATGGACAGTATATGATATCGTTAATTCGTTTTCATTTCTAGAGAATCTATCCGATCCGGAATCATACTTGAAGCACATCATCATGAAGTAAAACCTCATACTTTACATACTACTTCATGAATGATCTTTGATCACATGAAGCCAAACAAATCATTGTCCTCATGTGACTCTCAAATAATATGTAACAAAGATATGAGAAATAATTAATTCTCCTAATAGAATGACCTAAAAATTTTCCTAACTATTAGATGAAGACATATGATAAAGAATGGACAGTATATGATATCGTTAATTCGTTTTCATTTCTAGAGAATCTATCCGATCCGGAATCATACTTGAAGCACATCATCATGAAGTAAAACCTCATACTTTACATACTACTTCATGAATGATCTTTGATCACATGAAGCCAAACAAATCATTGTCCTCATGTGACTCTCAAATAATATGTAACAAAGATATGAGAAATAATTAATTCTCCTAATAGAATGACCTAAAAATTTTCCTAACTATTAGATGAAGACATATGATAAAGAATGGACAGATATGATATCGTTATTTCGTTTTCATTTTCTTGACACTTAACTTTTGAGTTCTCATGTTTTCATCAAATAACTTTCATACAGTTACGGTTTTACCAATAAACATTTGATTTTGATTATTTTCATCCGTCTTTTTATATATAACTTCATCGTTACGTCTTACGTTCATGTAACATTTAAAACATTAATATAGTTATTGTTTATGTTTTTATACATCTTATTATTCTTTTACATTTTTTTATTGTTATTACTACATATTTAGTTTTCCTTTTTAAGATTGTGGTTTGAGTATTTGACATAAATTTTAGTCTAAAATATTGTCGTGTAAAAAACATATTTCGCGGCAACGCGGGTACAAAAACTAGTTTATAAGTAAATTTTCAAGATAATCGACATTGACGATACGATATGAATAAAGAATGGACAGTATATGATATCGTTAATTCGTTTTCATTTCTAGAGAATCTATCCGATCCGGAATCATACTTGAAGCACATCATCATGAAGTAAAACCTCATACTTTACATACTACTTCATGAATGATCTTTGATCACATGAAGCCAAACAAATCATTGTCCTCATGTGACTCTCAAATAATATGTAACAAAGATATGGGAAATAATTAATTCTCCTAATAGAATGACCTAAAAATTTTCCTAACTATTAGATGAAGACATATGATAAAATCAGGGGGCAAGATTAGGAAATAGAATTAGTGGATACCACATGTCATCTTCTTATAGTTTTAGGAGGATTTTTAGGCTAATCTTTAGAAGGATTTATCATTTTCCCAAAGATAATACACATATGATTTACGGATTAATTATATATTATTGTATAATTAGTTTTCTTAAGAAAATGATTAACGTAATTTAATTTATTTGGTAATAAATAATTGTATAAAGTTAAAAGAATGTGCATAAATATTACAACATGTCGTCCAAGTTAGTATAGACTAGATTAGAGACCTGTTTTAAGACAAATATACCCTAAAATAATCAGCATGCTAATATATTTCATATCTGGTTAACACTGAAACAAAAAGAGAAATTCTTTTAAAATATTGATTAATAAATCTTTATCAAACCATAATGTTGAATAGATTTTGATAATAAACAATAGTATAAAATAGTGATGATAGACAAGATTAATCTAGCTAGTGCCTTATATACGTTTCATGACGTCGTAGACTTTTAATTAGACCCTATGTTTTCTTTATTTTTTCTTCCTCTTTTTTAGCATTCTCCGGGTTACGTTAAGCATAAATTAAGGAAGGGAATTCAAAATTAAAGTCAATAACACAAAAGAAGATTTGAGGTGGCAAAAGTATAGTGGGTTAAATATTTAGGAGTAGATATCTATGAGTTAATCTAAGTGAATGAGAGCAACTTAATGAGAAGGAAATAAATCCCGCTTTTCAAAGCGAAATTCACCTTTAAAAAAAAACAAGGAAAAAGAAAGAAATACATGAAATGAACGTGGATTAAGTTGCTTCATGTCCAAACTTTCATATGCTCTAGTCCCTACATACCTGC
The DNA here is from genome assembly GCA_034093135.1 of Erigeron breviscapus. NCBI lineage: Eukaryota > Viridiplantae > Streptophyta > Magnoliopsida > Asterales > Asteraceae > Erigeron > Erigeron breviscapus. Next base: position 5,001,145 of record CM067168.1, read on the forward strand.
TCTACTCTACGTTTAGATTACACTAGCTAGATTCAAAATGATCATACTATTTTGCGCATTATTGTGAACACTTTTGATAAGTCGTATGTTGATGATCAATTTTCTCAATAATGTGTTTTAGAATTTACTAGAACGGTACCCGCGCGTTGCGGCGGTGGTGGAGGTAGAGGCGATGGTGGTGATAATGGCGGGATGGCGGTGGTGGTGAGGTGGTGGGGGCGGCAGTGGGGACGGTGATGAGGGCGACGATGATAGTGAATGTAAAAGTAATTGATGTTAAAAGTGGTATTGTAGTTATTTTAAGTGTTGGGGATTTGTACTGTAAATTATTTCATTAAAGGTATTATAGGTATATTAGATGAAGATGTTTAAATTAGTGAATAAAGGAGAAGTGTATTTTTGATTTATCAAAGGTATAAAGTTTAAAGAAATAAAAGGATGGTTTGTTTTATTAGATAGTATAGATAAGATGTTTGAGATCACTCTACTCTAAATGTCACAAACCCGACTCTTACTCATCGGTCCATGTTAGGATATGATTTTGTAATTGCATTTTACATCTGAATGGAATTAACCAGACTTGTACTAAAAGTTGGTAATTAAATTTGAAAACAGGTTTTTTACTCAGATGTACACGATCTAGTCATATTATCCCTCTGTCCATTTATAAAAGTATTCACGGGCTCTTGGCCACCGCCAAAATGTTACCTAATGAAATTCGAATTAAAAACCTTTTGTAAGGATATCAGACTTTCTTGACGAGTAGACTACCTTGTTAGTAGTTTAATGTGTATAGTATGTAAACTCTAACTATACGTCAAGAATTATTTTTACTGGTGATATTTCCACAATATAAATACTATATAGAGAAATGAAAGAAAAGAAGTGAGTAAACTACAAACGAAGATTGTGTATGTTTCTGCTTTATGGTGTACTTGCTTTCTTTATGAATGAAATACAAAGTTTAAGGCCACATTTGTTATAATAGATTCAAGATCAGTGTGCCAATATATGAGATCATACACACATTTACTTCCATGTGCAATATGGTTGTAACTTTACAACTATATCCGGTCATGACATTAGAAAGCATGTTCTTTAATTTTCAATGTCTAAGAAAAAAAACATAACAAGGGATTAATAAATCTCCGTTATTGATAAAGATGCACTAGAGTTATGTCCGCGCAATGCGGCGGCGGTGGGGAAAATGATGGCGGAGGTGGTGGTGGTGACGGTGGTGGGGGCGGCAGTGGGGACGGTGATGAGGGCGACGATGATAGTGAATGTAAAAGTAATTGATGTTAAAAGTGGTATTGTAGTTATTTTAAGTGTTGGGGATTTGTACTGTAAATTATTTCATTAAAGGTATTATAGGTATATTAGATGAAGATGTTTAAATTAGTGAATAAAGGAGAAGTGTATTTTTGATTTATCAAAGGTATAAAGTTTAAAGAAATAAAAGGATGGTTTGTTTTATTAGATAGTATAGATAAGATGTTTGAGATCACTCTACTCTAAATGTCACAAACCCGACTCTTACTCATCGGTCCATGTTAGGATATGATTTTGTAATTGCATTTTACATCTGAATGGAATTAACCAGACTTGTACTAAAAGTTGGTAATTAAATTTGAAAACAGGTTTTTTACTCAGATGTACACGATCTAGTCATATTATCCCTCTGTCCATTTATAAAAGTATTCACGGGCTCTTGGCCACCGCCAAAATGTTACCTAATGAAATTCGAATTAAAAACCTTTTGTAAGGATATCAGACTTTCTTGACGAGTAGACTACCTTGTTAGTAGTTTAATGTGTATAGTATGTAAACTCTAACTATACGTCAAGAATTATTTTTACTGGTGATATTTCCACAATATAAATACTATATAGAGAAATGAAAGAAAAGAAGTGAGTAAACTACAAACGAAGCAAAAGTGCCCCCACTATGGTCTAAGCAGAACCTTCTTTTTGGTCCTTGGGTTTGGAAGACAACGACAAGGAAAACGATACCCAATCCCGGCAAAAGCCGGGGGAGGTATGATGTAGACAGACCTTACCCCTACTCAACGGTAGAGAGGCTGCTTCCAGATCCACCGGAGTGGAAGGGACCTCCGGCCCAAAAGTGAAAAATAGGGTTAGATCCACCGGAGTGGAAGCCTTAACCGGAAGGGTATAATCTCGATCTCAAACTCTCAATTTCAAGCTCGATCCCAAATTCCGGAGCACAAATTCAGATCTCAGATCTGAAACTTGTTACCGTTTGAGAAGGAAGAGGATAGAGAGAGAGGGCAGAGAGAGAAAAAATTCTCTCTCTGAAATTTGGGTTTGGAAGGAAGGTTAAAAAGAAATCTCACAAGTCACCACCACAAAACCTTTTCATTCTCATACCTAACTCATTGCATCATTTTCACATAATCTCACTATTTTCATCAACATAGCCAAATTAAATACAATACTTAGCAGTTGCTAAAATCTACCGTCATTTGAAACCTTTGAATTCGAGTAACACTCTTATGACATTGAATGACAATTTATAAAAATATCTCTAAACAAAATTAATCTTCTAGTGGGAATAAGAATATATATATAAGAAGATGAGTGAGTAGGACATGTTGGATAATATGTCAATTTTGCTTGAGCCAAAACGAATAAATTTATATGTAGTTTTGGCCCTATCATATTCCATCAATTCGATATGGAAATTAAACACTTATTAGTCATTTATTATTAGATTAATATTGTTAGTGAATTAATGTATGTACATAATGTGTATATATGACAATTAATCAATTATACAAATATCTACGCGTACCTATTTATAACTTGTACACCATAGTTCTTGGGTCACAAACATACCACTAAAACAAAATTCCATGGGACTGGTGATGTTTTATGCAATTTGAATCCTCACTTTTGTTAATTTGAGCATTATATATATAATGAGTTTCATTATGTAAGTATTAGTGGATATGAGAGATGTTTGTAAATCAGCTTTTTGGTTGGCCTTATATCATAGATGTCCCGCTTTTTCTTTTAGAAATGCATGATATATTAAATTAAAACAACAAACAAACTAGCATAAGGGAAGACAGTAGGTCAGTAGCCATGTCTAAGTTACAAACTGATGACTTCTCGCAAATAGTGTTTGTGTTTTAAAGAGAGTTGTAATTAAACTTTTGTGTACCAAAAGTGATGGCTTACCAAAAAGTTTATTAACCAATGAAACTTCCAAAGACAGGGACGTACGTGTGTTATTCAATTTTAAATCATAAAGTAATTACTTAACAAGATGATTAAGCCATTAACCTTTTTAGTTAAGATGACAAATCATTTAACTTCAATTCTCTTATTATTCATGCATTTTGAAGCATCTTTCTTCTATATATTCTTTATTATTATAGAGATAGCTATACTAATATATATTAATATGTCGACATAACTACGCTCCACCATCACCAACCAACCACCCACCAACTACTGCCACCAACAACTAACTACCTAGCCTATCTTCTTATAACGGTTATCATGATCAGTGTTGCAGTGGCCGTTAAATAACCACCCCATAAGAAGCAACCGGCATCAGAAATCTTCAAAGGAAAACTTTGGAGAAATAATTAGTTTTATGACAACAAGTAACCAAGCCACATGGGTTGGGGGCCCTGGTCGATGGGGCCGATTAGTGAGGGTGACGCCATGATAAAATGTCAAGAACGAAAATAAATATTAAAATTTCAGAGTGACATAGACAAGGTCTATATGATTGGCGCAAAAACTAAATTTTGTTTCTGTAATATGTATAAAAAGTACGGCCAGTTTCTTAGATAAATATTCAATTTTGTGTAAACCTATCCTAAACTAGGCCCCGTTTACTTTTTACTTAATAAACTTAACTTAATAATTAAGTGAAATTTCGTGTTTCTTTTTTGACTTAATAAACAAAAATAAACGTCAATTACATATCTTTTAGTTAATACATACAAATATTACTTATACATTCAGCCACTTAATACACTCAGCATTTAATGACTGAAAAAAGAAACGGGGGTATTTCAAATGTTGAAAATATCGGCGTAATACTTTCCCAAATTAGGAAATTCATATATATTCTTAGACAAAAAAAAAAGTTCAAAATTTATACATATAAACCTAGTAAAGTATTAAATATTGGCATGAAATGTATCAGTATGAACATGTAAAAACCAATGAAAGTATGAAACGAAAGAGATAAAAAAAAAAGAAAAAAAAGAAAGAAAGTTGTGGTGAATGGATTAATATTATCAATATTACCATGTTTGGCAAAAGTTGAAGGAAAACCACAAAAAGGAAAACTTGTGTTGAGAATTGATATGGTGAATGCACCATTATATCTAATCTGATCCCGTAAATTTAAAAGGTGAATTGAAAATAAAAGTAGAAAATGTGTATTGAGGGAAAAGAAAAACAAAGGACTTGTATCTAGAATAAACTAGAATAATTACCCCATGCGTTGCAACGGGGAGCTTAAGTAAGTTATTTGTATGCTTTGATGTAATAATATTTTATACTCTTTGTGACCGATAATAATATATCAGATTTAGATAAGGATAAATTAGGCATTTGCTTATTAAGAAATAAAGTCTTGTGAGAAGTTAGATTTATTATATTTTATTTTACAATTCAATAAATCATTAATACGATGTCTTATTATTATAACATTAATTATAATGTGAATTAGTTTTGGTACCTTAAAACGTCATTTGCATGTTTATAACTCCTAATATATTATTACTTGTGTGTTGCAATGGGATGTAATTTAATTTACTACACTTAGTTAAATACATAAAATGCCAAACTAATCATATATTTATCATTTCTTATTTGTTTTAGGTGTATCAAAGATAGTTCTCACTTTTCAGCTCCAAAACATAGCATTTTCGTTTTCCTATTTTAAATATCACAAAGTGTTTTTATATGTGAGGTGAGGTAAAATGGCAACACCTGTCATGGGCAGTGGACACTTTGTATATGAAATGCCGTTAGTAGTTTCTAATTTATAACTCATCTGAAAAGCAAACAAAATAGTGAATCCAACCCACTGCACATACTCTCATGTCACCATTCACCACCACTTTACTTTCTATTACAGATATCTTTTTTCCTAATAATTCCCCCCTACTAAAATTTTCTCAAATTGAAGCTTCTTTCATATGGAAGTTAAAAATCATCATTATTTCATATAGGTTTTAAATATAGATGTAGCTATACATTATGTATGTATATTTGTTTGTTGATTTTGAAGTAGGTGAGAAGTTTAATTTGGTGATTTGAAATGGTTGTTACTGGCGGTGGTGACTGGCGATGGTTACTGGCTTTGGATGTTCCCGGAGGTGGGATGTTCTTGAAGGTTTGAAATAAATAAAAAAAAAAGAAAAAAAAAAAAAAAAATTGAAAAAAAGATTTTGTTGAGAGTGGGATTTGAACCCACGCCCTTTCGGACCAGAACCTTAATCTGGCGCCTTAGACCAACTCGGCCATCTCAACTTGATGCTTATATTTTTCTAATCATCATATATAAAGATGCATTTAATAAACAGTTGACTTTTAAACGAACATAAATCACAATGTCATTTTTAAAATGCCACAACTACATTTTCGAAAGTTTGGATTTTTAAATGCAAAACTTTAATGGTAACATGAATAAGAAATTAAGGATTACTTCATTATTTTCATATACCCAATATCATTATCATTATCATAAACCATCTTATTTAGTGCATTACTAAATTTAACAAATTATAGAAGATGAATAGGAATTTACAGTTTAGCCTTTAGAGAGACTTTGTGAAGTTTATTTTCATTTTTACTGAAAATGAAGCCAAAGTTGACTTATATACAAAGCAAATGTAATTATCGATTACTCTACATAATTAGTTCTCTAAACTATTATTTACAAATATACATGCATCTACGAAATTTTATTTGTAGTCTATATAGTTTCAAAATTGTCAAACGGGAAAAGTGACAATGTAAACACGTACTCATATAGCTATATAGGCATGAAAATATGACAATTAACAATAACAATGTTTCATACTATCAAAGAGTAATATTTTATTAGTATGAATATACCTTTATGTCACCATGTGATGCGTAACACCGACCTATATAAAATCTGTTTTGTAGATCATAGATGCCTTGCTCTTTTTTGAAGATTGTTAGTTGTCAATAGGATGTTCTGAAACATCTTTCGGTAATAAATAAAAAAAAAGACAACAGATTATACTAAATCCAAAAAAAAAAAAAAAAAAAAAAAAAAAAAAAAAAAAAAAAAAAAAAAAAAAAAAAGAAAGAAAAAAAAAAAAAAAAAAAAAGTTCAAAATTTATACATATAAACCTAGTAAAGTATTAAATATTGGCATGAAATGTATCAGTATGAACATGTAAAAACCAATGAAAGTATGAAACGAAAGAGATAAAAAAAAAAGAAAAAAAAGAAAGAAAAAAAAAAAAAAAAAAAAAAAAAAAAAAAAAAAAAAAAAAAAAAGAAAAAAAAAAAAAAAAAAAAGTTCAAAATTTATACATATAAACCTAGTAAAGTATTAAATATTGGCATGAAATGTATCAGTATGAACATGTAAAAACCAATGAAAGTATGAAACGAAAGAGATAAAAAAAAAAGAAAAAAAAGAAAGAAAGTTGTAAACTATTATTTACAAATATACATGCATCTACGAAATTTTATTTGTAGTCTATATAGTTTCAAAATTGTCAAACGGGAAAAGTGACAATGTAAACACGTACTCATATAGCTATATAGGCATGAAAATATGACAATTAACAATAACAATGTTTCATACTATCAAAGAGTAATATTTTATTAGTATGAATATACCTTTATGTCACCATGTGATGCGTAACACCGACCTATATAAAATCTGTTTTGTAGATCATAGATGCCTTGCTCTTTTTTGAAGATTGTTAGTTGTCAATAGGATGTTCTGAAACATCTTTCGGTAATAAATAAAAAAAAAGACAACAGATTATACTAAATCCAAATCATAACTACCACATTTGATGACTATATGTATAATTCATCTATTTTTAGTTTTTATGTTAGTATCAACATGGTATAAAAGATATTAAATATCAAGTACATAGGCAATATTTGTGCTTTGTGACCGAACTTTCTGCGTAATTTCTATTCCGATTCATACATCATGTATCGTTCAAATTGGAAAAAAAATTTTTAGCAATTTCTTTTCTAAGGCTCTCTCACACACCTTCTAGGCCCACCTCATCCTCAATGCTTTATATTTTGGAAAGCCCATGTGGAACTTTTGATCACATGCTCCCACATTCTTTTACATCAAATCCCAAGTCCTAATCTCACTTGTTACTCACTCCAGACATTCTTTTGCCAATTTCTCATATTGGCCATGCATTTCCAAATCCAATCTTATTCTCTTTAGCTTACCACAAACATGATAATCATTTCCATTTTCTTTGATTTTACCCTTTTTCTTAGATACGACAAACTCCTAATGCGCATCACAATTCACACACATTTATTAAATTAGAATTTCTATGAATAAGCAATTATTTTTCATTAAAATCTTTAATTTTTGTTGTATATTCATAAACCATAAGTCTTTCGCTCTTTCCTGTCAATAAACGTAATCAACATAAATTCAATATTTTTTTCTCAATATGCTTGAACTTGAATTAATAACAAATTAACAATGAAATTAAAAATGAAATCCACTCGATCTCTTTTGAGAGCTCAACCAACTAAACTCTATTTCAAGTAGGGATGGCAACCAAAATATATTCCAAATTGGTATTCATAATAGTACTATTGTTTTTCTCTTTACAAAAACATTATTATCGAATAATTTTATAATCAACTATACTTCTTCCCCCACACATGATGTGTGTACTTGTGTATGGTGTGGGATGAAAAAGTGAAATTGTTCTCTCTATTACTCATCATCCATCCATTCAACTATCAATTTTCATGCATATGCTTAACAAGTTAATATCTTTAGTACCTAATACGCAATAACATATGCTCAAAGGAAACATACCATGTGATGAACCCTATCAATTCCATAAATGTCTACTTTTATCTTTTCTAGAACAGAACTTGTAAATTGATTATCAAACACTAAATACAAAAACAAAAACTGATTATGGAAAACAACATTATTATCGAATAATTTTATAATCAACTATACTTCTTCCCCCACACATGATGTGTGTACTTGTGTATGGTGTGGGATGAAAAAGTGAAATTGTTCTCTCTATTACTCATCATCCATCCATTCAACTATCAATTTTCATGCATATGCTTAACAAGTTAATATCTTTAGTACCTAATACGCAATAACATATGCTCAAAGGAAACATACCATGTGATGAACCCTATCAATTCCATAAATGTCTACTTTTATCTTTTCTAGAACAGAACTTGTAAATTGATTATCAAACACTAAATACAAAAACAAAAACTGATTATGGAAAACAACACACTAACGAATAATTTTATAATCAACTATACTTCTTCCCCCACACATGATGTGTGTACTTGTGTATGGTGTGGGATGAAAAAGTGAAATTGTTCTCTCTATTACTCATCATCCATCCATTCAACTATCAATTTTCATGCATATGCTTAACAAGTTAATATCTTTAGTACCTAATACGCAATAACATATGCTCAAAGGAAACATACCATGTGATGAACCCTATCAATTCCATAAATGTCTACTTTTATCTTTTCTAGAACAGAACTTGTAAATTGATTATCAAACACTAAATACAAAAACAAAAACTGATTATGGAAAACAACACACTAACGAATAATTTTATAATCAACTATACTTCTTCCCCCACACATGATGTGTGTACTTGTGTATGGTGTGGGATGAAAAAGTGAAATTGTTCTCTCTATTACTCATCATCCATCCATTCAACTATCAATTTTCATGCATATGCTTAACAAGTTAATATCTTTAGTACCTAATACGCAATAACATATGCTCAAAGGAAACATACCATGTGATGAACCCTATCAATTCCATAAATGTCTACTTTTATCTTTTCTAGAACAGAACTTGTAAATTGATTATCAAACACTAAATACAAAAACAAAAACTGATTATGGAAAACAACACACTAACGAATAATTTTATAATCAACTATACTTCTTCCCCCACACATGATGTGTGTACTTGTGTATGGTGTGGGATGAAAAAGTGAAATTGTTCTCTCTATTACTCATCATCCATCCATTCAACTATCAATTTTCATGCATATGCTTAACAAGTTAATATCTTTAGTACCTAATACGCAATAACATATGCTCAAAGGAAACATACCATGTGATGAACCCTATCAATTCCATAAATGTCTACTTTTATCTTTTCTAGAACAGAACTTGTAAATTGATTATCAAACACTAAATACAAAAACAAAAACTGATTATGGAAAACAACACACTAACGATAATTTTATAACCCTAATGAATATTGACCGAAAGATAAACTCTAGAATAAACCTTTTAACTTGCAACAAACACAAAATATATTTTGAGGTAACATTTTGGTGTGCTCAAGGAAAGGGTTCATAAACGGGATGCTCTGGTTAGGGCCAGGTAAAACTAAGATAAAAAAAAACTTATACTTCTTGAAAAACCTAAACAATAATAATAACGGTCGTTCACCCATAAATACGTGGTTATGTTTGGCAAAATGGTTGGAGTATGGGTTGTAGTTTGAGGCTGGAGTTGGAGCTAGGGCTGGGGCTAGAAAACGGTTTTTCAAAGTATATTTAACTTGTATGACTTTTTGAAATGATATGTTTTTTTTTGTTGTAGTTGAATGAGTTCCAGAAAAATGAAGGCCTGCGTTTAGAGGCCACGGATTTTTTTCAAGAACAATGGGTTTAAAAGTCTAGCTTTGTAGAAGAGTCTGTAGCAATTATGTGTACAAAGGCCCATATTCTATTTAAACCTGCTGATCAAAAGAATTGGGCTCCGCTCATTCATCTGTTTTTTCTTTTTTGAAAGATACATCCATCTCTTTCATGTAAGAGATTAATTATCATTGCATGATTTGACTATTTGAGAGCCAATAATTGATTATGCTTTATTTATCATTACATTAATCTCCAGTTGTCCATTACGGAGTACAATTTTCACTAAGTTTTAAATCGAGTAATCTTCATATATAACGAAAAGATGATATGGTTGATTCTATGTGGCACTCCACTTTGCTCGTCATGCCAGTTTTTATCTTACGTGTCCTTCATATCGTTTTAGTCTATAGGTTGGGAGAATTGATATTCATACCACAAAAGTTGATACATTTACCACACTGTATAATTATTAAGCATATTGTACAAGTTAGTAAAACATGTTTGTTTGTAGATTAATCAAAAGTTGTGGTACGAGTATCAGCCCCTATAGGTTTGAACCTCATCTGCCACATGTATATAGTTGTGTTCTCACTTTATGAAAAGATTAAATTAAATTGAAGGAGGCTGGGTTTGAGTGATTGAGTCCAACATCTCAATTTTTTTTTTCCCGATATCACAACAACTTGTTATAAGCAAGTTTTTGATAACTTTTTCTAAGCCACGGCACATAGTTATTGATACAATTTTAATTTATTTTTTTTCTTTAATTAATTTTCTTTTTTAAAAGGTGTTTATTGATACATAATATCACTTTTCTTAATTTGTCCAACATATCAAGACCGTTTTCGATTAGGGATTTAATTCAAAACACAAATCATCATCTTTAACCTCTTCAACTTCATAGTCAATTCTACATCGCTCTCGGAAAGTTTGGTTGGTATTTTATTCTAAATCAAAAGTTATTTTTTTGTTAATTTATTTACTCTGTACTTAATGTGTATTTCGATTAGTGTTTATTTGTTATTTAATATTAACATTATAGAAATTGTATAACGAAATCAATATACATAAATTGGTGTACATATAACACTTTTCTCAGATTTTTGCGGTGGATTGGATTATAAGTGTTTTCAAAATTTGTATACAAAGTGTTTGATACAATGTACTCCGTAATAAAAAAGGCTTATAGTTTCAAGTCTGTTATGACGAATAAAATATAATAAAATATAAGACAAGCAATATAGACAATTGGGCTAAATCCTGTATGATTTTTATTTTTCCATTTAATATTAATATACATGTTTACTAATTTTTTTAATTAATTATTTAAATAGTTTAAGAAATTTTGTGATCCTAATATACTTTGTTAGAGCATCTTCAATGATTAAGTTGTTGTATAAAATCTATAGAATAAGCTTTTACTCAATGATAAAAAGCATTTGAAAGACTTTTTTAACAAAAAAATCATTATATTACAATTAAATATAATATGAGAGAAGAGTTTATTTTTAGAGAAAATTACATTTTTGGTATCTCAAGTTGTCAGTTTTTTCACTTATAGTCTCTAAGTGAAAAATTACAGTTTTCATACCTCAAGTTGGCTCTTTTTTTTTCCCTTCAGTTTTGGTACCATGCTGATCGATGTCGTTGGACCGATCAAATATATAAACTAAATACCACTAATTAGCAAGGGTAAGTCGAGTATCGTTTCCACAGGGAATCATGGGAAAGTGTTAAACAATTTACAAAGTTAAGTAAACTAGACATAAACTTAAAATTGATTGATTGATTGATTGGATTAACAACTAAAATTGATTATGAACTTAACAAAATAATTCAATTAAATAAAAGGGATCATTCTCATGTTTCAAATTATGTTTTTAAAAGTATAACCTAACTTATGTTCATTGGAAACCACATAGACATGATTCGTTATACGCTTGGATTGAATGAATGTTAAGAATTAATCAATTAGGTTGTGATGATTCACGATAACGAAAACCGGGGAATTGACACAACTAAATTATCTATTCATTAACTAGATTACAAATTCATAAGAGATTCTTCCAATAATAATTGATTAACAAGAATTTGAAATCAAAAGATAGATGAAATTCATTCAAAGTTATAAACAAGTAATCATTCATTCAAACCAAACAACATTAGATGCAAAACACAATTAAGAATTAAACATCTAATCCAACTTGAACATCAGAAAGGTTGAATACAATTGTCTTACATAATTGTTCACATGAGAATGATCAAAAGGAAATTAGCCTAGTATCTTCATCATTGATTCTTCAATTAAGGCTTGAATCTCCATGGAATTGTGAATTGATGGTGATATTGGGGTGTTGAGAGGATGAAAAACTGCTCCAGGTGTGTGAAATATGTGAAAGATAACTTCCAAGTTCGTGTGGAATAATGATATAAACTGAATAATAATTAATTCCACAAAATTCGGAATTTTGTGCAGATGGCCACCGTCCCGCACTGTGGCTATGGGCGTCCTGCACTGTGCCCCAGAAATGGCAATTTTCCAGATTTTTGCTTTGACCTTTCTTGACTCGTTCCTTCATCCAATTAGCTCCATTTTGCTACTTATGACCTGAAATCACTCAACAAACATAAAACCGCCCTAATCGTCTATTACAAGCACCAAAACATGTCAATTTTATATCTTAAAGTTAGACGATTTAGGCGTTTATCACATTCCCCAACTTAACTCTTTTTCGTCCCGAAAAAGACATTTCTCATGTGACAAGTCAATTTACAATCTCATAATACTTCCTGTCACCAAAGAAACACCATATAGGAGTTATATCAATTATACATACTTGTAAAACTCAACTCTCAAGCAATCTTCAAAGTACACTTGGGCGAAACTAAGTAATGCAAACCAAATCACATAACACAACCAACTCATGAGACTTACAACTATCAAAAGATTTACGACTAGCAAATAGAAATATATAAATGCGCAATTAAACCTAATAAACCTCAAGTTTGCCACAATACATGCATTACACTCTCACAATTTGCACTCCCCTCGGTTCATATTTTGAGTGAATTAGCAAAAGATGTGCTAATATGTATATATGAAGCTCTCAACCCATTATTGCACACTAAAAGTCATAGGCTAGTACACAAATCGAACCAAGACCTCATAACACCAAACTATCACTTCGGCATTCATACAAGATTGATGGAAATATGGAATGAAACACGGTAATGATTCTCATTTGGGTGATTTACTAGAATGATTTTGGAACATTTCATTTTGGTTCTTTTTGATCAACTTACATGGATAATTGAATTGATTTTCATTTATGACCATATACTTTGACTTTTTCAACCGGATATTGCAATTTTGACTTGACTTTGTTCTTTCTTTCGATTCATCATCATAAACAACACAACTTTGAACACTTAACGGATTTCATGACGAGGTGAGGTGGAATATGGATTGAATTGTATGATTGTTTTCATTTTAAGCACATAATCCGGGTTAGAGGTCTCGACACGGTAAGTGCACTAGTTCTAACCTAATGTACAATAATGGTTCACACAATATGGTAATCACAAGAAAATCATGCTACGCTAACAATCTAAATCAATCGTCGACGAGGCGTTTTTCTCTCATGAAAGTGAAGGATATAACGGATATAAGTGTGATACATGCATTATAGCTCACAATTGGCATATTACCCTTATTTGCACATTTCTATGTTTTTACTTGCTAGCAACTCTATCAAGACGCTTATAAATCAACCATGTCATGCAACCTAGCCTACACTACCTAGCCCCACTTACATGTACAAATCCAATCACAAGAAAATCTCATTTTACAAACATGTATAGCTAATATAACTCGAATATTTTGCCCCTAAGGGTCAATTTCATATTACAAGAAAGTAAATCAACATCTAAACTAGAAACATAAATAAAATTAACTAAAAATTGAAATCTACCTACGAATTGAAAATGCAAGAACATAAAACAAACACATAGTCACATAGTCACACAAGAAGAACAGAAAGATAAATAGAAGGTACCAATCACTGTCGTGGACCTTGCGGTCCAAAGATCGACTCCATTAGCCCTTGGTACAGAGAACGGGCCTCAAATGGATCAGAGGCTACTGGTGGAACATCTGAGTTATCCTCAACTCGCCCGGCACATGAATGCCTAGGGAACCACTCAGAATCGTGGCCCTGAGGATAGTATGGGTGAGATGTAGGAACATAAGTCTGCCTGTAGTCATATGGAGGTGGAGTCTCTCTATACTCAAGACCCGCAATATGGTCCTGATGGTGGCTCACTCGCTCTGAGTACTTAAACTGCCTCCTCACATTCTGCTCATGAGCATATGCCATGGCTAGCTCATAACTCCTCCGCTGCACACCATGCTGAGCAGTCATATCCCACATACTCCTCTCATACGAGGTCCACTGATTATACTCTCTAGGCTGCTCAATCCCAAAACTCGGCCCAACACCTCCAAATCCAGCACCCAATAAACCATCCCTCATTTGGGGTTCTTCTTCTTCATTAACCTCCCGAACACCACTAGACTCACCCCGGCCATTACCACCCACTGGGTTCAGCTGAGCCATCACCTCCTCTAGAGTAAACCCCTCCTTAGGAGCTATCAAACGCCCCCTGATTTCAAATCATTAAGAATTCTACAATAGGGTCTATCCTCCAATCTCCACTCGGTTCCTTGCAACAACCGTTTCATAGAAATAACAACTTGATTAACCTTAATCGTGGGTGAGTCAATTGTAGCGGCTTTTTGTAACAAGATGAGGCGAGAAATAAGCCTCGGGTAGGGCAAGATCAACTTCCCTTTCTTGTTACGGGTCTCCCAAATGTTTGTCATGATGATGTGTCTAAGTGACAAAGCTAACCTTCCCGTTACCAATGCATATAACACCACAACTTCTTGGTGTCTCACTGCAGCCTTGTCACTACTTCTTGGACAAACGTTCCAGCTAAGGACATTCATAATTAATCGGGGCAGTGGTTTCAATCTAGCACGACTTAACTTAAGATTTAAGTTCAAAGCATCTACAGGATAAGTAAACAACTCGGCTACCATTTCTATCCAATTCGTACCCTGATCTACCCCATTCAACACATCATCAGACAAATAATCAAATGGCCTTTTTGACTTAGCACCTATGTCAAACTGAGTTATTCTATCCAGGTTAGCAAAAGACATAGTCACTTTTTTACCATCCACCGTACCTACTACTTTAGTGGTCTCTGGAGGGTTCTTCCTGGGCTGTCTCTCTAACGTACCCAACCATTCAATAATCCCTTCTAAATTGACTTCAACATCATCATTATTATTCCATTTTAAAGCATTTTTCCAACCCATATCTTCAAATGCTTCAATAAAACCAAACCCTCTAAATTCTGGCCAATCAACTTTTCTTTCTCCCAACAATTGTCTACTTATATTTTCTGACGTCCCCATTTTTTCCTAAACAACTCTAATTGCCATTTACGGGGTAAAGAGTATAAGGGAGTACCATATGGCCATTCGGGTTTTTCTTCTTGTTCAACCTCCATCTCTTCTTGTTGGGGTGATCTTTCTTCCTCATCATCATCATCTCTAATGACTTGTCTCTTCTTCCTCTTTGGTTGACTTGAAGATGGCTCGGTTGACTTGGCCAAACTCTTCATCAATTTTCCTGCTGCTTTCTTCATCTTATCAACACAACTAACCAAAAAGCAATAAACTTTAGTAATGGTTAGTAATTAAAAGCAAAAAAACAGGAAAAGATTAATTAAACCCGTTTTTTTTACTTACTTAAATCTCAAAAACTAGTCTAAAATTAAGCAAACAAAGATAGGGGTTTTGTAGCCCTCGAAAAGCTATGCAATTTAGACTCAAGAATTGTTGGATTTGGTTAAGATTTGAGAGAGTAATGGTGATTTGAGTGATTAGGGTTCTTGGAAGAATTTTTGAAGAATAATGGGAGAGAGAGACGTGAGATAGATAGATGCAGGGATATGTGTGTGAGTAAAAAGAGGGAAGGTCCGATTATATGTGGCTATAATTAAAAAAAAAATATTTTCGAATTTTAAAATAAAAGAAAAGAAAATCTGAACTGCGACCCACCGTCCCGGACGGCTAGACCCAGCGTCCTGCACGGTCCACTTACTTTGGCCCAGCGTGCCACACGGCCCACGCCACCGTCCAGACGGTGGCTTGCATTTTGCATTTTCACCGTGTACCCCACCGTAAAACAGAAGTTTCGGCGTGTGGTGAGCGTGCATCGTTTTGAGCATTTCTGGGGGACCGTCCTAAATGGTCAGGTGCCGTCCCACACGCCCCTTTGATTTTGGTTGACCGTGCCGCACGCCAGACCCACCGTCTTAGACGGTCTCTTAGAAAATTCAGTTTCACCGTTTTTTGTACCGTAAAACAGAGCTTCAAGCCGTCTAGTCACCGTGCATCGTTTCCAGACGTTCCAAGGCACCGTCCGAGACGCCAGGTGACCGTCCGAGACGCCAAGACTGATTTTTTTTTTTTAAGAACAGTCACAACAACACTTTTAAAACTTTAATTGAAATTGTTTATAAAAATAAACTCCCTTCCCCAACTTAAAGGTACATTGTCCTCAATGTACGCCCGAAATTAGAGATGAGTTACTCGACTCAACAAATTGCAAAAACGCTCACTTTTCACCCAAACCATCCTTCCCCAACTTAATTCTCAAGTCTAGGTACTGAGAATTATCCAACTTGTGTGATTATGCAATGAAAACAACCAAACAAAAGCAAACAAACTAACTTACCGAAAATGAAGCTAGAAAAACAACAAACGACGAGTTGCCTCCCGTTTAGCGCTAAGTTTATTGTCCTCAGCCCGACATTACCTCAAATGATTCATGCAACCTCATACGATGGTAGACTTGAGATGAAGTTCACCATTTCTTTTGTAGCTCCATTGATGTCGGTTGCATCCAAATAAGGCTGTGTCCGTTGACCATTTGCTTCACACCATCCTTTGGATCTTCAATTTCGATCTCACCAAAATTCCCAACTCTTGTGATGGTATATGGACCCATCCATTTGCTTTTGAGCTTTCCCGGAAAGAACTTGAGCCTTGAATTGTAAAGCCAAACCTTTTGGCCAACTTCAAACACCTTTTTCTTCAATTTCGCATCATGAACCGCTTTCATCTTGTCCTTGTAAGTAGAAGCACTTTCATAAGCCTCATTCCTCAACTCTTCTAATTCACATAGTTGCAACTTTCTCTCTTTGCCTGCATTCTCAAAATCCATGTTAACGGCCTTAACGGCCCACAATGCTCTATGTGCTAATTCTATTGGAAGATGACAACCCTTTCCATAAACCAACCGGTAAGGAGTAGTGCCAATAGGAGTTTTGAAAGCAGTACGGTAAGCCCATAAAGCATCATTCAATTTGGTTGACCAATCTTTTCTATCGGGTCTTACCGTCTTTTGCAAAATTTCCTTGATTTGCCTATTGGACACTTCTACTTGCCCACTTGTTTGTGGGTGATATGGGGTAGCAATCCGGTGGTTTATGCCATACCGTTTGAGAAGTTTTCCAAATTGAAATTTTTGAAATGAGATCCCTCATCACTTATTATCACACGAGGGATTCCAAATCTTGAGAAAATGTTACTTTGCACAAACTTACACACAACGGTATGATCATTGGTTCTAGTGGCAATGGCTTCTACCCATTTAGACACATAATCTACGGCCACTAAAATGTAGTAATTACCAAAAGAATTAGGGAAGGGACCCATAAAGTCAATGCCCCAAACATCAAAAATATTAACAACTAAAATAGGTTGCATGGGCATTTCATTCCTTTTGGTGATACTACCTAGTTGTTGACACCTCACACACTTTTTGACAAATTCAACGGCATCCTTAAAAATACTAGGCCAAAATAAACCACACATAAGAACCTTATAACCTGTCTTTTGACCGCTGAAGTGACCTCCACATGCAAATGAATGTGCATGAGTCAACACATCTTGAATCTCCTCCTCCGGAACACATCTTCTCACCAATTGATCCGGGCCAACTTTGAACAAATCCGGCTCATCCCAAATGTATTGCTTGGCTTGTGCAAGGAATTGTTGCTTCTTTCTCTTGGCCCAATGCTCCGGTATCTTACCTGTGGACAAAAAATTAACAATATTTGCATACCAAGGGACAACAGAAACGGTTAGTAATTGTTCATCCAGAAAAGTTTCATTGATCTCCTTGGTTGAACCATCATCCACAGCTTGAATTCTTGACAAGTGGTCCGCCACCACGTTCTCACTTCCTTTCTTGTCTCGGATCTCCAAATCAAACTCTTGTAGTAGCAACACTCATCTAATTAGCCATGGCTTTGCATCCTTCTTCTCCATCAAATGCTTAACCGCGCTATGATCTGTGTACACTATAACCTTGCTACCACAAATATAAGAACGAAACTTTTCAAGAGCATAAACAACCGCAAGCAATTCTTTTTCGGTGGTTGTATAATTCAGTTGGGCATCCGATAAAGTATTGCTTGCATAATAAATTACAACGGGTTTCTTATCCACCCGTTGTCCCAAAACAGCCCCAATGGCAAAGTCACTTGCATCACACATGATTTCAAATGGCATGGACCAATTAGGTGATTGCAAAATGGGGGCTTCAACCAACTTTTCTTTCAAGGTTTCAAAGGCTTTCAAACACTCATTATCAAACACAAAAGGTACATCTTTTAACAACAAATCGCACAATGGTTTGGTAATGACACTAAACCCTTTTATAAACCTTCTATAAAAACCGGCATGTCCAAGAAAAGAACGGACACCCTTGACATTGGTTGGAGGGGGTAAAGTAGAAATAACCTTGATTTTGGCCCGGTCAACTTCCATGCCTTTACTTGAAATTACATACCCAAAACTGTCCCCTCTTGAACCATGAAGTAGCTCTTTTCCCAATTTAAGACCAAATTTGTCTCAACACATCTTTTTAAAACCTTGGTTAGTTCATTGAGACAATTATCGAAAGTTTGACCAAAAATTGAAAAATCATCCATAAAGATTTCTAGTGAATCACCGACCATATCCGAGAAGATACTCATCATACACCTTTGGAAGGTGGCGGGAGCATTACATAACCCGAATGGCATTCGCCTAAAGGCAAAAGTCCCATAAGGGCATGTAAATGTGGTCTTGTGTTGGTCATCGGGATGAATAGCAATCTGATTATAACCCGAATAACCATCTAGAAAACAATAAAACTTCTGACCTGCAAGCTTTTCAATGATTTGATCAATGAATGGCAATGGGAAATGATCTTTTGAAGTAGAGGTGTTCAACTTCCGGTAGTCAATGCATACCCTCCACCTGGTGATGGGTCGGGTCGCAATTTGCTCACCACTATCTCCTTTCACCACTTGAATTCCAGCTTTCTTAGGTACCGTTTGTGTTGGACTTACCCATGTGCTATCCGAAATTGGGTAAATAATTCCTGTAACACCCTTTGTTTAAAAATACGGGTTTCCAAAAATTTTCGCCTAACGACATCAAAATAAAGCGGAAGAAACATTAAAAGTACAAACCAATTAAAATCTGTTTGGTTTACTTATTCAATGGTGTTACTAATCGCATCATCGAAACAAGTTTAATAGAAACCCGTCGGCTGCCCAACACAAAACAACCGACTACATAATAATCCAACTCCATTAAAGACAAACATAAACAAATGTCTATAGAAGTTCAACATCTATGGGTAGCTAAGGACTTCATCAAGCTATCTACCCATTCCTCGCTCTTCTTCATCAACTACCTCAGCTACGCTAAACCTGAGGGAGCAACACATTTCAAAAGACAAGTGTTAGCTAACGAATTAGCTAAGTAAGATAACACTCAAGTTATAAAACAATTGTACATTTCAAACATTTTGGATTTAAATACTTCATTAAGGCACAACACACATCAAACACACAATACTTCATAATAGGATGAACCACCCTAAATGTGCCTATCCTGCTTTACTTCATTACACACATATAACCACATAACTGCTTTCTACATTAACTGCTTTACTGCGTTTTAACTGCTTTACTACATTTTAACTGCGTCAATGTGCAACACAAGTTACACCCGACTAGATGACAACCATTCAGTTGAACATCAAACGTCGTTAAGGAATGGCAAGCCAATCCCCGAGTAATCCGTATGTACAAGACAAATGAGGGTGGGTCAGACCCCTCGTATTACTCAACTGCATCTCAATGACCATGTTGCAAGGAGCCACCCAAGCAACCTATATCAACGCACTTAGCCGGGCTAGGGCAAGTACGGGTTAAGCTTAACACTTTCCTGCATCAAAGTTTTACGAGCTCAAAACTGCATCATTTAGTTTAGGTGACTACATTACCTAAACATTTACTACGTTAACTGCTTTTACGTTTTGGGCCCTTAAACGTGCACGTGACATGGCAACTTAGCAAGTCTAGTGAACTAGATGAGCAAGCCATACAAACATGCACAACATCAATCAATAACAACATATACTGCATCTCATAACATCACAAGTTACTGCATATCATAACACTACATTATACTTCATACATAGCACTACATCCTACGTCATACCATAACATGCACTACAATACATATCATGAGGGACTACATTTCAGGTCTCAAAGGCCAACTACATAACCCATATTACCTCCCGTGTAACCCACATACCCATAAACAACGTAAGTTACCAATTGGGAAGTTATAATTATGAAACCATCATTTGTTGAACCCTCAGCGTGTCAAAAGTAGTGTATCTTACCTCAAAGAAGCGCACGACAGTAGGCAACTACGTTATCGTGCAAGCAACTAGTCCCGTCTACCTATATTTAATAAACGACCATTAGACACGCTAGTACTCACGTTATTAAAGTCATATCTTAGACCTCAACACCTACAAACACGACCCACGACAACAACTACACATTGGAGGTTCAAAAGTTAAACTCATTTCAAAACTGACACTGTTGCGCCGCAACTTATCTTTCTGTATTACAGTTGCGCCGCAACCTACATGTTGCACCGCAACACCAGTCCTCAGTTGCGCCGCAACTTAACTTTCTGGAAACCAGTTGCGCCGCAGCTACATGTTGCGCCGCAACCAGCCCCGATTCTGCACAACTTCGATCGATTACACCCCAAACCAGATCCAAATGACTCCAAATCAAATACATGACTTTCATACATCAAAATCCTTCATTTTCAAACCATTATAATGCAACTAACTCCTTTATTAAACCACACATGATTTGCATCA
>CM067168.1:5023358-5039501 GCA_034093135.1 Erigeron breviscapus
TCCAGTGAGCTAATCTGGAGAATACTCCAGATTTCCTATACAAGTATTTGCTCACTGGTCTTCCATTATTTCTGGACAAATCTTCAGAGGAACTCCAGATTCCAAGTCTGGAGTAGGTCCAGTAGAACACGTTTCTGGTCAGATCTTCATTAAGGCTCCAGTAGTCGAGTCTGGAGCGAGTCCAGTAAATCTGGACTAAATCTGGACCTAACAAAAACTATTGTCAACATACCGTAGGCGTGGTGGGTACGCCAATGGTACACCCTATATATAAGCGTCGAAAGTATGTTGGAAGTAGAAACCCAAGTATATATGGTCAGACTTTGGTCTGGACTGCCTTGTCTTAATTAGCTGCACGTCATTGTGTTCTCTCAATGACGTTTAAAGTTTAGTCAAACATACTGTAAACTCACCAACTATTTCGATAGTTGATCCTCTCAAATTTCATGCTTTTCAGGGAACCAACAGTAAGTCTTGGATCATCTATGGCATTATAGGGCCATTCTTTTGACATTGGACGTACAATTAGCATCAGACATTTGAGGACTCTCCTGTTGTTAGCTTTAATTGTATTAGACTGTCCAATTTATTGAACTCTATTCAGTGGGCCCATTTCCAATTGAGGATAGTTTGTATCCGTGTATTGGGGTCCACATCTGAACGATTATACTTGTAATAAACTTGTATTTGGATTAAAGGATGTAATCTCTATTTACCTTCTGATTTGTACGCAATTATTTGTTAACCCTGTATTTCTGCTACAACGGGGTGTGACAAAAATTGGTATCAGAGCCAAGGTTATAGTGAATACGGAGTTATTCCTCATGAATAACTCAATCTATAGCCATGGTCGCTTCAAATAAGAAATCTAAGTCTTTAAGGTTTAGGATGCTTATCTCGAGAGTTATACTATTTGTTAATAATTAGACGTAACCCGATCAACTATGTCCCAATTATGTGAAATAGTATAAGGCTCGAAATAAATATCCTAAATTGTGTATATACATGTTAGTTGAATTATATTCACAACATATTGTAAATGTGGTGGGAAGGCTGCGGGTGACCCTATACATAAGCATTGAAGGTATGTTAGGAATAGAAACTCAACTCATATGTGTATGCATAAGGTTTATATACGTGATAGTTTGGATTATATTAACAACATATTTAAATGTGGTGGGAAGGCTGCGGGTGACCCTATATATAAGCATTTCAAATATGTTGGTAATAGAAACCCAAATCGAATGTGTATAATCTAGACAAAGATCTCTTTGAAACTCTTGTTGCGTACTGTCTCATTCGATTGACTCGAATTGTCTTATCCATCAGAATTATATGGATTCTTTGACTATCTTTTCAGATAGGTCATGTCGGACGGAGTTAGCTCTAATGCTGTTGTACCTTGTACACCTCCAATTCCTGTGGTAGTTAATTCATACCCATGTGTTCCTAACTCTTATGAAGAGGAACCATTTGAGACTTCGGGCAATGAATCACACCCTGTCAATCTTGTATCGTCGTCCAGTGAATCTGGAAATGAACATGTGTCTATCCATGTTCAATCATCTTTACCACCAGTAGCTCCATATCAGAGGAGGACTACTGAGGGAGCTCGTATTCCTTACGCTCCTAGAGGTCCTTATGCTGAAGGTCCATATGCACCGGTTCAGGACAACTGCGGGTTTGGTCCTTCTTTTCTTCTAGGTGATCCGTATGCTGCGGGGTCATCTAGAGTGCCTGTTTACAACATGGATACTGTAAATGTGATGCCAGTTGCTAATGCAACTGATAGGTCAGAATATGCACTCCGACAAATGTTAAGGATGAATAACTCTCTCATCCGTACTAGAGAAGTTGTTGAGAGTCAAGCTCAAGCACTGACTGGAGCTTATCAGTAAGCTTCTGAAGCAAGGAAGGTTGCTAGGAAATGGAAGGAGACCCTTGGGATGTTGATCTGGATGCTGCTAGCTTTAGTAGTCTTGGTTGTGGCGTTGTTAGTTGTAGTTCTTTTCAAGATGAAATCCGTAGTAGTAACGTATTGTAAGCCTAGAACTTATAACAACTGGTACTTTGGTATTTGAGTTGTAGTCTTTTGGTGGACGTATTTCCCACGTGTTTCGGATGGTATCACTCTGAATGTGTAGTATATCATTGTGGATGTTGTTTCCACATGATTTCGATTCTAGAAATATAGTGTTCTATATTTCTTGTCTTGTTTAATTCATGAGTTCAAGTAAGTCGATAAATTGTGACTTGTGTTTGGTATCCTCTTATATCTTGAAAAGCTACATTCTGGGTTGTTCTTACGAGAAAACCTCTAAGCGACATTCTTATTCATGTCTTAGACTTATGGCTCCCAAGACGCGAAGTAAGGTCCAGAAGAGGGCTGCTCCAAAGAGAGCTACTCAATCAACTCCTCAAATTCCTAAAACTGAACAGGAAGAACCTGTGATCCGGACGGAACCAGAAGCTGCTGCTGTTAATGTGAACACTGGTCCTGGATCTACCCCAAATGTTGGAAGAGAAAACGATATGACTGCATTTATTACACAACAACTAATGGCTGCCATGCCCAAATTAGTTGCACAGATCGCAGCGAGCATGAATGCTAATAATAATCATCATGCCTCAGGTAGTGGATTTAGAAATGGTGGAAATGGCAAGAGGTTTAAAGCCGCCAGAAACTTTGCAGTGGTCCCTAAGGTAACAAGAGGTACACTGGCCCAGACCCGAAATGTAACAGGTGTGGCCTCCATCACAGGGGAAATTGTCCTACTTGTAACCGTTGTAAAAGGACGGGACATTTGGCAAAGTTCTGTAGGGAGAAGGTACCAATCAATGCTACGAATGTGGGAGCGAAACCCATATGCGACCCGCATGTCCACGACTTAATCAACCCCGAACAACAATGTTATAGCTCCGGTAAGGAACAATGCAGGGATAATCAAGCTGGATATCAGGGGAGGAATCAAGGAGGTCAAGGAAGAGGCCGAGTAATTGCTTTGGATGTTGCTGACGCACGACGTGATCCCAACGTTGTGATAGGTACATTCATACTCAATAATCATTATGTATTCGTGTTATTCGATTCTGGTGCGAATAAAAGTTTTATATCCTTAGAATTTAAATCTCGATTTGGCATAGTTGCTATCCCCATGAAAGACACTTATGTTGTCAAATATACAAAATGGTCAAAAGTATATTGCTAGAGATCATTTAGTAGATTGCAGTTTGGTATTGGCCGGTAAGACTTTTAAAATTGACCTAATTCCTATAGAACTAAGTAGTTTTGATGTGATTGTTGGAATGGACTGGTTATCTAAGGTTAGAGCTGATATAAGTTGTTATGAGAAGATTGTTAGAATACCCCTCCAGAATGAAGAAACCCTAATAGTGCAAGGAGACAAGTCAGGAAAGAAATTGATCTTAGTATCGGCGATAAAAGCAAATAAGTATTTACAAAAAAAACACCCTGCTTTCTTAGCATTAGTAGTAGAAAGAAAACCAAAGGATAAAGACATGAAAGATATTCCAGTAGTTAGAGATTTTTCGGAGGTATTTCCTGAAGATTTGACAAGACTTCCACCTCACAGACCAGTTGAGTTTGGAATAGATTTGGTCCCTGGAGCTGCACCCGTGGCCAAGGCACCCTATCGCCTTGCGCCGTCAGAAATGCAAGAATTGTCCGAGCAACTTCAAGAGTTGTTAGCAAAAGGATTAATTCGTCCAAGTTCATCACCGTGGGGAGCACCGATTCTATTAGTTAAGAAGAAAGACGTCTCTATGCGCATGTGTATAGATTACAGAGAATTGAACAAGTTGACTATCAAGAACAGGTACCCTTTACCTCGTATTGACGACTTGTTTGACCAACTGGAAGGTGCATCACACTTTTCCAAGATTGATCTCAGATCTGGGTATCATCAACTCAGAGTCAGGGAGACAGATATTCCTAAAACAACCTTTAGAACTCGTTATGGACATTATGAGTTTTTGGTTATGCCGTTTGGTTTAACCAATGCACCTGCTATGTTTATGGACTTAATGAATCGAGTATGTCAACTGTATCTTGACAAGTTTGTCATTGTATTCATTGATGACATACTGATTTACTCGAGAAGTAAAGACGAACATGAAGGTCATCTGAGAACCATTCTACAACTACTCAAGGATCAAAAGTTGTACGCAAAATTCTCAAAAAGTGAATTCTGGATTAGGGAAGTACACTTCTTAGGTCATGTAGTGAATATGGATGGAATCGACGTAGATCCATCTAAGATTGGTAAATTAAATCATTTGTCTTATGTCTTGACATGTTGACGGCTGTCTGAAAATGTGTATACATGTGTTATGAAATATTGAACTAAATGACTTTGACTTGCCATGTTGTCGGCTGACTAAATTGTTCTTTGTGTTTGACGAACTAAAATGTTGCCACTATGTAGTTATTACCATTATGAGATCCTAATGGTTGTCTTGTCAGTTTTTGTGCCTGACTGTCTTGGTTCTGGTCCGCACCCCTTTATAGATGGGAGACCTGTGCGAGGGGAATTAGTCTTATTGTCGGACCTTGCTCCCGACTGTCTTGTCTTCATAACTACATGTCATTGTGTGCTCCCAATGACGACTGGTCTTTTAGTCAAACACACTGTAAACTCACCAACTATTTTGATAGTTGATCCTTTCAAATTTCATGCTTTTCAGGTGACCAACAGTAATTCTTGGAATCGTATTTGGCATTATAGGGCCATTCTTTTGACATTGGACGTACAATTAGCATCAGACATTTGAGGACTCTCATGTTATTAGCTTTAATTGTATTAGACTGTCCAATTTATTGAACTCGTATTTAGTGGGCCCAGTTCCAAATGAGGATGACTTGTATCCGTATTTTGGGGTCCACATTTGAACGATTGTACTTGTATTGAACATGTATTGGCATTAATGGATGTAATCTCTATTTAACTTCTGATTAGTATGCAATTATTTGTTAACCCTGTATTTCCGCTACAACGGGGTGTGACAAAAATTGGTATCAGAGACAAGGTTATAGTTAATACAGAGTTTTTCCGCTGGAAAAACTCAATCTATAGCCATTGTCGTTTCAAAAGGAAATCTAAGTCTATTAAGGTTTAGGATACTTATTTCAAGAGTTATATTATTTATCTATAATTAGACCTAACCTGATCAACTACGTCCCGATTATGTAAAATAATATAAGGCTCGAAATAAATATCTTAGACTTTGTATATACATTATAGTTTGGATTATACTCACAACATACTGTAGATGTGGTGGGAAGGCTGCGGGTGACCCTATATATAAGCATTGAAGGTATGTTAGGAGTAGAAACCCAAATCGTATGTGTATACATGGGACTTATATACGTGATAGTTTGGATTATACTCACAACATACTGTAGATGTGGTGGGAAGGCTGCGGGTGACCCTATATATAAGCATTGAAGGTATATTGTTAATAGAAACCCAAATCGTATTTGTATAGTCTAGACAAAGATTTTTTTGAAAAATTCGTATGTTGCGTACTGTCACATCCATTTGACTTGTACTGTCTCATCCATTAGACTTATATGGATTCTTTGACTATCCATTCAGACTTGTCATGTCGGACGGAGCTAGCTCTTATGCTGTTGTTCCTGGTACTCCTCAAGTTCCAGTTGTAGCAAACTCCATTCCTCGTGTTCCCCACTCTTCTGAAGAGGAACAATTTGAGGCTTCGGGCAATGAGTCTCGCCCCATCAATCTGGTGTCAACATCCAGTGAATCTGGAAATGAACATGTATCTATTCATGTTCAACCATCTCTGTCACCGGTAGCTCCATATCAGAGGAGGACTACCGAGGGAGCTCGTCTGCCTTATGCTC
Organism: Erigeron breviscapus; assembly: GCA_034093135.1. Lineage (NCBI taxonomy): Eukaryota > Viridiplantae > Streptophyta > Magnoliopsida > Asterales > Asteraceae > Erigeron > Erigeron breviscapus. The sequence continues at coordinate 5,029,243 of CM067168.1, forward strand.
CTCGAGACCCTAATGCTCCTGGTCCTTCTACACCGGTTCGGGACAACCATGTGTTTGGTCCCTCTTTTCTTCTGGGCGATCCGTATGTTGTAGGTCCCTCCAGAGTGCCTGTTTACAATCCCAATGCTGCTGAAGTGATGCCAGTTGCTGATGCAACTGATAGGTCAGAATATTATCTCCGACAAATGTCAAGGATGAACAACTCTCTCATCCGTACTAGGGAGGCTATTGAGAATCAAGCCCAAGCATTGACTGGAGCTTATCTTCATGCTTCTGATGCTATGACTGTTGCTAAGGAGGGGAAGGAGACTGTTAGAACGTTGGTCTGCATGCTGTTGGTTTTGGTGACCTTGGTTGTGGCTTTGCTAGTGGTTGTTCTTTTCAAGATGTAATCTTGTAGTAGTTATGTATTGTAAGCCTAGAACTTATAACAACTCGTACTTTTTTACTTTGAGTTGTAGTTTATCTGTTGTGGATGTAGTTCCCACATGTCTTTAAGTCGTATTACTCTGACTATGTAGTCTATCGTTGTGGATGTAGTTCCCACATGTCTTTAAGTCGTATTACTCTGACTATGTAGTCTATCGTTGTGGATGTAGTTCCCACATGTCTTTAAGTCGTATTACTCTGACTATGTAGTCTATCGTTGTGGATGTAGTTCCCACATGTCTTTAAGTCGTATTACTCTGACTATGTAGTCTATCGTTGTGGATGTAGTTCCCACATGTCTTTAAGTCGTATTACTCTGACTATGTAGTCTATCGTTGTGGATGTAGTTCCCACATGTCTTTAAGTCGTATTACTCTGACTATGTAGTCTATCGTTGTGGATGTAGTTCCCACATGTCTTTAAGTCGTATTACTCTGACTATGTAGTCTATCGTTGTGGATGTAGTTCCCACATGTCTTTAAGTCGTATTACTCTGACTATGTAGTCTATCGTTGTGGATGTAGTTCCCACATGTCTTTAAGTCGTATTACTCTGACTATGTAGTGTATCGTTGTGGATGTAGTTCCCACATGTCTTTAAGTCGTATTACTCTGACTATGTAGTGTATCGTTGTGGATGTAGTTCCCACATGTCTTTAAGTCGTATTACTCTGACTATGTAGTCTATCGTTGTGGATGTAGTTCCCACATGTCTTTAAGTCGTATTACTCTGACTATGTAGTGTATCGTTGTGGATGTAGTTCCCACATGTCTTTAAGTCGTATTACTCTGACTATGTAGTGTATCGTTGTGGATGTAGTTCCCACATGTCTTTAAGTCGTATTACTCTGACTATGTAGTGTATCGTTGTGGATGTAGTTCCCACATGTCTTTAAGTCGTATTACTCTGACTATGTAGTGTATCGTTGTGGATGTAGTTCCCACATGTCTTTAAGTCGTATTACTCTGACTATGTAGTGTATCGTTGTGGATGTAGTTCCCACATGTCTTTAAGTCGTATTACTCTGACTATGTAGTCTATCGTTGTGGATGTAGTTCCCACATGTCTTTAAGTCGTATTACTCTGACTATGTAGTCTATCGTTGTGGATGTAGTTCCCACATGTCTTTAAGTCGTATTACTCTGACTATGTAGTCTATCGTTGTGGATGTAGTTCCCACATGTCTTTAAGTCGTATTACTCTGACTATGTAGTCTATCGTTGTGGATGTAGTTCCCACATGTCTTTAAGTCGTATTACTCTGACTATGTAGTCTATCGTTGTGGATGTAGTTCCCACATGTCTTTAAGTCGTATTACTCTGACTATGTAGTCTATCGTTGTGGATGTAGTTCCCACATGTCTTTAAGTCGTATTACTCTGACTATGTAGTCTATCGTTGTGGATGTAGTTCCCACATGTCTTTAAGTCGTATTACTCTGACTATGTAGTCTATCGTTGTGGATGTAGTTCCCACATGTCTTTAAGTCGTATTACTCTGACTATGTAGTCTATCGTTGTGGATGTAGTTCCCACATGTCTTTAAGTCGTATTACTCTGACTATGTAGTCTATCGTTGTGGATGTAGTTCCCACATGTCTTTAAGTCGTATTACTCTGACTATGTAGTCTATCGTTGTGGATGTAGTTCCCACATGTCTTTAAGTCGTATTACTCTGACTATGTAGTCTATCGTTGTGGATGTAGTTCCCACATGTCTTTAAGTCGTATTACTCTGACTATGTAGTGTATCGTTGTGGATGTAGTTCCCACATGTCTTTAAGTCGTATTACTCTGACTATGTAGTGTATCGTTGTGGATGTAGTTCCCACATGTCTTTAAGTCGTATTACTCTGACTATGTAGTCTATCGTTGTGGATGTAGTTCCCACATGTCTTTAAGTCGTATTACTCTGACTATGTAGTGTATCGTTGTGGATGTAGTTCCCACATGTCTTTAAGTCGTATTACTCTGACTATGTAGTGTATCGTTGTGGATCTACCCCACATGCTGCCATGGAAAATAATATGGAAGCATTTGTGACACAGCAGTTGTTGGCCGCCATGCCTACTTTAGTTGCTCAGATCACGGCGAGCATGAACGCCAATAATAATCATCATGCTGACAATAGTAACAATGTCGAACCTACGGCTGAACAAGTTATTCCTCGAGTTCATCTGCATGGGAGTGACTTTAAGACCTTCACTTATTGTAAGCCAAAGGAGTTCCATGGCACCGAAGGTCCTGTCGGACTAATCAATTGGCTAGAAAGCATAGAGGCGGTGTGTAACACCCCAAGCCGAGGCTCGAAATATCACGGAAATCATATAGCACAAGGTGGAATTACAATAGAACAAGAACTAAATGCAAATAAAGATTCAGTGAATCCAAAACAATACGAAACAAGTACCAAAATACATAAGGAGCAAATAGCCATCAAAGTTTACAAAAGAACATCCCGAAGATGGCAAAACGATCCTAAGTATAATGCAAAAGAGAGGGCCGATGAATCCTTGATTCATAAAGTCCAAAGCCCGGGTTTAACAGCAAGCAAGCGACTAAACTCCACGTCCGGGAATAACCTGATTACCTGAAAAGTGTACTAAGCATAGTCAACACAAGGTTGGTGAGTTCGTAGTAATGGTCCATAAAGAACCAGCGTCAATAATCACAATGTACGAGTAAAGGCTAGACATGACTTACAGCGAGCCTCTAAGTAACACAATAACGTCCAACAACAAGATTATACAAGACAAGCGAGTGTATACTATGAATGCACGAATGATATGCGTATCAATGCAAGTACCGAATGCATAAATAAGCCAACATGCCTATCCTATGCGTGAACTCAGGTCACCTATGCAACGATACCCGCCTGTCATCACAATGAACAAGGCTGTATCTCAAAAACATCGAGATATATATGTCTATATACTCGGAATCAAGAACTCTTCATCCATCAGATAGTGTATACATCTATACACTTGGATATAGCCACTCCTCAACCGAGGGATTATGTATAATGTATGCATGCTTACCATCAATCGTATATGCATCAATCACAATCGTCTGTCATGAACCAACAATCAATATTCGTCAATCATAAACCAATAATCACAAATCAAACCAACTATACGAACATACACTTAAGAGGATTCTACTTCCTTCGAGTCCCAGATGCTTATATATAGGGTCACCCGCAGCCTTCCCACCACATCTAAAACCCAATGAAGGCACAACCGACTTCCATGTATGTATGTCTATCCTAATATTAATGAAATACTTAACAAAACATAAACCAAGTCATTCAAGCGTGATAACCGTCTCATTAATCCAACATTTAAACCAAATCAATCAAACAATCAACAACATAAGTAAACACGCAAGTTTACACTTTTCAGCCCGAATCTCAAGCGAGTAGGGAGATACGAAACTCACCTTGATCGGCTATGAAAAGCTAAGATTGATATAAAGTCAAGTTATTGTCGTACAATGTTCACTTCACGTCCAACACCTAAACATCGATCACATACATTCACATCAACATACATAAACACATATACGTAACTTAACAATTTCTCGACAAAACCCCAATTAGGTTCTCAAAGTGGTTCTCGACATTAAATGACTTTTAAGACTCTTATTCATGGTTACATAAGATAAGAAGTGAATTAGATCAATGCTCGACGCGTAAAAAGGTCCAGAAAGTCAATTTAGGCCAAACAATAAATTCTGGAAAGTACAACTGGCGTAACCTACGCCCCATAGGGCCGTAGGTTACGCCCCTTATAAAGTTTTAGTGTAAAGGGGGCGTAAGGTACGGTGCTCTCTAAAGTGCAATTTTGTTGGCGTCTGGAGGGGCGTAAACAGTAGGTTTTGGCGTAAGATGGAGCATTCGGCGTAAGCTACGCCCCAAAGGCCGTAACCTACGCCCAGTCAAAATATAACTAGCGTAACCTACGCCCCATAGGGCCGTAGGTTACGCCCCATACTGGGCAGCAACACGACCAGCAGCAGTTTATGCAGAAAATCAAGAACCAAAACCCTATATCACTTGAACCACAACCCTAAATCGCATTGCAAGATTAAAGGACTCATTTTGAAGCTACATTTGACATTCTAATGCATAAATACACTTACCCAAACCCATATTTCCATCCATAACATCATCAAATTCTCCAAATCGTTCAAACCCTAATTAAACCCTAATTCGACCCAAAACTCATTTTAAGGCGATTTAGAACTTGTAAATGTACGAGATGACTAGAAACGAGTAAACTAACATAAATAGAAGTAAATGGGATGAAATAGACTTACCAAAACTTCCTTTCCGAGCTAGAACCCAATTTAGGTCAAAATGGGTTAAAATGCTTGCACTACAACCTTGATTCTTCGTATAGACGATAATGTGGTATAGATGACTATGAATCTAGTACTATATCAGTTTCAAAACACCAACCGATGCTAGAGAGATGAAGGGATGAAATGGTTTTTGTCTTGCCCTTTTTACTTGAGAGAAAAGAGAGAAAAGAGATAGAAAACAAATGAAGGGTAAAGGGAAGGATAAGGGGGGAGAAATGGGTCAAAGGGGCTGATGGGTCGTGGGTGACCCACGGGCCGACCCGTTTCTCTTCTCAAGCCAAATTACAATCGTTACACATTTAAACACCGATCAAAACATATTATCGACCCGAATATAACACATTGTCATTTAATTCATAAAACGACCCAAATAATTCATTAACTTAAATTGTTAGTCATATTACACGTAAAGTCAACGGGTCAAAATTCACGGATGTTACATTATTCCCCCGTTGAAAGAATTTCGTCCCGAAATTCAACAAAACACTAATTACTAAATAAATGCGGATACTTAGATTTCATATGATCCTCTCGCTCCCAAGTGAACTCGGCTCCACGTCTAGCATTCCATCTAACCTTAACAATCGTGTAGCATTTATTCTTGAGTTTCTTTTCTTGACGATCAAAGATCTCTACCGGCTCTTCAACAAAATTTAGGTTCGAATCCACCCTAATCTCGTCCATGGGCACATGATGTGTAGGGTCCGCCAAACACTTACGTAGGTTACAAATATGAAACACATCATGCACACCGCTAAGCTCTTGTGGTAATAATCTAATCGGTAGGCAACCTTTCCAACCCGTTCAAGAATCTTGAAAGGACCAATATACCTTGGCGCAAGTTTTCCCCGCTTCACAAAACGTACAACACCTTTCCAAGGTGACACTTTCAAAAGTACATAATCACCAATTTCAAACTCCAACGGTCTCCGCCTCACATCGGCATACTTCTTTTGACGTTCACGGGCCAATTGCAACTTCTCCTTAATTTGAGATATTACCTTAGTCGTTTCAACCACAATTTCTGGCCCGATAAGTTGACTCTCTCCAATTTCCGCCCAAGCTAGAGGAGAACGACATATCCTACCATACAATGCCTTAAAGAGCGCCATTTGAATGGTAGCATGATAACTATTGTTGTATGAAAACTCAACTAGCGGCAAATGGTCTTCCCAACTCCCACCAAAATCAATTGCACAAGCCCTCAGCATGTCTTCAAGTGTTTGAATGGTTCTCTCGGTTTGCCCATCCGTTTGAGGATGAAATGCCGTGCTCATGTCGAGTCGAGTACCCATTGCTTTTTGAAAGGCTTCCCAAAAGTTCGATTTGAAACGGGCATCTCTATCCGAAATGATAGAAATCTTCACTCCATGTTTAGATATTACTTCCTTGATGTACAAACGAGCCAAAGTGTCAAATTTATCGGTTTCACGAATGGCTAAAAAGTGGGCCGACTTCGTTAACCGATCTACTATCACCCAAATCGTGTCACGACCGCTTCTCGTCTTCGGTAGTTTAGTAATGAAGTCCATTGAAATATGTTCCCACTTCCATTCGGGCATCACCGGTTGTACCAACAATCCGGGTGGCTTCTTGTGGTCGGCTTTGACTTGTAAGCAAGTAAGACACTCACTCACATACTTAGCCACATCACGCTTCATGCCCGGCCACCAATACAAGTTTTCAAATCAAAGTACATCTTATCCGACCCGGGATGGACCGAATAAGGCGATTGATGAGCTTCATTCATAATAAGGGTTCTTAAGTCTCCGAAAATAGGAACCCAAAGTCTTTCAACCAAGTATAGCCCGTTATCATTCTTTCGGTCGAATTGTTGTTCCATGCCATCTAGGCTCTCGTCTCCAAAGTTTTCCGGTAAGGTGGCTTGAATTTGGGCTTCAATGATCCGGTCACGAATATTTGGCCCCATCGTGAGGCTCATAGCTCTAGCCCGTCTTGGTTTTACCCTGTTGGTAACGGATCTTACAATCGTAGTCACTAAGGAGTTCAATCATCGTCTTTTTGTCTCGTGTTCGACTCGTTCCTGTTAAAGATGTGTTGGGGCTTTTTGCGATGGGTATAATCTCGGATGGCGTATCGGGTCGTCTCCAATTTTGATAACCTCTATCTTACTTGAACCCACATGAATATCATCATTGCTTACCATGTGACCAAGAAATTGGACTTCTTTCAACCCCAATTTTATACTTGGTGCATTTCGCATACAACTTTTCCCTCCTAACTAATTCGAGCACTTTGCGCACGCGCTTAATATGTTTTTCCTTCATTTTCGAGTGAATGAGGTTGTCATCAATAAATTCAAGGACAACTTGTCCAATTATGGTCGACACGCCCGGTTCATCAAATCCGTGAACACCGCCGGTGCGTTAATCAACCCGAAAGACGAAGTGGTGGATTCAAAATGTTCATCCTTCATACAGAACGCTGTTTTGAGAATGTCGTCTTCTTGTAACCGGAGTGGATGATAATCCGAGTAAAGATAAATTTGAAGAGATACTTGGCACTTGAAATTGATCACACAAGTCATTTATTCTGGGGGAGTAAATATCGGTTCATTACCGTAAGCTCATTCAACTTCCGAAATTCATCATATATCCTAACCGACTCGTCTCTCCTTTGCACCATAGGATAGGTGTTTTCCCCTGGCAGCTGGTTAGGGCGAAATTTCTTGGAGTAATTTGAGTCGCGTTCCTATTCCTTGCTTTTCGTTTATGGCAAGCCTATAAGGAGTTTTAGCTACGGTTGCGGCGTTTAGAGATTTAAATCAATACAAAAGTCTAGCTATCGAGATGGGAATAATCCCGGCAAATTATCCGAAAAGATATCGGGTAAGTCACGAATAATAGCAACGGTCTTCGATTTTACTCTAGAGACGGTGGCTCTAAGAACTCGAAGTTAGATGAATCGGATATTTCGTCTTGGATCCTAAGAATTTTACCGTTTGACAAAGACATTTTTAATAATTCTCTCGTTAAAATTCACTAACCGCTTTTACAGTCGTCATTTAATCCATACTCACAATAACATCGAGTCCTCAATGTCAAAGGCCATGAGGTTAATAAAGAATTCTGGTATCGTTTAAGTCAACCTATCACCACCAAGCAATTCGGCTAGACCTATTTAGCACCTCACAATCATTTAAAGATCAAGATTCAAATCTAGGCATACGGATAATTGTAAATCAAGGAAATCAAGCAAAAGGAAGTGAGGCCATAATCGGTCCTAAAATTAAATAGCATTGCGTCGTAGTGGTAGGGAAGAAGGAATGTACCTATCACCGCTTCGGAATCTTTGCGGGCTTCATTAGCATTTCCCGCCAAGGTTCGTCCTCGAGGTTGCGCTTGACGGCTTGGTTGGTCGTGGTTTTGGGTAGGAATGGCAACTTGAAGTTGATTATGGGAAGTCGCCACTTCGGCTTGTGGTTCACCCCATCTTGAACAAGCATCCCTATAATGGTCGGGGCTACCGCACACAAAACAAACACCCCGTTGGCTCCGATGGTGGTTGGCTTGGGGATGAACGGCTTGAAGAGGAACCGCATTCAAGGGAGCCACCCTCGGTTTCCTACACACCTTTGTCAAATGCCCAATCTTATTGCAATTGAAGCATGTCCCACAGGAAGAGGTAGGAGCATGATGTCGGGTGCACCTATTGCACCTCGGTAGAGAGCCCATATACTCTCGTCTCCCCGACTTAAATGCCGCAAATGTTCTTCCCTTGCTAACACACTTAGTGTCGAACCTACCAACTTTCTTCGTTCCACTAGACTCCACGACATTCTTTCTTTTGGTCGATGACTCACTTAACACCCCGTCATCACCCATATTTACTCTAGCTTCACGTGTTTCATTGTTTCCTCGAAGGCTTGACGTGACTTGGGCTACGATAGTAGGTATGGCATTTGCTACCGCTTGGGCGATCATGGCTGCCAAATCCGGCTCATCGCTATGGTTAGTCGTATTCCTTCTTGGTCCCACCATCTTCTATAAGGTAAGCAACACGTTGACCCAAAAGTTAGTCTCAAATGCTCACATGTTAGTCACACAAGTAGTCAATGCTCTCATACCGATACCACATACTCATTTCATATCATTAAGCTAAGGCAGAGTGCTAGAATCCTATGAGATTGTTACTTAGCATATCATCATGTCAATTTCATTACAATCGTATCATTAACTCAAGTAATCATGCTCAAAACATCATGCAATCAAATAACTAACACGAATGATTCAAAGTATAATCCGAATTCGATATGCTCTCTAGTTATCGACCGGGTATGTATACAGGGTGTACCAATGGCTAACCCTCCACCTAATCAACTTCCATCAAGCATATCGGTTCCTTATTATACTCTAAGCTATGCATGCGCAATCCATGATGTCATTAACTTGTTATAATGTTGGGCGACCATAAAAGAGTTGATCGGGTTCTTTTAGGGTTGCCACAATATTATACTAAGTTAATAACATAACTTCATTTTTCTCTAAAGCATCCAACAAACATCAATCAGTAACAACAATCCATATCAATGACAATCAATTTCAATCAATGAACACATTAACCACATTGTACCCATTCCACATTCATCACGTTGAATTCAAGCCATCACATAAGTGGTCTTAACTATGAACTCACAATATACACTTTCTAAGGTTCACAGAATTCACGTTGCACACAAATTTCCTAACCATGCATGCTATATGAAGAGTTTTAACTTAAGCCGTAGTCTAGGTCAAACCGCCTAATTCCTACGACCACGCATGGGCCACCATTCTGTAACACCCCAAGCCGAGGCTCGAAATATCACGGAAATCATATAGCACAAGGTGGAATTACAATAGAACAAGAACTAAATGCAAATAAAGATTCAGTGAATCCAAAACAATACGAAACAAGTACCAAAATACATAAGGAGCAAATAGCCATCAAAGTTTACAAAAGAACATCCCGAAGATGGCAAAACGATCCTAAGTATAATGCAAAAGAGAGGGCCGATGAATCCTTGATTCATAAAGTCCAAAGCCCGGGTTTAACAGCAAGCAAGCGACTACAACTCCACGTCCGGGAATAACCTGATTACCTGAAAAGTGTACTAAGCATAGTCAACACAAGGTTGGTGAGTTCGTAGTAATGGTCCATAAAGAACCAGCGTCAATAATCACAATGTACGAGTAGAGGCTAGACATGACTTACAGCGAGCCTCTAAGTAACACAATAACGTCCAACAACAAGATTATACAAGACAAGTGTGTATAATTGAATGCACTAGAGATCATAACACTTGTAACAGATCTAACCAAAACACACACATTAATCCCAATCTTTCAGTTTAATCATAATTTCTCTCTCAAAACACACACAAAACACCAAGAACACACACTAACAAACCGCCATTGTTGAATCGAATTCAGTGATAGAAATCGTGTTATAACAAGTGGTATCAGAGAAAA
>CM067168.1:5040501-5081349 GCA_034093135.1 Erigeron breviscapus
GGGAACTCGTTCCTTGTCCCAGTAACCTGAAGAAGGAACCAATTGGGACAAGATGGGTCTTCAGAAACAAGATGGATGAAGATGGTCATATCATCAGAAACAAATCAAGACTTGTTGCAAAAGGATATGCACAAGAAGAGGGAATAGATTTTGATGAAACTTTTGCACCAGTTGCTAGACTTGAAGCTATAAGAATATTCTTAGCTTTTGCAGCTCATCATCAGTTTAAAGTCTATCAAATGGATGTCAAAAGTGCATTCCTGAATGGAGAACTAGAAGAAGTCGTTTATGTGTATCAACCACTAGGATTCATCAATGAAAAAACCACATTGGGTGTACAGACTGAACAAAGCCTTATATGGTCTGAGACAAGCACCCAGAGCCTGGTATGATACTCTTACTAAACATCTTCTTAAAAATGGTTTTAAACGTGGTGCAATAGATAAAACTTTGTTCATACTGTATGATAAAAGTGATATCCTTTTAGTACAAATTTATGTTGATGATATTGTGTTTGGTTCTACAAATGAGAAGATGTGTGAAAATTTTTCTAAAATCTCTTCTGCAGAGAAAACATTACCATTATGTGCAACCAGGCTCTAGGAACTGTGCGGTGCATAGAGATCATGTGCCAATACCCATTTAGTTTCATCAGCCATTTTGCTTACTAGCCCGTGATGATGAACTCTAGGAACTGCGAATTTTTAAGCTTGGCCGGCTCTAGGAAATAAATAGATCGATGTTATAACAAGAGCTTCATAATCACAATTTAGTATCTTAATCATATATGGCCCCAACCTGATTAGGGCCATTTGAAAATTTTATACGTGTTTCATGCATGATGTCTGCAGTTCGATTCTCCACAACTGTCATGCCCTCCTGTGAGTCTCGCTCGCATAACTAAAATTTCAAGTGAATGCCAGAATATGTATTGACCATTGAAGCATTTCTTCAACCGCGCGGAAACTTCTCTTATAATTTCTTTTAGTTACAATACACTACGACTCTATAGTAATTAATGTCAACTTATAAAAAAAAAATGATGAAGCCTACCTTAAGAGCATTACGAATGGTGCCAACAATGTAATTGAGGGTTAATGTAACTGCATTTAGCCCCTTCTGCAATGCAGAATTATTCGCTTTCTCGACGGTCTTCGGGCAATTGATACTACCTAGAATATTGTATATAACAAAAAACAAGATTAGAGAGTCAACCAACTTAAACTGTTGTGAACCATTGTATCCTCCCAACTACAAAAGCTTAATCGTACCTATGCTTTGATCATTGCGTATAGTTTAGGATGACTTACATATAAATAAGCATACCATATTGTGCTTCCTACCTCCCTTATCATCACTCGCCCTTACTCGGTCTCTTGCCTTCTCTTCTTAAGGAAAAGGTCTAACGAAAGTTACCTTGAGTTTACACACCAACTTTACGAGTATATATAGCCCATTTTGATCTACCAACATCATATATAGCATAAAACATCTAACCTTACATAAGTTAGTTGTATCTGACATTTTATATAATTGTTACATCTGTTAATTTTGATACGTTTAGTTATGATCATGTCAAAGTGGGTAAAATGGGCCACATATTATACTTTGGTCTAAACCATATATAGTAGGGCTAATTACTTGGAAAGTCATCCAACTTGTCACAAATACCTTTTCCGGGGTCCCAACAAAAAAAGTTTTAATGTGGGGTAAAAACCCGGCTAAAAAACGTATTAAGGGGTTTTACCGGATAACATTGCTTTTTACCCGGTTATCTGCCAAATCACCTGCCACGTCCTCATAAATTCACGTGCCCTATAAGGGCTAATTACTTGGAAAGTCATCCAACTTGTCACAAATACCTTTTCCGGGGTCCCAACAAAAAAAAGTAATACCTTTTCCGGGGTCCCAACAAAAAAAGTTTTAATGTGGGGTATTTGAAAATTAAATTGTTACCTGCAACTTACAAAAAACCCCTTAATACGTTTTTTAGCCGGGTTTTTACCCCACATTAAAACTTTTTTTTGTTGGGACCCCGGAAAAGGTATTTGTGACAAGTTGGATGACTTTCCAAGTAATTAGCCCTATATAGTAAGCATAAACCTTAAAACAAGACCCTTGAACCATACGAACAAATTTTGGCACCACCTATGTACAAAGAACAAAAATCGACAAAGAAAGCTTTGGAACAACCCGTACGTGTCACAAAGTCTAACTGAATATGAGGAAATCATGATGGACGAAATTTAATGAGGAAGAGGGTGTCTATCAATTACTTGTGCAACTGCATCAACAATTACGCGTGAACATGTGAAGGATAAAGAATTGAAAGATGAAAATATGAAGGACGGGTTTGATATGGAAGGTGTGAAAGATGCAGCTGAAAAAGAATGAAGATACTTTACAATTTATCGCATAAATATGAATTTTCATAAGTGTTCACATTCTTGGTTTGAACATATCTCATTCGAGGTTTCGACTTATGTTTGGATCCTATATTTTGTATGACTTTGTCAATTATTCGTTTCTCTCTTTGTTCCTTGACTATTATGATTAATTTTGTAAATTTTGTGTTTCTTTTACCTGTTGGTCTTATTTTTTGTTTTGTTTAATGTGACATATAGACTTACTTTAATAATCGTTACTCGAGCTACGCACGGGTATTTTACTAGTTAACCCTGTTATTAACCACCAAGATATAATCACATATGTTTAAATCCATGAAATCTCTCAGAATACAACAATTGTAATTTGTAACCATGACCACATAACAACCCTATTTATTCTCCTTTTATGCAAACAACTTGAACTTTTACCTCCTCCTAAATGTAAATTCACCAGTAATTTCATTATTATATCACAAATAAACAAAACCAAATAAGAAAAACAAAAACTTATTTCCTTCCATCTCAAACATATTTAAATTGAGAAAACAACATCTCATTTCATTAAAACAAGAAGAAGAAGAAGATAGAATCATTTTTGCTGATATCCATAATTATTATATAATTAAATTCCAAACTTCAACGTCCCTTTCTCTCCTGTCTCTCTCTCTCTTGCTCCTATGGATTCCGATTTTTGGACCGCCCGTCTCGCCGCCGCTAAACGGCAGTTCACGATGCAACACCACCACCACCATAGTCATCAGTCTCCCCATCTGGGTTCGGTTTGTTTTCATTTATTTCTATGTCTTTTTTTTTCTCAAAAAGATTGGATTTTTTTTGTTAAAGATCGGTGCTTTTTTTGTTTTTAAGATTATTTGTGTTATTTTAGGATCTGGGTTTGTTTTATTTTTTAATTTTATGATCTGGGTATGTTTTTTATATATATTTCAGATCGGTTGAACGTTGATGATTTTGAGGTTGAAGAAGAAATCCGACCCGATTTTCCATGCCCATATTGTTATGAGGATTTTGATATTGGGTCTTTATGCTCTCATCTTGAAGATGAACACTCTTGTGAATCCAGAGCCACTGTAATCATCTTTCTCTCTCTCTATGTATATGTCTATATCTGTATATGTGTATGTAATGATTATATAATTATGTATCTATATATGTTTTGGTTAGTCAATTTTGATGTAAAAAGGCTTTGACTTTTTTTCCTTTGAAATGATTAATTTGAAGTCTGATTTTGGTTAAGATCTAAGTTTCCATTTTTATGAACAAAGGGGATATTTTTTTTGGGTAAAAAGTTACTATTTTTGGTATTATTTAGAAGGCTATCATATTTCATACAGTATTTGTTTGGTATTTAAGTCATAACAAAAGTTTATCATATGCCTTGTTTTCAAATTATCTAACTTTCCAAACGGAGAGAGATATTCAGGCTACCCTGGGTGAGTCGAGTCTGGCTCTGATTTGCGCGGCCTAATCAGTATTCCTGTGGCTGTTTTCCATCTTTTTTTTGGCCATCCGAAGGTGTTTAACCAGGAAGGTTTTGAACCCGGTTCTAATTTGTGACCTTTCTGGCTGCCTTATCCGTAGGTCATCTTGGAGATGGTTAATTTAATTAACTCTCTATTCTTACATGATTTTATATGCATATATTTGGAAAGTGTAAGCTCATTTTTAACTTATTAAAAATAGTAAAAATAGATTTCCAATAATTTTCAACTTTGTTACAAGGACTACAAAATCCTTTATAATAAGTGTGTATCAAGTTGAAAGTTTTAGCAAAAGAGAAGAGTAGTTTGAAATATAGATGTATGTATATGTATACTTGGGAATGCCCGAGTCTGTTTTTTTTTCTTGATAAGGTGTAATGATTTGATGATGATTAATAAAATGAGAGGCAGTGGCCATTTGGGGAAAAAAAAGTTGAAAGTCTTAGCAGTTTATTTTCAATTTGATTTTTGTTGTTAGTATGTTCTTGTCTAGGATAGGTAAACTGAGACTTTGAATAAGGCTTCAGCTTTTTAGGATTGTGAATAAAGTTTTCCAAATACATACTTACATAGCTCTTTTATGGGTTTTGAAAGATGTAACTTTGTTTGCCCTACAGATGTCTTGAGTTTATAGCTTTATTAATGGCATGAAACAAGCCCGCAACTTGCTCACAATTCTAACAAAAGCAGGCCAGTTTGACATGAATACATACCACATTGGTAAAAATGAATTTTATGGCAATGACTTAGTTGACATCCAATTTATTTTTTTTAATCTTTCTATTTGGTTCTCGATGTCCATCGAATTATATAATTCCCTATGTGTGTGAGTTTGAACTTTGAAGTCAGTGGTTAGCTCCGTGTCATGATTCCACATTATTGGTCAAGTTTTTTTTTTTACGTTTCTAGGGGTGCTATCGTTTTTGCTATTGAGGATTATTCTAGACATTCTGCTAGTAGATATAGCATTGATAGAGAGTATTTGTATTGATCAAGTTTTTTTATGTGTCTAGGGTTGCTATCGTTTGTGTCTAGTCTCCCAAATCTTGCAGTTTCCTTAGGTAGATAGAGTACTTGTATCTGTTTTAGAATAATTTTCTTTTTGACTTTGGCTTGTTAATCAAATCAAAAAATTATTATTCAACAAACATGAAGAAAACACAGTCATTAATATGTACATTGAGGCATTGAGCACAATAGGCAGAAAGATTGTTTTAGGAAGTTTGTGAGAAAATAGGGAATGATACAATTGTTTTATTTGTTTCCTACTCCCTATGTCTCAGAATAGTTATATGGCTTATAAGAGGCATAGCATAGCTAAAGCTTTTTACTTTGAATTTTGGATCAACCTGAAATCAAACTTAATAATTTAAACATATGGCCAAAACTTTCTTAACAACTTGTAACGATGACATTCAGTTTTTTTATTTTGTATTTTAGCTTCAAATTTTGTGAAAGATGAAATTTGTTGCAATTTCTTTTTGGATCAATAATTTCAAGTTGCATGAATCTCATAGTGTTAATTTTTTTTTGCAGATCTGTCCAGTTTGCTCTGCTAAAGTGACGAGAGATATGTTAAGCCATATCACTCTGCAGCACGGACACTTATTTAAAATATCCTTCCACTATGGAGAATTAATCCTTCATTTAACTGCCATTTGCATTGAAAGCCATCCTTTGATATCACGAGTAGTTCATACAAATCATGAGGCTAGACTGCTTTATGC
Source organism: Erigeron breviscapus (assembly GCA_034093135.1). Classification (NCBI taxonomy): domain Eukaryota; kingdom Viridiplantae; phylum Streptophyta; class Magnoliopsida; order Asterales; family Asteraceae; genus Erigeron; species Erigeron breviscapus. Next base: position 5,046,115 of record CM067168.1, read on the forward strand.
TATTCAGTATTAGTTTTTTGAAATTAGTGATCCACATTATGCTGTACTGCTATTCAGTTACGTTATCAATTTTGGACGAGTGAGATTGTTTGTGATTATTACCAATTAAAGTTATATGGTTTAAATAATAGTAAATAATATATTTTTCTAATAGAATAATTTAGGAGGTTTTATGCATCAAAACTCACTTTGGGCTACTTTCAACCCAATTGACCAATTCATAGACTTGTGCATGTGATTCAAGTAACACCTCAGATTGTGAATGCCACTCATGTTAAGGGTATCGTATTTCCTGTCAAAGTTGTCCTTAACTTCAAAAATACATGCAGCGACGTCGTAGACTACGCAGAGTAGCCGTCCCAAATAGTCAGGCTCTTTTGCTTTTGGGCCGCGATCTTAGAGAGGCTCATCTGCAGGTGCTTCTTGGTGGGGGAGCCTATAGGTCGTCAAATATCAATACAACATCATCATCGACAAGTGCTGCGGCTTCTGATCCTTTTCTTTCATCTTTGGTTCTAAACTTTCCTGGCTCTGAAGCTGAAGAAATCTCCAAGTCAATAGTGTCGAACGTTGAAGAAAGTTCCTTGAAGAGTCCGACTCCACAACATATATGGAAATCAAGGTAATGTAATCACTCAAGTTTTTTTTCTGTTTGATTCTGAACTTTATAGATTATATATTCCTTTTGAAAGAATATCCACGACAATAGGTCAGTTAATTCGAATTCATTTTGTGTATATTAACACACTATCAAATGGACCAAACCGTAATATGTGGCTTTATCAGTGTGTGGAGAATTTGGTTGTGAGGAATTGCTTTGGGGTCTTCTTATTTGAAGTGCTGAGATATTGCATGAACCTCCAAACGTGTAAAGAACTTCAAGGGTGGGAAAATTGTGATTGGGTGTATTGGTAATGGGTTAAAATGGGTAGTTGTTTTAGATGTCTCGATGAGTTTACCCACAAGGCACAAACAGTCTTTGTCCATTTTTTTTTGTTGCAAAATATCTAATATGTTAAATACGATTAGTACTTTAGGAGGGTCAAATGCATGAAAATTACATTTTGGGTGACTTTTGACATATTTAACTTGTTTATCTGATAGATTAATTGTTTGATTTTACCCCTTTTACTTTATAGATAAAACATAGCTTAAATCAACCCTTTCATGAGTGAAAAGTGAGTTTGCTACTACTAGAAGTTGTATATATAACCCACATGTTCCTTTCTCACAGTTTTGATCCTTCATTGAGTTCTGAAGAACGGGAAAAGAGAATGAGACAGGCCACAGGACGGGCCGTTTTTCTCCAAGATCTGCTGGTATCAACGCTTTTAACTGACTAAAACTGACAATCAGAGTGAGAACCGAGCAAGTAATCTGCAAACTATAATGTCAAATTATCTGATAAGCAGATTTGTTCTAGTTATTTCATCTCGGCCCTTGCCCTCCCAAACCCGTGTTGTATGAGCAAATATGATCATTTCTTGTTAAAGAAATCAGTAATATTTATTTCTGATTTGTTATGTTTATGTTACATCAACCGTCTCAAGAGGGCGGCTTTATAAAATGTTTGTTGGATTATTGTGCATATTAAGGGGTACTTTTTGTCAACTACCAAGTTCTTTTGTATAATTAGGACTTAATTTTTATAAGCTTATTTTTTTTGGTTCATGATATTAGTTATCAAGTTTTAATTATTATTAACAATCTTTAATACATAAAAACATAAGTAGATTTTGGTTTTCCCTACTTAACTGAATTTCCTAAACTTGAAATGTAAAATTTCATGTTACGAATAGAACCTGCCGGTTTTAAATGGAACAAGGTTGGCCACATACGGGATGCTGGAAGGTAAGCATATGGTCAACCACGCCGCATGCTCTGGTGGTGCCATGGTTGCTAAGTGATGCCTTTCCGTTTGTTCCATTTTTGCTCCAAACATGAAATTCATGTACCTCTTTACTCTTTAGCACATATATACCTTAAAACATGCATGTTTATGACAAATGAATGTCCAATCGGCGGCGCTACATGCCTACATACACTAGAGAGTGTTTGTATGCCGTTTGATCATGTATGTACATACATGCTAATTAAGCGCAAGGGCATGGCAAGACAACCCCTTAGACCCATCTTGATGCTGGAAGGTAACCATATGGTCAACCACGCCGCATGCTCTGGTGGTGCCATGGTTGCTAAGTGATGCCTTTCCGTTTGTTCCATTTTTGCTCCAAACATGAAATTCATGTACCTCTTTACTCTTTAGCACATATATACCTTAAAACATGCATGTTTATGACAAATGAATGTCCAATCGGCGGCGCTACATGCCTACATACACTAGAGAGTGTTTGTATGCCGTTTGATCATGTATGTACATACATGCTAATTAAGCGCAAGGGCATGGCAAGACAACCCCTTAGACCCATCTTATGTGTATCCCTACATAATATAAATGTCACTTTAAAAGATGTTAGTTATTGCCTATGCGGCATGCTTTAGAATCCAAGAAACCCCAAAAATGTTGGCATGGCAAGTTAATAGGAACTCTACGGATTAGTTATTTGAGAAGGGCGGTTACTTAGTTATTTGGGAAGAGTTCTCGGATACATCCATATATTTTTACCCGTAACCACCTTCAATCTATTTCTCTTTCTCTAACAATTCGTCTCTTCTAAATTATGAAAAACCTAATTCGTCTTTCTCTGTCAACAACCCCCCTCTCTGGCATTTGAGTGACAAGAAGGATGATTCCAAGGTATTGTTTTGTTATTATTATTTTTATAATTATTCTAATTGAGATTTTGGTGATGGCGTATCAAACTTTTCATACATTGTCTGTTTATTTTTCGACTTATATTATTATCAATTTCTTAGATTTTTTCTCATGTTGAAACATCATCGTTTGGTCTTGGTTGATTCAGGTTTGAACTAAGAAGATGTCTCCTTCATCGTCCATGTAAATTTCCATTTTCTTTATATGAATCTGTTTGATTTCTTTAATTTTCTCTGATCTCATTTTATATACTTCAGTTATGGATTGTCATCAACCGGAGTACTTTTTATTTAGATAAACACAAAGTGTTTGATAAATTGCCTCAATGAAATTTAGGATATTCTTTCTGAATCATATTTATACTACTGCTTTAGGTTAGATTCCTGTTGTTTTTCTATGTCATATGATTTCGTTTACAACACATATATAGTAGATATTTGGCGAAGCTTATTATGTAGGCATTGTTTTTGTTATATCTTTTATCTTCTCTTATATTTGAGTTGTATGTGAAAGTTAAGTTTTAAGGCTTTTTCAACTTCATATTCTTTTTTGGTCATCAAAAATTTTCATTTTTTTCTAAAATTAAACCTAGATAGGAGAGAAGGTATTAATGCGTTGTTGTATCTGGTTTATTTATCATTTCTTTTGGCTCTTAAAGACTTGTGCTTCAATGAAAAAAGCATATTTTTACTTGATAAATGTTGCTTTCAATGTAATGCTGAATAAATCGGTCTGATTGTAATGGAAAATGATAGCGAGGAGGAACGAGTGAATAGTATCCGGAAAAAGAAATCAAGTCCTGCCCAAAGTAAAACCTATTATATGGGATAGATTCTACTTGCTGAATTTAACTATTTTGTGTGGTGAAAATGCAGGAGCTTAATTCACCGGTTTCTCACCCTCTGCAACCAAAATTATTCTCAAGTCGATATTTGGCAGGGTTAGCCACTCATACATTTATTCCTTTTGTTTCTCCAATTGCCTTATTTTATTTAACTTTTGAAAGCTCTTTTAAATTGTTTCTTATATTCCCAAGAAGATTTATCATATGTCTCTCCTACCATTTTAACATTAGAGTTTTCTGTTTCAGGCTGGTATTTCGCCGCTCTTCCAACAACAGTTTGAAGAATTAGCAAGGCGAGAGCATGGTGAATCTGCAAACCAAGGAGGTAATAAGAGGAGAGTGGTTGTTATTGGCTAGCATTGTGTTGAACCTCTCACAGCACTCAAGAGTAGTGGCCAAGAGGTAACTTTGAATCCTAAGATACAGCATGTTTGATATATATCTATATTAACTATTTGTCAGTTTTTGATGATTGCGTTCGATTTTCAGATTTCCATGGATACTAAAGCGGTTGTAGGAAAGCGAAGAAACCTGAACAACCTAAGGAAAAAGAGGAAAGAAGATTAAAAAAAGAGTACATTTTTAAACTCACAAAAGAAAACCATTCTTTTCATACTGAGAATCCAATTTTTTTTTTATCTTGCTGGTATTGTTGTCTTCTGTTTTTCATGATTGGATGACCAAAAGAGAAAGCAACGGGAAAAAGCTAAAAGCTGAGGTGATTAAGAAAAGCATATGGACTTAATTTAGTTTAACCCTTTAGGACCAGTAATCAAATATTTCATACTAGAAGAGATCAAAATTTTGTGCAGAAATAAGGTCTTTTATGGGCATGCTACACATATCGGCGATATGTAGTTTGCACATGAATTGACTTTTGATAATCTTTGAGATCAAACTAAAGTTAGTTTGTGCCAATTTGTATTTTTTTAAATGCCATTAGTAACAATTATTCTAATTCTTTAGTCGCACATACAGTGATAACAATTTTTTCAGTTTCTTCGACTCATGAAAAAACGCGTAATTTGTCATTCCTTTCTTATTAAATGTTGAAAAATACTTGGCATCTGCGTCGTTTCTTTTTTTTAAGATGATTAATAGTTTACTCACTCTCCGAGTTTTGCCATTTTTTGTCGAAACTTCTGACTTTTGCCCCATAAAAATTCCTGTTTAACGTTCTTTAAGACCCTTTCTTTTTGCAATGTGAGGACAGGTCAATGGAGATACCCATGTTGAATAACTAATAGACATACTTGCTGAATCCTACAAGTCATATGTGATGTATATGGAAGTCCAAAGTCAATGAAGAAAATGAGAAGGTCATTGAGTGTTTACGATCAACTAAATGCAACCTGAAAGTAAAAAATCAAAATGCTTTAAAATACGGTGAATATCACTTTTGACATTGACCTCCATTCATTCTCTCTTTTCGTAATGTCAGCTGAGGGATGAACTGAGAGATGAAACTATACAACTTGCAAGTGACTTTTTCCATATTCCATTGTGCATAAACTACTAAGAAATAAGTACGACTATGCATTTTAATATAATGGAAAGTCCACATTTGACCAAGACTTTTGAGTTTTGACCACATTTGTCTATATAGTGCTTGATGATCAATTAAATGTAGTGGTGATACAATTGGTGAGATAGGTAACAGGTGACAAGACAAAATTTTGACTACATTCGCACGATGCACCATATGGATGTGGCAGTGGGCAGTAATCTTTTATTGTCTTTCTAAATGTGGACGACTCCAATAGCTATTGGGTATGATGTTTTCAACTCTGTCATATATTTAGATAACTTGATCATAAGTTTTTAATCTCAAACTCATTGCATTAATTTTGATTATGTGCTTAATATCGGTCTCTTTAATACTAGATTGTTAGACATGAGCCGGAGACATCCGTGAAATTGGGAGACTCCCTAAAAAGTTGCAACACTTGAAAATTAGGATTCATAGCCACTTGCGCGCTTCACCAATATCAGGTAACCTACGGGTGAGTGAATTGCCTTTTTAGACAATTTGTTTATTTTTATCTAACAAATATAATTGTAATTTATACATTTCCACGAATATACAGACTAATAGTTTTATCGCCCATGATTTTTGGAATTTTCCTTAAGCTATATTCCATTTTTTAGTACATTCTATAAGCTATATTTTTTGTTCTTTTACCCGTTTGACCCATTACATATAGTCTGTAAAGACCTATTACAATAATAACAGGGGTTGAATGGCAGTCTCTTTAAATGGATTGAATTGTGTGCAATTGTATGGTTGGATGCAGTGTGAAATACGAGGGAAGTAATGAATCCATTTAAAGAGAATGGTCCATGACCTGATCCTCCTCAAAAGGTTGAAACTAAGATGGAAGTTATCTTCACTTATGATGTTGACTTTCAGGTGAATATTCTGTTAATATATAGTAGCTTTAACAACACTGTTATTATTAGTTGTAGATGGGCGTATGATTAACTTACTTACGAATGGTGTGACTTGGGCTGCTTTGTATCTCAAAAAAGGGTCAACAGGAACATGTTAAACAGTTTATTATAGTTTTAAAGAAAGAGAATGCCTTATATATGAATCCCAAAAGCCTAATGTGGAGTCAAAATTTGACTTTAATAATATCAGTACGTGTTTTCCTTTCTGTTGGATATCTTAAGTGTCCTCCATAGCTTGAACTTTTACTACTTTTTGGGCTGACACATTGACGCATTAATAGTGTAATATTACTTTTTTTAGAAATGTTATAAGTTAAGATTTCCAATCTTAAGCATAGTCATCCTTACAAACTGATATTTGGTGATGAGTTGGATCGAGTTTTCTTTATTCCATTCTATTTAAGCATATTTTAGACATCCAACCAATAGTCAAACAATGTTAATTACATAGGGAGGGCAGTAAGTGTTTCCTTATTGTATTTACCGAGGTGGTTTATGATTTATCGGGTTTATCATGAGAAATGTAATCATTCATACAGACTTTATAGGAAGAAGCTTGGGTGATCTCTCTCTCTTTTTTAAAGTGCGTATCATTAAAACTGTTGATTATATTATGCATCAAATCTAAGGAGTTTCAGGTGGTTTAAAGCGCAAAGTTGTTGACCCGGGTTCTTCATCTGAAGCTTCTGCTGTATTCACTAACAAAAATGTCTCTAAAATAAGATGAGGCAATTGGTTTAATGACCAAGCGAATTACCTCAGGTAACGCTAATAGTTTTTCCGATTATGAAGTGATAAAGATGGCACACATCACCTTCGGGACTCAGAGTATGCTAATGAGCAAATCTGGATAATGATTTGAAGTCGAAAGAGGATAAAAGCTTGGAGTTGGATAAGAAAAAATGAGTTTAGAGGATCGGTCTTAAATTGGCTGCAAACCTTACAACCTCTGATCTCAAGGAAGATCAGTTGCGTTGACTGTACGGTGCAACTGGACTTCAATATATTTCTGGACAAATCTTCTTGGTCACCAGTTTCACTGGTCTCCAGATGCAACTGGTGACTGGCAAGTGTAAACTGGTGACTGGACAGTTCCAGGTGAACTGGTCCTAACAAATTCCCCCTATTTGTCTAGAAATATAGTCTAAGTCTTTTCTAGTTCTTGTATCTATACAAGTGTGAACTATAGAGACTTGTTCGATTAAATCTATCCAAGTTTCTAAGGCATTTTTATAGATCAATAAATGCCTTAGGTTTTTCTTTTAGGTTTGTTAGATTTTAATCTATTATCTACCTTGTGGTTACAAACTGGTAACTTTTTATACAAGGAAATGAAATTTATACAAGTTACAGAATGTAAATACAAAAATACAAGTAGATAAACTGAAGAAAGAACTAATGTGATGGCCCTTCGCCAGTTCTTCTTCTCTTGGTCACCAAAGAAATAGGCTGAGAGTCTTCAGGATCAATATTCAACTTTTGCTCAAGATTTTCTTTATGTTGAATTTTGCCCCTTAGAAAGTTTGCCCATGCTTTCTCAAACCTATTCTTTTGTGCCTTCGCATCCAAAACATTCACCATCTCCACCCATTCGCTGAACCCATATTGCATAGCACCAGGATTGTCAGTTTTAACCAGTGGCCCCCTGGTATAACTAACTTCGACTTGAAAAACGTTGGTGCCTGGCTTGATTGTTACATTTACACCATTGATAGTACCACTATGTCTTCTGGTTGACATGATCTGGGAGTAGTAGCTTCTAGCTTCAGATTCATTTGTAATTTTTATACTCCCAGCACCAGCAGCCAGTACAGCGGACTTGATGTCTTCATTTGAAACCTCGCCAGTTGGTTCAACAAATGTGCTAAGGTCAGCATCCCTAGACAGTGGTCTTCTTGGTTGTGGAATCCTTCTTGGTGGATTCAAAACCTTCTTCACAAACTTCTTAACATTTTCAATTCATTTAAGAATCCCACTGGCCCTATTCTCCTTGCCTTCTCCACTGAAATGACTTCTGGCATCGAATTCAGCTTTATCCTCAGGATAGTGTCTGTCCAGTTCTACATCCAGCATTTCTTTCAACTGGTCAACTATCCTGGGATCATTCTTGATCGTGACATACTCCTCCTTAGTGATACCCAAAAGATTGGCATCACTCATATCAAGTAACTTGATTTGTGCAAGATGTGCCCTGGCTTCAGCTTGGTTTCTTTGTTTTATCTTCTTTCTGTCTTTAATATCATTTCCAAGTCTGGCCAGTCTTCTGCTATCACTATCTGAAACTGGAGGAAGTATATCAGCATTACAAGTTTCAAGCATTACATCAGTGGCCGGCTGGGCAGATGCATCACCAGCTAAACCTTTCCCTTATCCAAAACAACATTCCCCCTATCACCAACATCACCAGATCCACCAACTCTTTGCTCACCAGCTTCAGTACTGGTAGCCACAATCAATCTCTTCCAGATGGAGTCCTTCCAGGTGCAACTGGTGTAAGGACTGCACTTCTTTCCCCCTTGGCAGCATCTAGACCTGCCCGAATACCTTACCATTCAGAGGGGTGAGATGGCAACCGGTCAAGAGGCTGCCATGACTGCATGTCCTTACACTCTTTGAAGATTCCACACATCATCCTGAAGGACCTCCATAAATGGTTCGTCTCCTTTGACTGGGTCAAGACATTTGCAGTTACTTGTTCTTGACCAGTTTTCAATTCATTTAGGATCTTGGAGTCTTCATCCAAACCAGAGACAACCTTATCCTTCACTTCATCATCCTTCTTCTTCAGATTTTCCACTTCAGTTGTCAGTTTCTAAAGATTGAGCATGTAGAGATACCTGGGTGTTCAAACTTTCAATGCTGCCTCTCAACTGGTTGATCTCACTGGTGAGTGGGGCCAGATCAACCTGAGGAGTGGCCAGCTTGGTGATCTCAGATATCACCCTTTCAACCAATTGTGCTTCTCTAGCACCCAGCGTATCCTCTATTTTCTGACCAACTGAAGTCATCAACTGCTCTCCAAGTCCAGTTACATCTAGGCCAGGTTTTTCAATCAATTCCTTAACCTGCCTTTCAATCTCTTTCAAATCAACTTCTGAAGTTCTAACAGTGTTTCCCAGCAAGTTGGAGATTGAGGTTATAACCTTGGAGTGAGTTAGGTCAAAGGCTTCCTTAAAGTACCAGCCAGATTGTTGCAGCCAGTGACCAACTCATTTAGCTTTTAAACACCAAGTCTTCATTAGATGAAAACTTGTTTATCCCCAGATCAACCACTTTGATGTTTGTCAGGTGATCCTTGTGGTATTTGGAGAATGACTTGGTGTTTTTGTCAAGTGTCTTCTGAATCTCCTCCACCCTGGTTAGAAGGTTTTGGAGATCGGCTTGTAATAGACAACTTGACTGTCCAGTGACGAAGGAGAAGGTGTCACTGGACCAGCAGCAGTTACTACTGGAGCAACTGGAGGAGGCAAACTTAAGGAAGTCTCCCCAGTTGTCAAACCAGAAGTTGAAGATATAATAGGAGTGGTGGATGAAGAAAGAACTGGAAAATCAAAGTGTTGTTCATGCTGAGAATGCTCAGGTGTGAACAACGGCGTCGGTGGGGGTGGCATTTCTCGAGCAAGTGAGAATTGCCCAGTTGGTAAAGGAGCGGTATATGTTGGGAAAGATATATCAGTAGGCACATTTTCTTGGGAGGGTGAAAGTGAAATTGATGCGTCTGGAAGGGAGACGGGAGATGAAGGGTCTTGAGCTTGTACAGAAGCATCAAGAATCTCCAAGTCTGTTTCAGTACCTTCAGAATCCGAAGATTCTATAAGGATTTCCTCGTCATTAACATTCATGTCCAGATCCATGAATTTCTGGGACATCTGTTGAGAATCAGATACCGAAGTATCTTCACCAGGGATAGATGTGATTGGGGTTGCTTCAGTTATGGTTGCTCTATCCTCAACCACAACATTAGACGAACTGGAGGGTCCCTCATTATTTTGAGGCCCGCCCAGTTGCCTTTCTGACTCACCTTCAATAGGTGCATCAGTTGAAGCGAATGCCAGTTGCATTCTTCTTCAGGAATTTCGACCTCTCCAGCTTCAGATACCAGAGAGTCTAAATTCCTTAGAATATCTGGAGCAGTGTACGGTGAATCTGTACTATTATATGCTTCTCTGCCCAGAATATGCTTAAAACAAAGAGAGAGGAACCTTGAAAAGGGGATACACACACCCCTTGTGCCCTTCAACTTTTGGACCAGGCTTCTATACAAAATATCTGCAAAGTCTACTCTCAATCCGTTCCACAAGCAGTAAGCCATCTCTGCTTGCGAGGAGTTAATCTGGTCAAGTCCACCAGAACTCCCACCCATGCACTCCACCAGGTGGATGAAAAAATACCTCCATGAAGGTGTAAGGCCCTTCATGGTCATCGCACCTTTCGTTTTCAACACCCCATTGTCCAAGCACTCCTTGTGTCCCATTTCAATAAGTACTTGACGAAAATTTATGTTTGGGGGTAAGACGACTGGAGATTCACCCTCTCTCCAGTAATTGAGGCGTAAGGCATCCCTCAATACATCAGCGGTCAAGGTACACTGGATTGTTCTATCCTTTAAAGTGAAACTGATGGAGGAACAATCAGAAGAAAGACTGGCAGTGTACCAGAACTCACACAAGTAGTTGTGAAACAACTTGCGTGGGTTTAGAGAGAATGAGGGTCCTATTGGAGAATCCTTCAAAAACTTTTGAATTCTACCAATAAGGGTATCGGACCTTTGAGATTCTCGTAAGCTTGCCATCGGATTATTTGGATTTAGTTTGATGACAGAGGCATTACTAGGAGCACCAGATGCCGGTTTGACATCTGGTGAAGGAGCATATGGAACAGTCAAGAGATTTACATCTCTTGAACGAGATGATCTAGGTGCCATTGAAAATGAAATTGAAATTTGGGATTTAGGGTTCTTGATTGAAGCAGAGAGAAGAATGAAGCAATTTGATGATTGAGAAGTAAATGAAGGAATGTAAGAGAAAGAAGTAAATGAGTTCGGAGTAAATAAGGGTATTTATAAGGGATTCAAGATCCCAATGAAATACCAAAAATTATATTTTAATAAACAAAATCCTTTTGAAGATATTTTCACAAAGTTGGTTTGAATTTTGAAATAAAATAATAATTTGCCATGTCAACATTAAATGCTACCATGTCAGCATTAAATGCTACGACGGCTTATCTTACCCACGCGCCACTCACTTTTTGTTTTCCCAATACAAACAGTTGTCAAGTACTAAAATGGCTTTAAACACGTCAGATCACGATATCAAGTGGTTTAAAACACTCGAGTACCATCACGTGTCACAAATATTGACCAAGTATTTATAACGTTATAAAAATAAGACAAGACTGAATCTGGTCACTGGAGGATATCAGTGCAGTTTTCCAAAGAATTTTTGGTTGTGTTAACGGATCATTTTTATCCGGTTTTCATTTCTCTTCACACAAACACAAAGAACACAAACACCATATAAAAATTTTTTTCCAACAACGCAACCTTGCATTCTAGTTCACCAATAGGTTCATTGGGAATTGGGAATTGGGTTGGGTTACTTTGCTTGATTGTTGTTTGTTGGAATCTACCGTTTATGCTATCAATCAGTATTGTATGATGAAACTGTTTCACATTTTCATCATAAGGGGGAGAAATGATTATATGATTGATAGATAGAGTTCAAGGATATAGGTAGAATATGATTGATAGATATTATTCGAGGATGATTGTCGTGTTTGGATGTTCAAAGGATCGTAAGTTTAGGTGAAGAGAGTGAATAATTATCGTGCTAAGTTGAGAGATTGTTTTGAGAAAGTTAAAGGATTGATTCGAGATCGAGTATATTCAAGATGAAGTACATGGTCGATAATTGAAAGATTTGTAGGAAAATTGACCATAGTTTGTTGATAAGAAGAGTTTGAGATTGAATTGTTAATACTTAGATAGTTAAGTTTGGTTAAAGTCTTGATAAGAATTCATTGTTTGAAGAGATTGTTCATTTGAGGGGAGCAAGAGTAAACTCATGATTCGTTAAATATGCTCCGAAATGATTGTTTGTTCGAGGGGGAGCAAGAGATTAAAGATTTGTTATTGAATAATTTGCTCCGAGATAGTTGTTTGATTGAGGGGGGACGAATGTTAATTGATCAAAGAATCAAATGCTCCAAGAAGTTTATTGATTCAGAGACAAGTTAGACCAAGAATTGAAGTTTTAAAGACAAATCAAATTTCCGCATTCCAAAACCAAGCTTCCACAAATGCCAAGAGATTTCAAAGTCAAAACCAAGCTTCCGCAATGCCAAGAGATTTCTAAGATAACCAAGCTTCCGCTTCCAAAAGAATTCAAAGTCAAAACCAAGCTTCCGTATGCTACTCAAAGTTCAAGTTACTTCTCCAAGCAACATCAAGTTGAAATCAACATTCAAAAGTTCAAGTTGTCAAAGCACAAGAGCTACAAAGATTTCAAAGATGCTTCCAAAGTATTCAAAGTTGCAAGAGAAGATCAAGATTTAATAAGTCATCGTCAAATTATGTTTGTTGAGAAGATTCAAAGTCAAGGTTGATACAAGACGTTGAAGACAATGAGAAAGCTTCAAAGTCCAATCAACATTGAAGATTTTCAACAAAGGGGCTCATCATGTTATTTAAAGACCGAAGACGATGCAACATTTACAATTCAACACCAAGGGGGAGATTGTTAGAAATATAAAAATGGTGTTAAATTGTAAATTAGCTAATAGTGGAAGGAGTAGTAGTTATAATTAGATCATATGTATAAATACTCCTTCCTTAATCATTTTGTAAGAAGCCATTCATTAATTCCATAGTTACATCTCACTTAATTACTTTCTCTCTCCTCCCTATCATCTTCAACCTCCCTTTCACACACAAACACACTTTACACACACTATCCATATTTCCACCATTAAAGCATCAATTAAGCTCATTTTCATTTATACCAGTTTCCAACTGAAGAGTTCCCAGTTGCATTTTCAAACAAAAACGAATTTTAGTCAGAAAATTATTTTGAGTCTTTCCCCCTAAAATGATGATCCAGAAATCAATTAGTGCCAAGATAGTATCACAAAGGCGTTCGATAGCCTGGCGAGCAAATATTATCTGGACCTCCTCAACTGGAGAACTTCATCAGTGTCACTGACGCGTTCAATAACAAAGAAAGCTCCAGTTAAGGATTAAACATTCCCAGTTCGCTGATGAGATGTTTAAAGGTTTTCTCATCGAGAGGTTTTGTAAAAACATCAGCTAACTGTTTGTCAGTGGGGATGAAATGAATTTCAATGTCTTCTTTCATAACATGATCATGAATGAAATGATACCTGATGTCAATATGCTTTGTCTTGGAGTGCATCACTGGGTTGTGAGATATAGCAATTGCAATGGTGTTGTCACAAAAGATTGGGGTCCTTGTATACTTTTGACCATAATCTAGTAACTGGTTCTTGATCCAGAGAATCTGGGCACAACAACTGGCCGCAGAAATGTACTCTGCCTCAGCAGTGGACATAGAGACTGAAGTCTGCTTCTTGCTGGTCCAACTCCCCAGTTTTCCTCCAAGGAAATGACAACCACCAGTTGTGGATTTTCTATCTATCTTACAACCTGCATGATCTGAATCTGAATAACCCATTAGATCCATGCCTGAGCCTTTGGGATACCAAAGACCTAGACTGGGGACACCTTTAAGGTATCTAAAGATACGTTTACAGCGTGCAAGATGAGATTCCTTAGGACTAGCCTGAAACCTGGCAATTAAACATGTGAACCAACCATACCTCTATAGTCAGTTATGTTAACTGGTTTGCCAGTTGGGTCAGAGTCCAAATTCAATGGTGCTGCAATAGGTGTGTTTTTCGATGTGATTGAATCATATTTGTATTTTCTTAACAAATCTCTGACATATTTTCCTTGGTTTATGAAAATTCCATTTTCAGTTTGCTTAATCTGAAGACCTAAGAAAAATGTTAATTCACCCATTAAACTCATCTCATTCTCAGATGACATGATTTTAGAAAACTTTTTACACATTGCATCATCAGTTGAACCAAAAATAATGTCATCAACATAAATTTGTACCAATAAGATATTACCTCTTTCTTTCAAGCTAAACAAGGTATTATCTATTGCACCTCTTTGAAAGCCATTTTTAAGAAGATGTTTAGTTAAAGTTCATACCAGGCTCTTGGGGCTTGTCTTAGACCATACAATGCTTTGTTCAGTCTATAAACCCAATGAGGATGCTTCTCATCGATGAAACCTGGAGTCTGCTTAACATAAACTTCTTCTTCCAATGTTCCATTAAGGAATGCACTTTTGACATCCATCTGGAAGACCTTGAACTGCAGATGTGCTGCATAAGCCAGAAATATTCTTATGGCTTCAAGTCTTGCAACTGGAGCAAAAGTTCATCAAAGTCAACGCCCTCTGCTTGACAATAACCCTGGGCAACTAATCTGGCCTTGTTTCTTACAACATGGCCATCTTCATCCATTTTGTTTCGGTAGACCCCTCTGGTACCAATAGGTTCTTTCTTTAACCCTGGTGGACAAGGAACAAGCTCCCAAACATTGTTCCTTTCAAACTGGAGGAGCTCTTCTGCATAGCTTCCACCCAGCTTGGGTCTGCCATAGCCTCGTCAATCTTCTTTGGTTCAATTGAAGATAAGAAGGTGACGTTTAAGCATTGCTCACTGGTGGCTCTTCTAGTCTGAACCCCACTAGTTGGATCTCCCACAATCTGTTCAATTGGATGTGCTCGAGTCCATCTAGTGTATTGACTAGGCTGGTGAACCACAATATCAGTGCAAGTCACCTGGCGATCTTCTTCAGTTGCAACAGCATCTGGAGAAGGATCAGTCCAAACAACTTCTACATCCTCATCAGAGTCAATGAGGTCTCGATTGCATCATGAAATTCTTCATTAGAAGGCATTTCATGAAGAACTGGAGAAGTAGGTGTTTGAACTGGTGCTGATATTGGAGTGGCACGTACATCAGATCCAATCACTAATTCTTGTGGTAAGTTGAAATTGATGGAGGGATAAAATGATGTGTCACTGGTGGTGTTCTTCTTCTTAACTGGTTCCAATTTGTTGTAACTGGAAACATCTTTTGGTGAAGAGAAATTTAAGCTCGATTTGAAGGTTTAATGGAGGATTTTGGTTAGTGTGTGAAAAGTGTGTTTGTGTGTGAAATGGAGGTTGAAGATGAGTTTAGAGAGAGAAAGTATAAGATTAGAGAGAAGTAACTATGGAATTATTAATGAATCTTTATCTTGAAGCATTTGGACAAACATCTTTTTCATCACAAACTTCCCTCGATCAAACAATCATATTTGCGTACCACCAACGCTTAGGGTGTACCCGCGGCGTACCCACCACGTTGGCGATAACTATCTTCAAAGAAAAATTTGGGGATCACTTTAGTCAACAATTTATCTTTCTTCCCCTCAACTGATAATTCTTCAATTTATCTTTCTTCCCCTCAACTGATAAATTCTTCTTTCAAATAAACTTGTTCGACTTCATTATCCTCTTTCTTCCCCTCATGATGAATGTGTGGCAACATGTTCATCATGTCTCTTTGAAGTCGAAACTGGGGAATCAACTATTATGAAGTAGTAGTCCAATAAACAACATCTTTAGCCCGGGTTATACACTGACATGTGTATAAGCCATTCATCGAATTACTTACAAACAACCTTTGGGACCCATTTTTGTGTAGGCCCAACGGTTTTTGTCTTGACATTCCAAATGTACGTGTCATCGATTCGACGAATAGAATCTGCAGTCCATGGTAGGTGAAAACTCGAGGTTATTGAAAAGTTGAGTTTTTGTGGACGCAGTGGAGATGCAAAGACATTCACTTCTTGCACGGTAATTGGTTTTGGTGCAAGTTCATAGAGTTGCCAAAGTGAGTATTTGATTGTCTTTGACTCAGTTGACTTTGGTTTGTAGACAGGTTTCCATTTGATCTTGGTCAACTGAGCTTTTGCTTGAGAGATGAACTTGGTATTGTCTTCAAATGACAAGAATGGAATGAGAGTCTGTGTTCCATCTATAGTAGGCTTCGACGAATACTTTCTATCCTTGAATAAGGCATAGTTAGTAAATTGAGAAGCTTTATGTTTAGCAGGAGATGAAACTTTGATCTTTGAGCTCTTTGGGATGGACTCAGTGCAAACTTTCTTTTGAGCATCAAGTTCAGTTGGAAATATTGGACTTGCATCATGATAAACTGAGCCATCATCACTTTGAGTGTCACAAGATGTTGATTGTGTTTGCAATTCATCTCAAGTTCAGAGATTCTCTTTCGTAGAGATGTTTCATTTGATTGATATTGCAAACACTTCTCTTCAAGAGTCTTGATTTTGTTGCAAACATCTTGTCTCTCTTTCTCAACTTTGTTCATCTCATCAATAAACTTGCTCTCCATGGTTAAGAATATAGATGTCTCATTTTTTGACTGAGATTGAAAACTTGAAATCTTTTCTTGCAAAATAAGTTCTCTTGATTTTCTTTCCAAGATACTATCATTCAGCTTCTTGTTGGAAGTTTTCAATTCTGTTTGAAGTTCTTTTATCGCAGCTTTCATTTGTGACATCAACTCATCATTCTTCTTCAAAGTTTGTTTGTCAATTTCATTCCAAACTGCAAGGTCTCCAAATTCAACTTGAAGTTCTTTCATCTCATTTGTAAGTCTCACATTTCCAGCTCGATAGTAGATCATTTGTTCTTTCAGTTTGACATTCTCAGCTTGTAACGTGACTACTTCCTCTTGAAACTTGACATTTTCAGTGGCAATCGAATGAATCAATATCTTCATCACTTGACAAGGAGTTGTTTCAGATCGCAAATGAGTAGTCATACAACATGAGCACAGTCCACCTTTATGAAGTTTCTCTTCAGATGAAGTAGGTGTCTTGGGTGAGGAAGTTAACCACAAATTGAAGACGAAATCATTTTTGACTGAATTTGAGATACTTGGACTTGACATTTTGTTTAGCAAAGGGTGAAATGAAATGAAAAGGTAATTGTGATTGAAATTGAAGTGAAAGAAATTAAATTGAAATTTGGAGATTTTGTACTTCAGGTTTCCCTCCAAATTTTTTCCGCCGAAATATGTTCTCATGAAACTTTGAATTTCATGTAAACTTTGGATATCATGATCATAGGAAAATTTTGATAATTTCTAAAAATTTTCGCCAAAACCGCGTCGATAACGGATGAAAATTGGCCTAAAATTTTTTTAATGCTATCAAATTTTAAATCTTCATGAATTATCCCTTTTTAAGACCCTGGGCAAAAATAATTTTTCCCGCCAAAAGATTTTTTTTTTTTTTTTTTTATGGATTTTTGGAATTGGAACGATCTTGTGAAGATCGTCCTGGGTGAGATCGTCTTGTGTGAGATCGTCTTGAGCAAGATCGTCCTAGGTGAGATCGTCCTAGGATTTTGATGAAATTTGGTTAAGTCTTGAAATTGAAACGATCTTGAAATGAAACGGTCTTGAAATGAAACGATCTTGAAATGAAATGATTCAAAAGAACTGGGACGATCTTGGTTGAAGATCGTCTTAGGTTTCGAAGAAATGAAACGATCTTGGTGAAGATCGTCTTAGGTTTCGAAGAAATGAAACGATCTTGGATGAAGATCGTCTTGTTTTCTTTCTCAAAAACTTATAAGTATTTGAATTGACCAAACCAATCCTTTCGGATTAATTAGCCAGAATCAAACACAATTCAACACGTTCTTGTCTAGAACGATCTTGTGAAGATCGTCTAACAAGTCACAACGCACAAGTATGAAAAACTAGTTTTCAAAGACTAAGACGATCTTGAGAAGATCGTCCTAGTGAAGATCGTCTTGGTCATCTTCTTCATTTCAACAGTTTTCCAGAAAAACTCCATTAATGACTTCTTAAATCTTCAATATCTTTCGAATTACTAGGAGTTTGAACTTGAAATTACTTGCAAACTGATTGAATTCATGTCCGCAACAAGTTTATGAACAAAATTCAACACAAAACACAACAGATTCAAATCCCACAAAATCGCGCCAAAAAGCAAAAATTCAAACTCGAGATTTAGATTGAATTGGAACTTGAAACTTGACAGGATTGTGTTTTCAACTACTAGGAATCTATTGGTGAACAAATATCTGTGATTTTATGTGATTTGAGAGGTGAAAATTGAAGAACAGTGAAGACGATTTTGAATAAAAATTTGAAAATTGGATGAGAATTGCAACAAATCGAGCTATGGATCGTTCAGATTAACTGATTTTGCTCTGATACCAATTGTTAAGTAGAAATTTAAGCTCGATTTGAAGGTTTAATGGAGGATTTTGGTTAGTGTGTGAAAAGTGTGTTGTGTGTGAAATGGAGGTTGAAGATGAGTTTAGAGAGAGAAAGTATAAGATTAGAGAGAAGTAACTATGGAATTATGTTTAAAAGCTTACAATTTTGGGTATGGAGAGGAGTATTTATACACTTGACTAACTTTCACTAATACTCCTTCCATTATTAAAATAATTACATTTTAACACCATTTTAGATTTCTAACATTTGGTGAAACAACTGACTGATGAACTTGGTCAGTTTCACCAAAATTGATTGGAAGGACTGGAGTAATATCAAGGCTTGGTCTCTTGTTGATTGCTTCAGTTGATTCATCGAATGTGACATGAATTGTCTCATGAACCTTTTGGAGTCTATAATTATAAACTCTAAAGGCCTTTCGAATATCTGAATAACCCAGAAATACTCCTTCATCAGCTTTTGCATCAAACTTTCCAAGCTGACTGGAATCGTTTAAGATATAAACTGGACAACCAAATACATGGAAATATTCAATATTTGGTTTACGATTCCTGAGTACTTCATAGGCAGTCTTCTTATGTCTCTTGATGTAGACTGACCGGTTTTGGGTGTGACAAGCAGTTGCAACTGCCTCAGCCCAAAAACTGGTGGAAAGACCAGATTCAGATAGCATACTTCTGGCTGCTTCTATCAGTGTACGATTCTTTCTTTCCACAACTCCATTTTGCTCTGGAGAGTTAACTGATGAGAAGTTTTGAGAGATGCCAGTGTCATTGCAAAATGTTTCAAGTACCTTATTTTGGAATTCAGTACCATTATCACTTCGCAACTGACAAACTTTTCGAGTATACTTGAGCTCAATTCTTTAATGAGAGAGATGATTTCAGCAGGTGCATCACTTTTGGATCTGATGAATACCACCCAGCAGTATCTGGTGAATTCATCAACCACAATTAGAGTGTACTTCTTTCCAGCTCTAGTTTGAACATTCACTTTTATGCCATAGCCAGTTGGTGTCCTCATCAGCTTTGGTATAGAAACATTGCTCTTTTGGAGCTGGTTCCATATCCATGATGTACACATTTCCTTTTCGTGGTGCAATCATCACCACTTTCCAATCCTTGTTAAATATGGTGCCTTGTGCAATATCGAACAAAACTCTGAAGCCATCATCACAAAGTTGGTTGACACTGATCAGGTTGTATTTCAAACCATTCACAAATGCAACTCTTTTGAATTCGACTTGTCCATTATTGAGACACACCATATCCTTCAGTCTTTCCAGATTGATCGTTACCAAACGTCACTGTCGGTCCATCTTGTACAGTGAACTCTTCCAGTAGGGGCTTACATCCGGTCATAGTCCGGCCAGCAGCGCTGTCCAGATACCAGATATTCTTCTTTCGATCGCCCTTCACACACACAAAAATCATTAGTTATTTTTGTGAACCCATCTTTTCTTGATGGGTTCACTGGACTTCTCTACAGAAAGTCACAGTTGATTGTTGTGGTGTTGAACTGGAGGCTGCATCTGGAGCTTTATCACCAGCTCCAGGTGCAGGAGTAAAAACAATTGGTACTTGATACTTACTCCCTTTATTTTTACCAGATTTTGTTCCAGATGGAACATTCTTTAGTTTAGGTATTGAAGGGAGTGGTTTAATATTTTGTTTGAAAACTGGAGGTAATAAACCTCCTTCCAGATTGTTAATCCGGGCAGTACAACTCTGAACCTGTCGAGACAAAAGTTGGAGTTGACTTTCCAGTTTAACCAAAATATTATTTCATCAGGCAACTGAACCTTGGACCTTGGTTCAGTTGGAGTTTTAGTCTGTCGGGTCTTGGGCACCTTAGACTTTTGAGGTAAAGGCTTGGTACCAGTGGCCTTTTTGACTGGAGCTTTAGCCTATTTGGCTCCAGTTTTAACCTCAATGGGGGTGGTCTCAAAGGTTTCAGTTTCAACAGCTTCAGGTTGATCATAAGGTTGTTTCAACCTTGAGAGCTGGAGGCAATGCATGAAGATCTGGTATGAGAGCTGCCATCTCCAGATCTCCAGATTTCCATGCATTCTTCTGGGCATCGATAGTTCTTGAAAATGCATCATAGTTTTTACTAGATGCTTTTACCCATGACTTGATAATCTTTTGTTCTTTTTCAAGATCAGAAAATAGTTTTTGATTATCAAGTTCTAAAGCCTCAATCTTTAAAACTGACTCCTTGAGAGCCAACTGGACACTTTGTAAATCATTTAGTTGTGGTTTAACAATGTTCAGTTCAATTAAGATAGTGTCAAGATATCTTTCACTATCAGCTCTTACAGTTTCCACAAAAGCTAAATCACCACTTAATGATTCAGCCAGGTCCAGTTTTTGTTCAGGGTCAATCTGGTGATCATAATCACATACCTTTTTCAAGATGATGTCCACCCATCTTCCAGTGATGACATCTTCTTTTGCCACGTGTTGTCTGTTGATCTTCCAAGGCCATGAAACACATGTCCCTTTCCTCTTCTTCATCAGCTGATGAGTCATCAGAGTACTCCAATTTTCCCTCAGTTTGTGCCATCAAGCACTGATCCTTTTCCTTTTCCATGGACAGGAGGGCAATCTGGGGGCCAGTTTGGTTGTTCAACTGACTAGATCTGCATTCCTTCATAAAGTGACCTTTCTTACCACACTTATAGCATGTAAGATTGGTCTTATCCAGAGAGCTGGAGCTGGAAGCATTGTTGGGGCCATTAAATCTTTTAGATTTATGCTTAAACCTGTTAAAGGTTTTAGCAATCATGACGACCAGATCATCATCGTCAGTTTCATTACAACCATCACTGTTTTCAGTGGTCAGGCCAGAGTTCAAGAAACTGTTTAACATCTCCTTCATCGAGTGTGCCTGGACACTCTCTGCAGACATTAAGGCAGCACAAGGTCGCTTAGGTACACTAGCAACCTTGGAACTCTGAGCATGGTTCATGGCATCTTGCTCAACCACCAGTCTTGCAGCATTATTATCTTTAGTGAATCTGAAGGCTCCATAGAGCGATGCAAGAGTATGGGTGTGCAAGGTTTTACCTTGTCTCAAGACAAGAACCATGTTTTCCATTTGGAAGGAAGAATATCACAAAACTTCTCAAGAAGAATATCCTTATCCTTCTCTACACCCAAGCCTCTCAGCTGATTAATGAGACTAGAAAATCTGGTGTATGTACCAGTTAGACTTTCATTGGGTAAGCAAAGAAGGATTCATACTTCTTGTTCAAGGCAACTTTTCTGGTGACAATAGTATCATCACCTCCTTCAAACTGAATAACTAATTCGTCCCACATTGATTTTGCACTGGGGAACAACACAAGTGTTGGAATTAGATCTTCAGGAACAGCCCCAAGGATCATGTTCTTGAGTCTGGTGTCCAGATCAACAAGTCTACGATCCTTATCAGACCAATGGTCTTCGGGCTTTTCTCTTGAACCTCTTCTTCCAGTTGGATCAAGAAGAGGACTAACCCCAAGAGACATGGGTATATATGGTCCATCCTTAAGGATTTTCAACATATACCTCTCAATACCACCAAAATGCAAAAGCATTCTAGCTTTCCATGTACCAAAAGTCTCACTGTTTCCATCGAATTTGGGAACAGGAGTGTTAGAGTAGTGTACATGGACGTGGTTTGGGGTAGAAGGAGGAGGAGGATTAGTATTAACATTTTGAAAAGGTTGGGCATTATTATTTAAAGGGATTTCACCTTGACCAGAACCATCTCCACCTTTAGTAGTGTTCATCTTAGCAGATCTAGGCAAGTTTATTAGCCTTCTGCTCTGATACCACTTGTAAGTCCCAACTCAATAGATGGTACTACTGAAGATACCTCTATGTCGATGGTGGAGTTACTTTGCAATATATGCACTGAACTGGAGACGACCAGTTGCAGTGTGTATATACCAAGTTCTAGATAGATTACTTATGTAAATGACAATAAGTAAAGAACAATGCAATAATACAAATAACTTGTAAAGTAACTTGATGAGACAATATGTAATTTTCAATGTGTAATTTATTTATTGATGTTAAACAAATTACAAGGTTGTTGCGGAACCAAGATAATACAAGAATGTAAATATCCTAACAACCTATGAAATACAATTGATCTACACTCATAATTTCTCAAGACAATCGAAACACTTAAAGTTGTGAAATGTTCCTTTTAGCGATTGAGAGAATATTGCACAAGTTCACCAAGAATATTGCAGGTTTGCAAAGTGAATTCTATCGAAGTGTATTCGAAGAAGTAATATTCTTGGTTGTGCAATGACTTGTATTTATAGGCAAAGTTAACATTAGGATGTTAACTTTAGCCGTACAAATGTGGTTGGGAGCATTTAAGGAATAGCATTTAATTCCTTAAAAAGCAGTGTAAAGTCGCATGATAAAGCAACTTTACACAACCACCTTTATGTACCTTTTATTACTTAAATAATAAGATAAGGCTTATTATCCGGGTAAAGGTACATAAAGTAAGTCAATTCCTCGTAATCAGTGTAAAGCTTTGTAAGGGCTTTCCACTGATGGTCTCCAGTTTGTAACTGACTATAATGTCAACTGGGCTCCTCTGCCATTGCCATTCTCTATCTTCCATTTGTTGTCTTCGACTTCAACTGGAATGATTCTTCAACTTGGTCAGTTCTCAACTGGAGGAAGTCTTCAGTTGCGTTGACTGTACGGTGCAACTGGACTTCAGTATATTTCTGGACAAATCTTCTTGGTCACCAGTTTCACTGGTCTCCAGATGCAACTGGTGACTGGCAAGTGTAAACTGGTGACTGGACAGTTCCAGGTGAACTGTCCTAACACATACCCTTACTTCTTCTTCATCATCAAATGATTCATCAGATTCCTCCCATTTTTCAGTCTTGGCAATCATACAACTATTATTGCTTGAGTTGTTTTGAGCCATGAGACTATTTGGGCTTTCAGCTTCTTGTACTTAGCCTTATAGCTGTCATCAGGTTTCTGAAAAATAGAATGATTAGGGGCAGATTGTGATGATGAAGGCTGACTAGATCTGCATTCCTTCATGAAATGTCCTTTCTTGCCACACTTAAAGCATTCAAGATTAGACTTATCAATAGAAGCGCTGGAAGCAAATGGTTTGCTAGATCGATTAGATTTGGCCTTAAAACGATTGAACGTTTTAGCCAGCATGGCAACCAGATCATCATTGTCATCCTCATCACAACTATGAGTTACATTACAGAAATACCAGTTTTTAACATTTCAGAGACCATCTTCTTCATCGAGTCAGAATGATCACTCTCAGAAGATAGTAGAGCAGTCCCATGTGGTTCAGAATTATGAACCATGACTGAACTGGTAGAAGCATGATTTTTGGCATCTTGCTCAGCCACAGCTCTCTCAGCCTTGTTCTCTTCAGTGTACCTGAAGGCTCCATACAGGGAGGCTAGAGTGTGACTGTGCAAGGTTTTTCCTTGTCTCAAAACCAAGATCAAGTTTTCCCATTTAGAAGGTAAGATGTCACAAAACTTTTCCAACAAAATTTCTTTATCTTTAGTTACACCCAGGGCTTTCAATTGATTTACCAGATTAGTGAATCTGATGTATGTTTGTGTTAAAGTTTCACCAAGGATAGCAAAAAAAGACTCATATCTTTTATTCAAAGCAACTTTTCTTGTGACAATTGTCTCATTGGTGCCTTCAAATTGTGTCATGAGTTCCTCCCACATTAATTTTGATTTTCAAGTAAAACAAGGGTGGGCATAAGAGTTTCAGGAACAGCATACAAGATCATATTTTGCAGCTTGGTATCAAGGTCTACCAGCCTATGATCTTCTTCAAACCAATGATCCTTCTCCTTGGGTGAAACCCTAGGAGTCCCATCGGCATTTCTGACAACAGTGGAGGCATTCAAGGGGACAAAGGGTCCTTCTTTAAGAATATCGGTCAAATGTCTTTCAACACCAGCAATATATTTGAGAATGCATGCTTTCCATGTTTGAAAATTTTCACTGTTCCCATCAAACTTGGGAACAGGATTATTTGGAAAGTGTACGTGTACATTATGCGATGGTATATTGTTGTTGATGATAGGGGGTGGAGTAGCATTAGCATTAGCATTAGTATTGACATTAGGGTCAGGGCCTGTACTGAACATTTGGTCAATGAATTAATATAATTCAACCTTGCTGCTCTGATACCAATTATGTCCCAAATATAGATGGCTTAAATACCCGACTGGCAAGTAATTCTAACTGGAAGATGACCAGTTCAGAATACGATCCAGATATGGATGAACAATACGATAAAGATACTGAAAGTAAATGCAAGAAACAATAAGGGCTGAAACTATATAAATAATATGTATAGATCAAGTATGTAGCATTGAGACACAATGTATTTTTCAAGGTATTTGATTTATTGATATATAAACAAATACAAAGGTTGTTACGGAACAAAGATAAACACCCAAGTGTAAATATCTAAACAACCTAGAAATACAAGTGATCTAATAACTTGGAAATACTCGTAAGGATTACTTAGAGTATATCTCACAAGTTGCAATGCAAAGGTTTCAAGCAATTTGCAAGTTGTGAGAAACTTATATTTATAGACCTAAGTCCATGATGACGTGGACCAGATCGTACAAATATGGTTGGGAGTATTTAAGGAATTAAACCTAATTCCTTACAAGAGTACTTTTAAGGTTTAAAAGTGTAAGTCAATTGATGTGACTTAACAAGCCCTATTCCCAACCTTTACTTTACCTTGTACTTTAATTAATAGTTAATTCTATTAACCGGGTAAAGATATGTAAAGTAAAAAGTCTTCCTCGTAATCAGTGTAAAAGTGTGTAAGTACTTTTACACTGAGATGCTTCAGTCTTCGATCAGGTAGAATAAGTTTCTGAGCTCCACATCTGAACTGATTCTCATTCTTCAGACTTCAGTCTTTGACTTCATTCTGAACGGTTTTCTGATACGTTGATCTGAACTGAAGTGAAGCTTCAGTGAACTAATTCTGAGCGACCTCAGAATTCTATATAAGTATTCTTCACTGAGCTTCAGCTATTTCTGAACAAATTATACTTGGTCGATTTTCGACCTATCAAAGTAATAGTGATGAAATAATGAAGAATAACATTATTATTTTTATCTTGTTTTAAGCTTGTATGTGCAGGTATTAGCACAAGGAAGCACATTGAGACTTCGAGACATGATTTAGATTGCTTTTAAACAGGTTCCATGTTCCTGAAGTTTGTGATTCAAGTTTCAAAGTTTCTGGTTTTCATGGGAGTCAACTAGTTCAGGATTGATTGTTGGAAATTCTACCTCTCTATTACATGCCGGTTATGCAAGGCGAGCAGGGACTCGAGCAATATATCCAAGAAGGAAGATTGCATATGCTTAATTCGGAGGGATTTATCGTTAAGGGGGAGAACTACAACAAGCTATGGTGCATTAGTTGATTATTATGACGATACAGAGAGTTTGAAGTTTGTCTTTCAAATCTGAAGTTTCAGAAGATCGAGTTTCGGGTATAGCAATTAAAATTTTGTTGTCTCGAAATTCTTTTTCAGTATATTTGCAGAGAAGTCAATCCAAAGGAAGGGTTTCTAAGCAAAAGACTGAAGTATTCAAGACAATGCTAAGAACATCAGGTTTTTACAATATATAGTAATTACAGATGTTGATAGCAAGGTCATTATTAGTTGAAGATCTTAGATATAGAAATAATTTATTTTAATATGAAAGATTATCAACTATGTTAGTAAAACCTTAAACATAGACATTAAGTGAATGTAGAAGATTATTAAAATCTTAGACATAGACATATGTAAATGTAGAAGGTTATGTGAAACCTTAGACATAGACATTAAGTGAATGTAGAAGATTATTAAAATCTTAGACATAGACATAATGTGAATGTAGAAGGTTAAATAAATCCTAGATATAGACTTAATGTGAATGAAGAAGATTAAGAAAATCTTAGTCATAGACATTAAGTGAATATGAAAGGTTATTGACTATATTGTGCCTTAGACATAGAAATGTCATGTTTGAATGTGAAAGGCTACATAGTTAATATTTTATGCCTTAGACATAGATATATTGTTTGAATATGAAAGGTCTTTGCTACCTTAGATATAGAAACATATATGAATGTGAAAGGTTAAGCATTGATTATTTAGATCATATAGTTATGAAAACATGTCATAAATTGAGGAGGAGTACCTAGTCAATTGTGTTTTCATAAGAATATGAAGTATTTAATCAATATTTTGTTCTATCATAGTTATGTATCCCAGTCATAAATTGAGGGGGAGTACATAAGAATGATTTTTATATTAATCATAGTTATACATCTTAGTCATAAAATTGAGGGGGAGGTATAAGAATGAAGAATCAATTTTATAACTGGTTAGAAATATGGATTGTTGCAAGTGGTACAGATTCGGGAAAGCTAAATTTGAGAAAGTTTTGGAAAGATTGATCGTTGAAAAGTTAAAGAATTTTGTGTAAGTTTATTAACTTTTCAGGTTAAGACGAAGATCGAGGAAAAGATGAAAATTTGATGCTTACAGGTTTGATCTTTTAAATTTTCATATTTCCAGGAAGTTTGTGGTAATCGTTGATCAATTATTCAGAAACTTTGACGAAATTTTGATTTTAAAGTGTGCAGGAGGTAATTACGACCTCGTAATTGCAAGAAGCAGAATACGACCTCGTAATTGGTCTAATTGGGCTTTAGGAAAATACGACCTCGTAATTGGGACGGGTTGACCCAGATCCATTCGGGTCAAGTGGGTATATAAATCCATTTTAGCCAAACACGACCTCACATTTTATTTTATCAAAATTGAGCTTTACGACCCCGAAAATACTACTTTGCTACCCCGTTTAAGATTTGATATATACAATTAGATCGAGTGTTTTTGATTGATATTTTTGTGTTCATCTCGAAATTCTGAATCTAGGTATACTATCTAATCGTAATATAGTTATCCATGCAACAAGAAAATCAAGAAAAAGGGTTTCGAAATTTTCGAATTGGGTTTCCATATTTTCTTCGATTTTGATGTTTTCTGGGTAAAAATACGGGTTGGGGTATCTTTATCGTTTGAATACGAGTATAAAGAAACAATTTTTACCAGTTTTGGTTGGGTAAATCGCGAAATCGCGTTGGGGAAGACGAACAGTGCGACGGACTCGCATTTGGGGTTTTGCTAGCCCATATTTGCGACCTCGTAAATGTCAATTTATTTTGACCGGTTTGACTTTCGAAATACGATGCCGATTTACGACCTGGACTAATACGTGGCCAAATTGGAAAATACGACTTCGTATTTTAGAGTTTGGTTGACCGTATTTTGACCTTGAAATACGACCTCGTACAGGGATACGACCTCGTATTTTGACTTAACAGATTTTCAAAAGTTTATTTTATAAAAATTTGAAAATGAGTTAATTTACATTTAACTTAATTACAGGGATAATTTAAGTTAATTTAACAGATTTTCAAAAGTTTATGTTAATAAAGATTTGAAAATGAGTTAATCTATCTATAACTAAATTACAGAGATAATTTATGTTAGGTTATAAATTACAGGGATAATTTATGCTTTTAACTAAATTACCGAGATAATTTATGTTTGTTTAACTTTATTACAGGGATAATTAAAGTTAATTGTATGACTGCATATGAATTTTGATGTCATATTTAGGTAATTAATTATTTGTTATTGATTACAGAAATGGCAAGAGAATTTGTATCAGGTCATAATTATGTGATGAACTTCGATGATAATCAGGAAGGAACGACTTATTATCACGAGATATTTGCCTTTTTCCGAAGATCAAGGATTCATCATGTTCTTACACATTCTCCAGTCATATATTTAGATTATCTCAGAGATTTCTGGAATAATGCTGACTGTGTGAAGGCAGGAGATGTGTATATCTTTCATACCATAGTTGCTGGGCAGCAGATACAGTTCACAGCTGCTGATCTCATTAACATTCTTAATCTGGGCATAGTTGAACAAGAAGGTGGTGCTACAGGTCTCACCAAGTTCAGACATGAAGTCATTCAAGGTGCTTTCAGAAGAATGGGGTTTGCTGCAGATATGTCAAGTAAAACTCTGTTTAAGAAGGGTTTTTATGGCAGGTGGAGGTATCTTGCGCATGTGTTGCTGGTTAGTTTAAGCAACAAGAAGTCTGGTTATGATACGTTGAACCAGGAAGCCCAAGCACAGATGGTGGGCTTGGTATTTAACAAGCCGTATAGTTTCTCGAAATTCTTCTTCGATGAGATGAAGAAACAGATCACAGCCACGGGAAAGAGGAGGTTTTTGATGTATCCTCGGTTTGTGATGATGATAATCAATGCTCGACTTCCAAATCTACCTGCTGTAGGAGAAGTGAAGCAAGTGAGCTCGATCATCCGACGTGGTTATGATGAGTTTGTGTCTCGATACCAGAATGATCCAAATGCACAAGATGTTGCATTATTTGGTGCAATCATCAATGCCAACTACATAGCACCGGCTGATGGGGTCATATCAGCTTATGAAGGGCCTCAGCCAGAGGGTGGTGAAGCTGCAGAGAATGTTGAGCAGTTACATGATGTAGTAGTTCGGGAAGATGCACCAGAAGAGCCTGAAGTTGTTGTACAGGTTGCAGATGATGTGATAAACCAACCTGGAGCCAATCCTGAGATTGTAGATGATCTATTAGAGAAAATGGCTGATCCAGAGGGTGATATTGCTCAAGTGCAAAGGTACAATGCCAATGCTGATGACCTAGTAGATGTGGACCTTGACCGGGACATAGATGATTATGTAGCTGGAGCTGCAGTTGGTTCTGAAGCAGCTAGAGCTAGTGGGTCTGGTACTGAAGAAGCTAGTGGGTCAGGAGCGGGTCAGGCTAGTGGATCTGGTGTGAATGCTGAAGGTAGAGGAAAGGCTGTTGCTGATGTTCAAGTAGACAGAGAGCCTTCTATCCATTCTGATGATGATTCTAGCAGTGATGGTGATGAAGATCCTTATAGATCTCATGCATTCATCAGAGTTGGATCTAAGATGGTTCCTAAACCTATTGAGGCAGCTCAAGGAAGAAGAAGGAGAGAAATGGATGAAGATTGGGTGCCAGAGCAGCCTATGCCAAAGAGAACTAGACTTGTCAGGGAACAAGAGACTTCTGCTGCTACTGGTGGTTCACAAAGTGTGCCAGTTGTTACTGTTCTTGAGACTACACAGCCACAACCACAGCGACAAACAAGTGAAGAAACTAATCTTGGTGATCTGCAGAGACAGATGAATGAGATGAGAGGTTTGATCACTCGTTTAGCTGGTGATCTTAAGGTTGTTAGTGACAAGAATAAGATTCTGGAAGATAAGTTGGGCAAGGCTGAGGTAGTAGTGTCCAGTATGTACAAGAAGTATTTGACTCTAGATGAGAAGGTTATCAGGAAGATGCATTGAAGAAGGGAGTCAAGATCTCCGAAGAAAAACTGCATGAGCTCATCGATAACTATCTCAAGGTTAGAGCTGAGAGAGACAACTTAGGTTGCAGAGGTGATGATCTGGCTAAAGCAGGGCATGATGATCAGAATGAAGATCCAGATGCTGCTAGAGCTACTCAAGAGCTAGGAGGGAGTTCTATTTTAAGAACAGAGACTCAAGGAGAGTCTAGCCAGGCTGGTATTGCTGGCAAGGCTACCTCAGAAGCTCCACAAGCTCAAGAACAGATGTCTACAGAGATAAACATGGTAGTTGAGCTTGAGGCACCTCAAACCAAACTCCTTACAAAAGATGTTGACAGTGATCAATTAAACAAGGGTAAGGATTTGGTAGGGCAATCTGATGCTATTGCTCTTGAAACTGATAATGCTAGTGCTCAGGATAGTGAGTCTACCAAGACCGACTCTACCAATACTTCTACCGAGTCAGATTTGCATCCTGTAATTGTGCATAGACTGGAGAAGAGATTGGATTATGATCCACAAGCTCATATGAGAGCTAGGGCAGAGATTGCGGATTATTATTATGATCCAGGATCTATATGGGATCAAGAGAAAGAACGGTTAGGGTTGACTCATACTCCTTCAGAGTCAGAGTCAGATTCTGATTTCGAGACTGAGACTGAGACTGAGAAGGAGCAGAGCAGGAGCAAGAAGAAAAAGCAGAGGAAGTAGATTGATGACAAAGACAAGACAAAGACATAAGTATGTTAACGTCTAGAAGCTATTGCCAAGGGGGAGTCTGTAAGTGCACGTCTATGTCAATAGCAGTCTAGATTGTTTGAGCTTATATTGTTATATGTCTTTGTAATGTGATTGTCATTAATGAACTTAGTATTATGCATAGAATACTAGATTAAGTTTAAGTATTGAATGTGTAATAAATCTGCTAAGTGTGAAATGCGACCTCGCATTTCACATAGGGAATACGACTCCGTATTTGCAGGGTCAAATACGAGGCCAATCACAGAATGCGACCTCGCATTAGTGACGGGCTGGGCTGGGTTTGCGAGGCCGACTCGCTGAAGCCCATGTCGGGTGTTACCTATATAAACCGAACCCTAACAGAGTTTAGGGTTGAACATTTGTCGAAATATCAAGCATTTTTGTGCAGGTTAAGTCGTCAAAGGTTGTTCCGCTAGCCCGAAGAAGATCTGCGAGGCAGCAGGTGATCTAGGGGCTTTTTTTGATCACCAAGTTATTGTGAGGGATTCCGCACCTCAAGATAAACTGGATCAAGCTATTGATGATCCGTACCAGGGGACTTACAATTGGTATCAGAGCCTCTTGGATGTGAGGATGTGGATATGTACTTGTTGAACAACATTTCCTTGTGCAAAATGACAAAGATATATTCGGTTGGTATGTATATATATATACAAAATCCGTTTTTCTTATATGAATTGTATATTTTTGTTTAAATCCATCATTATGTACAAAGAATATGATAGATCGGGATGGGTTTACTTTTATTCCTTCCATCAAAAATACGAAATCATTTTGTGATATACTATAGATCCGAGTTTTTGGGCAAACACATATATATTTCGGGTTTATATTATGTATTTATGAATTGTATAACACCGAAATTATCTAGATCCGAAAAGTATATTCGAAAAATGGTTTTAGATCGAAATTTTACACTTTATATTTATATGTTCGCGTATATATGTTTAGATCCGTGATGTTTATGTTCGAAAATCTTTTAGATCCGGAATGTTTGAGCCGAAATCCTTTAGATCCGTGAACACAGGTCCGAAAACCCCTTGAATCCGAGAACTTTGATCTGAAATCTATCTTCTTGGGTAAGTTTTGTTACGTTAACTTGTGATTCGGGTCAGTAAGTGTTGTTATGAACCGAAATCTATTAAAACCGTGGGTATATGTATGGTTTTCGGTTAGATCTAGCTTAGATCCGGGTTGTAAAAGTGATTTGGATTGTGTATCGTGTATGGATCTAGACTTGTTCTTGATTTTTGGTTCGAGATTTTTGGTTCTCACTTTTGGTCAAAAATCAGATTGGGATTCTAGTTAATTAGTAGGCATGTTTATAATTCATTCGAAATTATCGTAATTGTCGGAGTTAATAATGGACATAATATATATATAAGATATTTACAAAGACTTAATCGGAGTTATTATGGACTTATATATATATATATATATAAGGATTAATATAATATGGACATATGACTAAATATATACATATCAAAAGACTTGTAAGATGATATAAATATACATGTATATAATATAATAAATGAATTATGGACTTCTTAACATATTCATAGTTCCATATGAAGATTTGACACGATATAAACATTAAAAATGTGACATTATATAAAGAAGTATTTCTTTTGGTCAATTTATAAAAACAACAAGACTATTATAAATATTATGACATTGACGAGACATAATGGCATTTCCTAAGACACTAGTATAGGATATAGACAAGTACAATCAAATTCAAGTACTTACTGGGTGACTTGTGGACAGTGTAGGACTTTTGAACAGATAGTGAGCTTGTTTCAGGTGTATCTGACTGTTCGTGTTCTTGTTCGTTGATCTAGGGTACTTATATTTGTGCTGCTTTCAGGTGAGTTTCGTAGCCTCTTTCTTTACAAGTTTTGGGGTGGAAAGTATACTTTTTTTTCAAACAGTTTTGTCGATTTCTGTTTATGTTCAATATTGAGCCTGTGTGTATAGAGTTACTTGTGCCATTTGACGTGTGTCTTTGATTGTATGTGTGTGATTATGTGCTTATGTCGTGCTTATTTGATGTGCTTTTTGTGTGTATTGGAGACTTGAGACTTTGGACTAAGGCAGGTACCGTAAGGCCGGACTTTGAGACTTTGACGTACTTATTATGTGCTTGTACTAAGGCAGGTACCGTAAGACCAGACTTTGAGTACTTTGGGTACATTGAGTACCTTGGACTTTGAGACTTGTGACTTTGAGACTTGAGACTTGGACTTGAGACTTGAGTACTTTGACTTATATGGCGTAACTCTGCTCATTATATATTGAACAAATACTTATTTTGACTTAAAAGAATCGACAAAAGACTTATTTCTTGACTAGACTTTTTGACTAAAACCTACGAACTCACCAACCTTTGTGTTGACACGTTTTAGTATACTTTCCAGGTACTCATGGCTAACCAGGGATAAAGACTTTTATGCTAGGACTGGACTTCGGAGATATATGCTCCATTGCTTATTGTCAGACTTTAAGGCTACATGCCTTGGACTATCCCGTTTATGGACTTATTGTATTAAGCTGTTCTAGCATCGTTATGACTTTGAACTCATGTTTTGGGAATATATTTATTATATTCTATTTCATTTAGCAGTATCTATGTAATTCCATGTCGTGCTGTACTTTTTCATGACACCTCATGTTTCCGCCAACGGTGGGGTGTTACAGAATGGTATCAGAGCCGTGGTTGTAGAGAATTAGGTGGAAAAGCCTAGACTATAACCTAAGAACCCCGTATAGCATTTACGATAGGAATCATAGATGCATTCTAGACGTGCTAACGTCGCTTATATTTTGAGTTCATGTTCTTTTGAGACTTATTATCCCTGTGCTTATTTTGACTGTGGCTGTCATTTGGTGACTGTGTACTTTTGGTGACTGTGTGATTTGGTGTTGTTGTAATTATTTATGTGTATTAGAGCAAGATGAAGTGATGGCACTAACTAGTATTGCAGGAAAGATAGCAAGGAAACGCCTGATCAACGTTCTGCGATTATCTCCCTGTTTTATGACAGTTTTTGACCTAATGGATTGCACTTGTAGTTAGAGTGTGGTAGCAACCCTGGGCTGCTTAATGGGTGTTGGTTGGGTGGAGGGTTAGCCGCTGGTACACCCTGTATACATACCCTGCCAATACCAAGAGAGCATACCAGTACCGTGATCCGACCTTGCATTAGATGTACTAGGGGTGTGGAGGGAAAGCCGCTGGTATCACCTGTATACATACACCACTAGTGCATCGGATGTAGGTGTTAGATTCAGACCACATTTTAACTGCGATTTAGGGTTATATATTATTATATATATGTATTGTATTGCATTGACGTGGACTGCATGACTAGTTTAAGTTCTTGATAGTATCCCTTAGACCATAAGACGAGAGAGCTTGCTGAGTGTAACATGTGACATAGACATTGACATTTTCGAGCGTTTCTTCGCGTCTAACGTTCTAGAGATATACTAACGTGTGTGGAATAACGGTGAGACGAGAGCTACTGCGAACGGAGACGATCGTCGTGATTATTCAAGTCGTCAATACTGTCCTGGCACGAAATGCACGAAATGCGACGAATGAAGGGCCGACTTATAATGAAGCTGAGGATCAATATGAAAGCAGTGAATGAGGAGACCAGTGAATACTATGAAGACGCTGATGAGAGAATTCGTATTGGAAATGTACTAAGAGAGCCTAGAAGTGGTGTCAGATGTTTTACTTACAAAAACTTCAAGGATTGTGGTGTGCAAGATTATGACGGCAGAGGCGGAGCAGTCAAGTTTATTCAATGGTTAGAGAAGATGAAAGTTGTGATTAGTATTAGTGGTTTACCCCTGGTCAAAGGGTCTGATATATGATAAATTTCTTTACCTTGGATGCGCTGTCTTGGTGGAATGGTCAGTGTCGAGCCAGAGGCAGAGTAGTGGCTGAAGCGATGTCTTGGAAAAATTTTAAGGAGTTGTTGACGAGAAAGTTCTGTACGGCAACTGAACTGATAAGGTTATATCGAGAACTTTTGGAGCATAAGATGATTAGTGCTGATCATGTTGGTTACGCTACACGTTTCAATGAGTTGTCAAGGCATGTTTCACATTTGGTTAATCCCTAGAGCAAAGGCATCGAGAAGTATCTTCGTAGGTTGATCCCTCAGGTTAGGTCAACTATGGCTGTTGTTCATCCGCTTACTCTGGAAGCGACTATATTGAGATCTGAGGCTATGACTGATGAGTTGGTTCAGTGTGTTGGACGACAGGTTCAAGTTGAAGTTCATCCTAATCATCTACAGATTGCTGGACCCGTCAGAATAGAGGCGATCAAGTTCAAGCTGCTAGAGGTCGTACTTACGTACTAAATGCAACAGAGACTCGTAACTATTCGATTGTGCTACAGGGACATTCTTCTGAATGAAAGAAGGTTTTTTTTATGACTTACTGTTCTGTGACGACGAGAGTGATTATCGTTTTGTCGCGGCTATATTCGTTCCGTATTGAATAGGGACCGACGGTCTACGT
>CM067168.1:5082349-5167349 GCA_034093135.1 Erigeron breviscapus
GGTAACAAAGTGTCATACCAAGCTCTAGGAGCTTGTTTAAGACCATATAAGGCTTTATTTAGCTTGTAGACATAGTGAGGATGCTTTGGATCCTCAAAGCCAGGAGGCTGCTTAACATAGACTTCTTCTTCAAGATCACCATTTAAGAAGGCGCTCTTGACGTCCATTTGATAGACAATGAAGCCTTTGTAAGCAGCATGAGCGAGAAAGAGACGAATGGCTTCAAGACGAGCGACTGGAGCAAAGGTTTCGTCATAATCAATGCCTTCAGCTTGAGTATAACCTTGAGCAACCAATCTTGCCTTGTTTCTGATGACCACACCAGTTTCATCCATCTTACTCCTATAAACCCATCGAGTGCCAATGAGGAATGAGCACGGGAGGTGTAACCTTGAGCAACCAGTCTTGCCTTGTTTCTGATGACCACACCAGCTTCATCCATCTTATTCCTATAAACCCATCGAGTGCCAATGGGTTCTTTATAGGGAGGAGGAACAAGGAACCAAACATGTTGTCTTTCAAATTGTGTTAGTTCTTCTTGCATGGCTTCCACCCATGAGGGATCAGCCATGGCTTCACCAATATTGGCAGGCACAATTTGAGATAGAAAATTGACATAGAGACAAGTATTACTTGTCGCTGAGCGAGTTTGGACACCATTGTGTGGATTACCAATCACATGGTCAAGAGGGTAATCAGCAGTCCATTTGAGTGCTGGTGTGTGAATAGAAGAATGATTCATAGCGGATACTGTGGTGGTAGTTTCACTAGGAGTGGGAGTATAGGAGGAGAGATCAATGGTTAGCAAGGGTTCAGGGTTGCTGACAGGAGGGTCACTGAGAACAGTGGGTACCTCTTGCTGAGGAGTGTCATCCTCAGTGTCTCCTGAGAGAGGATTCGGTGAGGCATCATGAAATGTTTCCTCAGCGGCACCGTCAGCATCTTGAGGTTCAGTTGAGAGAGGAACATTAATGGAAGTGGCATTAATTGTTCGAAGAAGAGGCTCAACTGGATCTATAGAATAAATGTGAGCAGCAATGTACTCATCATTTGGTGAAGGACTTGGAGACTCAGCGATAGGTTGTTCAGCAACATCATGATATGTCGCTGATACCTCAGATGAGTCAGATAGATCGCTGAATTACTTCAGCAGATGACTCATTTGAGAGATCACCTAAAGCTGAACAGCTTTCATCAAAAGTAACATGAATTGATTCATCTACTTTTTGAGTGCGAGTATTGAAAACTCTGAAAGTTTTGCTTATAGAAGAATATCCAGAAAGTAGCCATCATCAGCTTTGGGATCAAACTTTCCTAAATGATCCTTATCATTTAAGATGAAAACTGGGCAACCAAAAACATGGAAGTATCCAATTTGAGGTTTCTTGCCCTTGAGAATTTCATAGGCAGTCTTATCATGTCGCTTGACAATAAGACACCTATTTTGAGTGTGGCAAGCAGTACTGACTGCTTCAGCCCAGAATTTACTAGGAAGAGAGGACTCACTGAGCATAGTTCTTGCAGCTTCAATGAGAGTTCTATTTCTCCTTTCAGCTACCCCATTTTGCTCAGGAGTACGAACAGAAGAGAAATTTTGTCTAATCCCTTGATCAGCACAAAAAGTCTCAAGAGTGTGGTTTTCTGAACTCAGTGCCATGATCGCTTCTGAGTTCTTTAACACGTATGCTGTTGAGGTTTTCCATCTTTTTAATGAAATTAATTATTTCCTCAGCAGCATCACTCTTTGAATGAAGAAAGATTGTCCAAGTATATCGTGAATATTCATCCACAATAACTAAGGTGTATCTGCTACCCCTTAGACTTTGGAAATTTACTGGACCAAAAAGGTCCATGTGAAGGAGATGGAAACAGCCACTGATAGAGTTGGCCTGTTTGGTTTTGAAGGTGGCTCGGTGGCTTTTACCTTTTTCACAAGCACCATAGAGCCTGTCCTTCTCATAAGTGAGAGGAGGAAGGCCTCGAACTAGATTTTTCTTGGCCTAAAGAGTTTATGGTTTTGAAGTTCACATGCGACATACGCTTGTGCCATAACCAGTTGATTTGAGAAGCAGATTTTGAGAAGAAGCAGGTCTCGCTGTCAGTTTTGACAGGAGTGAAATCTACCAAGTAGATATCCCTTTTTCTTGGAGCGACCAATACCACTTCTTTATTGACATTGATCACTGTGCCTTGATGCTTATCAAGGATAACCTTGTAGTCTGCATCGCATAATTGACTGATGCTGATCAGATTGTGTTTCAATCCATTCACATAAGCAACCTTAGTGAATTTGATCAGCCCATGGGAGAGAGACCCATATCCTTCAGTTTGGCCAGTAGAATTGTCACCAAACACAACTGTGGGACCATCGGTCTCCACGAAGTTATCCAGCAGGTCCTTGGATCCAGTCATGTGTTTTGAACAGCCACTGTCCAAATACCACACTTCTTTTCCTAGCGAGGCCTGCAGGATAACATAAGAAGGATTTAGGAAGAATCATGAGCATCCTCGCTGATAGTATCGTCAGCAGAGGATGTGAGAGGAAGATGAGCAAAGTCACCATTATTTAAAACGAGAGGAAGAGGAGCTCTAGGATCAGCATTTGAATCAACTGGGAAATCAACTAGCTGATGAGCAGCAAGCATGTCATGAGTAACCTCTCGTGTGAAGAATTGATCTTCAGAGGTAAAAGTGACAGAGCTTCCAGTGTTTAGAACAACCATGTTAGCGACTTGGCTGTTTTCTCCATATTCAGCCAGTATACTATCACTACCATTGGTAATGATTTCATGAGACCGGGGAAAGGAGATTCGCTGAGCGGCAATGTATTCAGCAATGTTGTCATCAGTGAGAACAACATCTTCACCCAAGCTGATATCAGATTCAGCTGGGGGAGTTCGCTCAGCGATTTCAGATGAGGGATGAGCGGCGGAAGCTGAGGGTAGATTTGGCTGAATGACTACTTCAGGAGGATTCCTGGAGTCTTTGTCATTGCAGTCAGCAGCGATGTGTCCTCTTTCGCCACATAAATAGCATTTTCTTCCAGCCTTCTGATTTTGAATCAGAAATTCCTTGAGTTGTGAGGACAAGTCGTTGACACGCTTATTCAACTCACAAATCTCATGATTGGAGGAAGAAGTTGATGCTACTGAAGGGCCCTTTTTCTTCCTGAACCGAACAGGAAGAGTTTTGGGAACAGGGCCAAGAATGGACTTGCCCTTAGATTGAGCATTTAAAGAACAAGGGACATGATTATTCAGAACAACTCGCTGACCTCCTTGCTGAGGAGGTCTGACCTGTTGAATAGGTCTGGGTTGCTGAGAACTATGACGACTTAGAGCAACTTGCTGACCTCCTGGCTGAGGAGGTCTAACCTGCTGAACAGGTTTTGTTTGTTGAGGGACTAAAGTTCCCTTTGGGACATAGACAGAGTTAGGTTGCTGATAACGAGCATCAGCAAACTTAGCTCGTCTATTCATTAAGTGCTCATGCATAACAGCCTTTCTGCCAGCAGGAGAAGTATTAGAAGAAGATGAGGGCTGAGACGCAGGGCATTCAGCGACTGCTGAGGGAATGGAATTCTCAGCGGGTTGACTAACAGGCACAGCTCGCTGAGGGGTGCTGTAGTCATATGGGACAGCGACCTTGCTCCTTCTAAAGGGTTCAACAATGAACCCACCATTGGGCTTAA
This sequence comes from Erigeron breviscapus, assembly GCA_034093135.1. Lineage (NCBI taxonomy): Eukaryota > Viridiplantae > Streptophyta > Magnoliopsida > Asterales > Asteraceae > Erigeron > Erigeron breviscapus. The sequence continues at coordinate 5,086,041 of CM067168.1, forward strand.
CAGTGAAAACCTTAGGAGCAAGAGGCTTGAAACCATCACTTGAAGGATTTCCTTCAAATGTTTCAGGAGAAGAATATTGAATTCTGCCTTCATGGGGCATCATATCAATAATTGGATGATTTGGAAAAATGGTTTTAGCAAAACTAGGAGTTGAACTAGTTTCAGCTTGTGAAGAAGAAGTAGAAGTGCTGGGTGAGGGTGCTTCATTATTTAGTTCAGAATGATAGTCATTCATGCCTTTAACAAAATAATGTTTTAGCAACTCCTCACGAGATTCAAGAGATTTAGGAGGAATCCTCTCTTCAGCTGCAGGACAGTCACTGAACATGTTTGCAATGACAGCGGCCGTCTCATAGTCACCACCAATTATGGCTTTCATTTGAGCTGGGACTTGCAAGCTGAAGATTTGGTCATGAAGCTTGGAGGCTTTAGACCAAGAGGTAACGATTTTCTCAAGGTCAGCGACCTTGTTCTTCAGCTCCTCGTTAGAGATTAGAAGATTTTGGTTGAGGAGCTTTTGAGATTCAAGCTCAACATGGACATTTCTTAAGTCCTTGAGCTTGTCAGTCTTAACACTTAGCTCAGCACTGACTGAGTTAAGTTTAGACTGAAGGTCAGCACGAATTGATTCGACATATTGAATGTCACAAGTGAGAGATTCAAGAATTTTAGGTTTGTCCTCTTCAGAGGCAGAGGAAAAAGTGCATACCTTCTTGATTGTGACATTGACCCACTGACTGGAGCAAACTTGATCCTTTGTCAGTGCCTGGTCATCAGCGAGTGCCATGAAGCAGATGGCATCAACGAAGTCCTCGCTGTCAGAAACGTCGGAATCGGCCCAGTCATGTTCTTCAGCAACAAGACCTTTGGCGGGAGCTTTGGCTTCTTCAACATCAGCCATCTTAGCACGAAGCTCATAATACTTCTTCTTGTATTCATCAGCAGCCTTGACGGAGGAGGGCCTCGCTGATGATGAAGAGGGCTTCGCTGCCTGCAAAGAAGGAATAGAAACTTTGCATTCCTTTTGGTAATGGCCTACGACCACACCTCCAACATTCTTCTTGAGACTTGTCTACCACTGGTTTTTGGAAACGAGTCGACTTACGACCATTCCAATTTTTAGAATATCGTTTACCAGCGAGAAGAGCAAAGTTCATGAAGTCCGAGAACATCTCTTGTCTCTCCTCGAAATCGAGGTCATTGACAAGATCTTGGACGTTAGAGGGGTAGAATTGCTGATGTCCATGTCAAGATGGACAGGACTAACTTCAGCAGAGACCAGGGCAAGAGGGTCATGAACATTAGAGACACTAGATAAGAAGAAGAAGAAGTTAAAGCATATGAACCAGCATGCCTCTTAGACTCAGCCTCAGCTCTCAAAGTTTGAGCGAGGGCTCTCTCTTCAAATTGAAGAGTGCCATAGAGTGACTCTAAGTCATGCTCCTTCAGTTGCTTAGTTATTCTAAGAATTTGCCTTAAGCCTTGCCATTTGATGGGCAAGACGTCAATGAACTTGTAGCATATTTCAAGCGTATTATGCTCTATGCCCACATTTGTCATATCATTCAAAAGGCACTTAAAGCGATTATACGTACCATCCAGACTCTCATTAGGGAGAGAGAAGAATCCTTCATAGGCACGTTTCAGATCTATTTTCTTGGTAGCAAGAACATCTGCCGTACCATCGAATCTGGTACACAGATTATCCCACACCAATTTAGAAGAAGAAAGTTTGATGACAGATTTCATTATATCATCAGGAAGGGTAGTAATAATGAGATTTCTCAACCGAGCATCCAGATTGACAAGCCTATGCTCGTCATCTGTCCATTGTACTTCTGGTTTTATGAGCTCAGTGACAACTTCAGGAGCATCAGCAGTGGCTCCTGGTGTCCTGGTAACCAGAACCGGTACATATGGTCCTCTGGTTAGAATGGTCATAAGATAGGGTTCAACTCCTACAATGTGTAGGAGCATTCTCTCCTTCCAAGATCCGAAATCATGTGAATCGAATCTGGGTGGGATGGAGACATACCCAAAATCTCTGGTATTAACCAGAGAAGGAACAGAAGACATAATAGTAAGAAAAGAAAAGTAGACAAAAGTTTAAAGAAAAGTTTTTAGATGCAGAAAATTAAGTACAGAAAGAAAGAAAGATAATCTTGCAAACTTTTACTCAGATCAGATTCGGTGTGTCGAACCACCGCTCTGATACCAACTGAAAGTCCCAAGTTTGCAACGATTATGCAATTAAACAACTAATGTAAATTACACTAAGAAAGCAAGACAAGAAAGTAAACACGTTTAATCATAAGTAGTATTAATTAAACGGTGAATACATGGTTGGTTTACAAAGAAAGAAAGAAAGAAAATATGTTAAGTTTTTGCACACACGAAAACTTAACAATTATCCAATTCTACAATGAGAGAAAAACACACTAAGTGACTATTGTAGAATGAACCAACAACTTGGCGGCTAGGTCAAGTGATGCTTTATATAGGGGAGAAAAGGCATCACATGACAACCCAATAGATGTTGACACATGAAGGTTGTCAACTATCTATTGGTGTGTAAGACTGGTCTTCAGACTTCTCTGTTTGCCATCTTGTTTCTTTCCCAAAACGGCATGAAAGAGAAACACCTTAGTACCATATTGGTACAAGGTCACATGGCTCCATCTTGATCTTGCAACACGTGTCCTTGGGACCAGTCTTCTTATCTTCATTTTTCCGCCTATATTTGACTTACAACATAAGACGGCGAGTCATTGAACTTATCCTTTAACTCGAAGATAATAGTGATCGCTGAAGGCTCGCTGATGAAACTTCTCGCTGAGGCTGTCAGCGACTACTTGACTCAGCAAGTAATCTTCAGCGAATCCATGACTCAACAAACGGTCCCTGTGGTTTATCGCTTTTTGCAACGGCAGTCCCTCTCTTGATTTTTTAGCAACGGTGGTCCCTGAAGACATGTTTCAGTTGCAACGGCAGTCCCTCTCTAACGGATTCGTTAATTAGTGCCGTTAAGTTTGTCACGTGAGTAGCACGTGAGGGGTATTAATGTCCTTTTACCTACACAAACATAGGGTGTTCAAAAGTATTCGTATCCGACCCTGTAATATGAAAATCCGATCTGATTTTATCTGAAAAGTCGGATATTCGAACTTCGGATATCCTAAATTTCGGATCCGGATAATGATTTTTGAAAATCTCGGGCATTCGAATATATCCAATAATATTTGAAAAGTTTGGATATTGAAATTCACTATGCGAAAGTTCGAATATCCAAAAATCGGATAGTTGAAACTTGAATATCCCCCCAAATTTTCGGATATTCAAAATTTCGGAAATATCCGAACATATTCAAAATTTTGGATATTCGAAGTTTTCAGATATCCGAAGTATCCGGATTTTAAAAAGAAAAAAAATATCCTAAATATTTTCGTATTTAGACTAAGTTTCAGATATTTTTGTAAAGTTTAGAATATTTTCAAATATTGAAAATAGTCTTTTTCGATATTTTTTTGACATTTTCGGATATTTGGTAATCTTTATACTATTATACTAATATCAAAGGGGAGTGATATATTTTTACAACATAATTTTACATCTACAACAAAAGTACAAACTTTATTACACAGGATATAACTGCATTATGCAGATATTGTTGTAGATTGTCAAATTGTGTTGTAGGAATATCATTTTCCTAATATCAATACCAAAACTGATTTATTTTATATAAAAAAGTATTGCTTCAGATCTAATATTATTTTTTATATTGATAATATTATCATAAGATGAAATATATGGTTTGTATTTTAAAATTTACTACCATGTTTAGTTTAATTAACAGATAATTAAACAATATTTAAGTTTAAATTATAACCTAAAAAGATAACTAATCATATTAAAAGTAAACTTTTATTATTATGTACATAAATCATATAAAGACCATCCAAACTAAAAAAAATCGTTATTATCCTACCATAAAAAATTTGTAAAATTGCGAAGGTCGGTGTTGTAGACACTGACCTTGTCCAAATCATCGAAGCCCGACGTCTACAACACCGGTCTTCCATACGTGGTTGCAGCTGACATGTGCTCGATTTCTGCAAATGTATGAATGGTTGTTGAATCAAGATCTTGGCTAAGACCGGTGTTGATGAAGACCCCAGCTTTTAGTGAAGTGGACAAGCCCGGTGTTGTAGACACTGACCTTGTCCAAATCATCGAAGCCCGACGTCTACAACACCGGTCTTCCATACGTGGTTGCAGCTGACATGTGCTCGATTTCTGCAAATGTATGAATGGTTGTTGAATCAAGATCTTGGCTAAGACCGGTGTTGATGAAGACCCCAGCTTTTAGTGAAGTGGACAAGCCCGGTGTTGTAGACACTGACCTTGTCCAAATCATCGAAGCCCGACGTCTACAACACCGGTCTTCCATACGTGGTTGCAGCTGACATGTGCTCGATTTCTGCAAATGTATGAATGGTTGTTGAATCAAGATCTTGGCTAAGACCGGTGTTGATGAAGACCCCAGCTTTTAGTGAAGTGGACAAGCCCAGTGTTGTAGACACAGGTCTTCGTAATTATACTCGTATAAACACCAAACCCTTCAATTTTTTTCTTATCCGGACAAATTTTTCGAAAACAAGATGTAATTGAGAAGGGTCTAAGTGTGCCGATAAACAGATCAAAGGTAAAAGAATGCGGAAAAGAAACCACTCTGTATAAGTTGTATATAAACATCAAAGTGTAACTAAAATTATAATCATGGAGTAAATACCATAATTACCATCCATTAAATAATTGACTTTGACTTGATGAATCAAGAACTTAGATTCAAAAATCAAACATATACATTACTCGTATTAAAAACGCTCGAGCCAAAGCATAATCTGCATACATAACTTGGTACCACAATAGACGAACAAATTGTTAACGTTTTATTTCTGCTTCTCTTTTTTTTTGTCCGGCCAATACGTACGTAGAAAAGCTAGCTAGGATGATTTATTGTCTAGCAATCGAGGCCGGAACTCATGTCTCTAACAATGCGAGGCTATCAACATATGATAAAACGGAAGCTAAGTTATTGTAAGAATATTTATCATCAACCGTGTAGAGGACCCTCCGGCTCGAATCAAAATTACAAACCTTACACTTCCCATAGAAAGTCTTGCACAAGAAATCACCATTTGCTAGGTCGAAAAAAGTACACAAGCCGCCTCCCTCACGTTTACGTTCATTACGAGTAGTAGTCCTAGATTCATAAGCCAAGGACCAAGATGCAACATCATTATTCGTATTGTACTCTTCCATCTCCTAAACACGATCTTGACAAGCATCGTCTGACCGATTATAAGTAAAAAAGGCGAGACGACCTCTCAAGACTGTTAGTGAAGATGCTCCCCAACAACTACTGGTAATTCCGGGCAAAGCGATTGTGCCAAGAACATGTGTACTCAAATCAAATGTTACGATACAATCATCTGAGTCTCGAGGGTGAGAAATCCAATACAATACTCCGTTGACATAACAGCTAGGCGATCCCAAAGTATAAGGAAACAACGACGGTAAAGCGATCTCACACCAACTACCCTTCCCCATACTGTAAACAAATGCTCCTTCAATGCCTTTACCTGCCAGAGATATCCTCACAACCTTGTAATCGTTTGTGACGTGGTCAAAACCTAAACCGTATTCTAATGATAAAGGCGGCGGCCTTAAACAAAACTCACCAGGAGGTACGTCAAATTTGTACATGATCGAAGGGTTCCATAAACGAATATTATTCCAATCTTCGATATGTTGCAGACATAACATTCCGTGACACGAAGCAAGGATATCATAATCCTTGATCTTATAACTTGGTATGCCGTCTGGCGACAATGGCAATTGATCTTGTGAACGTAAAGTTAAGACAAAACTTTGATCAACTTGGGTATAAGCCGGACGGTGTACCATAATGAATTTTTGTGGAGCGTTGAGTGCTGATCGAAGAGTATGCATGCAAACGGATGAATTCAGGGCTAGAAATTCGACGACACCATGACTTGGAGAGACACCTAAATCTCATTAGGGATTCCACCGGTAGTCTTACAAAGATTTCTTCAGCAATCAAGTCTTCGTATATATGTAACCTGACATTGTGGTGCACTACGTACGTAATCCTAAAAAATATATAATACGAGTATAAAGTTAATGTAACTTTATGTCGTTAAAGGCAGCTTCTAGCTAGCAAGAAAAAAGTTATGAATTAACTTAAGGATAATGAAGCAGATCGATAACCAAAGATATACATCGAGAATTTGAAGGATCGATATTTGTAATAAGGGTTTACCAATAATAACCTAGCTTCACGTTAATTTATACTGTAATTTTTTATCATTAATTTATGGTGGGCTTTTTATTTGTAATTAAGCTACATTAATTGCTAAACCCAATATTAACGTACCATCTTTTTATATAAACCCAATATTAAGTTTGATTATTAACCACAAGCAATTCCCAAATAAGATTGTATCACTTTTAACATATATAAACGGTTTCTTTAAAAGGGTAATGGGGGGAACCCTAGCCCTGGTACCACAATTGGATACCCTCGACCCACCCCGTATGAGCCATATGATGTCGGTAAAGTACCTCCATCCTAATCCCCACATGATCTGGGTACCCCAAAGGATCGAACCCGCGTATTTAAACTTCACATATAGGTTTAGGCTTCATTGGTAACGGGTACCTTAAAGAAATTATTTTTTGTGCCCAGCGGGGATCGACCTGAGACCTTAAGGTCATCAAGTGTTTGCCTTACATACGGTTTCTTTGATTATCATAAGTACGTCTTCCTCTGTACACACAAATTCTTCTTTGAAAATCAGTAAAATTCATCCAGCAAATACTTTAAAAATAAAGTCTAGTACTTTTAATTCATGTGATTTTCGTGAATTTACTAATCTTAATCCAAGAAAAAGCTACTTTTTATATATTAAGCAACTAAATACATTTAAGTTAAAAATAGAAAATCAAAAGAAACTAAAAACATCAAATTAGAAAACTATTCTTCTGAGATAAACCGTGAATAAAGGTTGTCCAGTCAAACATATTAAACTAGTTTTGATGTGACCGGTCGGTTGAACTGATAACTGTTGGTTAGACCTGATAACCCTTAATATTAAGGGGATAGATTGGCCTTTTTGATCATTTTTTTTAGTTTGTAGTAGAACTTTTCTTACATATGCATATTATATTTATGACTAGTTTAACGCACTAGTACAAAAAAAGGCAATAGAGACCTGTTATTTGGTACATAGAGACCTGTTATACAACCGGTCTCTATGACTAGTGGTCTCTCACATAGAGACCGGTTGTCAACCGGTCTCTATACTTTTTATAGAGACCAGTTTTTTATATATAAACCGGTCTCTATTCTATTTATTTTTACAAAAAAAAAAATTTAATATTTCAATCCAGCTATTTTTTTTTTTTGGTTTTCAAAAATGCAAATATGTCAATATCAATCCAAACAACTTACTATAGATCTACATCTCACTGCTGGAAATACAAAACCAAATGAATCCATCAATTCAACTAATAACAATACACTATGTAAATGGTCTATCAATCTTCATTTAAACCAATTACAAATACCCAAACAATAATTTTTAAACCAATCTTCATGAATCCAAACAATGCAAGTTAAGAACATTTTTCAATTCACACTATGTAAATGTTCATGAAAAGATAATTACACTATGTAAAAAAAAAGATATCTACATATCGTTAAACATGAACAAGAAAAAAACATTATGTAAACAAAAATAAGAAATCAATATTGCTAAACATAAACAATAAAAAGATATTGCAAAGTAATCAAAATAAACACACATACAGTTGTCTATTATGAACTTCATTGCATTGCTTTTGAGCTTCTTCATATTAATATCAAGTGCACAAGTTGCTTCATCTCCTTACTCTATCGACATCTTCATCTGTGATTGTAATATCTTTTGGGCTGAAACCTATCTTAGCAGCAAGCCTAACCATTAGTAGCAACTTATCTTTGTTTACATCTGTCAAGAACACTAAGAAGAAAAAACAATAACATAGAGATACCAAAAACTAGTCTCAAGATCTTAGATCTTGCCAAAAACATAAATAACTAGTCTCAAGATCCTAGATCTTACCGGGAAAACCAAGATCCACGATTTGTAGGAGGAAAAAACGGGGATGAAAACTGGAGAGTCGACCTTCTTTCTACTGGTATAAATCCGGCAGCCGGAGTTAGGGGAAGTGGTGGGTAGAGTTGATTTGTATAGAGTGGTTAGAGCAAATAATTGTATGTAGAGAGAGACTAGAGTAAATAATTTTGAAGTGTTTGATTCCTATAATATAAAGTAATATCTTGTTTTCTGCATAAGATAGAGACCATTTAGTTATAAGATCAGAGTTTTTTAAGTATAAAGACCGGTATATTATTAACTAACAGGTCTCTAAGTTTAGGCAACCGGTCTCTATACTTAGGTATACATAGAGACCAGTTGTATAAGTTTAGAGACCACTTTTTCATAGAACAACCGGTCTATATAGTTTTAACCGGTCTCTATTTCCTTAAATTTGTAGTTTGTAGTAGTGATGTTCGTTCCAGCCGTGAAAATATTCATATTGATATACGTGTAACTGTGTGACGTACCCAGATGAATAATGGACTCGTAATGAAACTAAATAATTCATCGAATGTGCTAATAATGCACATGGACTTTTAACAAATAGTCTCCCATCCATTTGGGCTTGGCTGTAGTCCGTTTGACTCTCTGGTCCATAGAGTCATGCTCAGCAATATGCCCATATCCAAGGCATGGGTTCTGGACTTTCAACATAAACAGTTCACAATTAATGGTTGGTAAATGGCGACTAGTAACTTTAGTTAGAAAATCTTCTTTTGGATATAAGAAATGTTTTACAGAATATCTACAAATTACCAACTAATGCTCCTTCAATGCCTTCCCCATACTGTAAACAAATGCTCCTTCAATGCCTTTACCTGCCAGAGATATCCTCACAACCTTGTAATCGTTTGTGACGTGGTCAAAACCTAAACCGTATTCTAATGATAAAGGCGGCGGCCTTAAACAAAACTCACCAGGAGGTACGTCAAATTTGTACATGATCGAAGGGTTCCATAAACGAATATTATTCCAATCTTCGATATGTTGCAGACATAACATTCCGTGACACGAAGCAAGGATATCATAATCCTTGATCTTATAACTTGGTATGCCGTCTGGCGACAATGGCAATTGATCTTGTGAACGTAAAGTTAAGACAAAACTTTGATCAACTTGGGTATAAGCCGGACGGTGTACCATAATGAATTTTTGTGGAGCGTTGAGTGCTGATCGAAGAGTATGCATGCAAACGGATGAATTCAGGGCTAGAAATTCGACGACACCATGACTTGGAGAGACACCTAAATCTCATTAGGGATTTCACCGGTAGTCTTACAAAGATTTCTTCAGCAATCAAGTCTTCGTATATGTAATCTGACATTGTGTGGCGGTGCACTGCACGTATATGTTCCTAAGAAAATATATACTCCGTATAATAATAATAATTAATATAAAGTTTAATGTAACTTTATGTCGTTAAAGGTAGCTGCTAGCATCGTTTATGCATGTTATTGATAACGCTTAATTATGGATGGCCGGGTGTTAGGTCGGAAATCGACCAAGTATAATTTGTTCAGAAATAGCTTGAAGTTTAGTGAAGACGTCTGTACAGAATTCTGAGATGTCTCAGAATTCCTTCACTGAAGCTTCACTTCAGTTCAGATCGAGATAAATCTGAAGCATTCATTCTGAAGTCAAAGACTGAAGTATGAAGAAGAGAATCATCTCAGAAGCGAGCAAAGAGTGATTCTACCAGATCGAAGACTGAAGCATCTCAGTATAAAGTATTAACAACACTTTACACTGATTACGAGGAAGACTTTATACTTTACATACCTTTACCCAGTTAATAGATTTATCTATTAATAAAAGGTACAAGTTAAAAGTATAGGTTTGGAACATAGTACTATAAGTCACATCAACTGACTTATATACTCTTCCTTTTTATAAGCATGTAAGGAATTAGGTTTAATTCCTTAAATGCTTACAACCACATTTGTACGATCTTGTCCACATCATCATGGACTTGGTCTATAAATACAAAGTCTTCTCACAACTTGCAAAGAGCTTGAAACTTTAGCATTGCAACTTGTGAGATATACTCTAAGTAAACTTACGAGTATTTCCAAGTTATTTAGATCACTTGTTTTTCAGGATTGTTTAGATACTTACACTTGGGTGTTTATCTTTGTTCCGCAACAATCCTTGTATTTGTTTATATATCAATAAATCAAATACATTAGAAAGGAAACAACGTGTCTCAATGCTACATACTTGACTATACATATAAATATCTTTATATAGTTTCAGCCTCCTTTTTGTTCTTACATTTTATATCAAGTTAATTGTTTCTTGTTATCCATATCTGGATCGTAGACTGAACTTGTCCATCAAGATCAGTTGTACTTGCCAGTCGGGTTTAATTAACCATCTATTGTTTGGGACTCACAATTGGTATCAGAGCCTAAAGGTTGAATTATATCAATTCATTAACCTTTGATCTGCATAGATGGCTGACTTTGAACAAGAACGACCTGACCCTAATAATGCTACCCCACCCCCTCTCATCAACAACAATATACCATCACACAATGTTCACGTACACTTTCCAAATAATCCTGTTCCCAAGTTTGATGGGAACAGTGAAAACTTTCAAACATGGAAAGCGTGCATGCTTAAGTATATTGCTGGTGTTGAGAGACATTTACCAGATATCTTAAAAGAAGGACCCTTTGTCCCTATGAATGCTTCTACTGTTGTCAGAAATGCCGATGGGACTCCTAGGCAGTCACCTAAGGAGAAGGATCATTGGTCTGAGGAAGATCATAGACTTGTAGACCTGGACACCAAGTTACAAAATATGATTTTATACGCTGTTCCAGAAACCCTTATGCCCACTCTTGTTTTACTTGAAAATTCCAAATTAATGTGGGAGGAACTAATGACACAGTTTGAAGGCACGAATGAGACAATTGTCACAAGAAAAGTTGCTTTAAACAAAAGATATGAGTCTTTCTTTGCTATCCCTGGGGAGTCTTTAACTCAAACCTACATCAGATTTACAAATCTGGTAAACCAACTGAAAGCCCTGGGTGTAACCAAAGACAAAGAAATTTTGTTGGAAAAATTTTGTGACATTTTACCTTCTAAATGGGAAAATTTAATCTTGGTCTTGAGACAAGGCAAAACCTTGCACAGTCATACTCTTGCTTCCCTTTATGGAGCCTTCAGATATACTGAAGAGAACAAAGCTGAAAGAGCCTTGGCTGAGCAGGATGCCAAGAATCATGTTTCTACCAGTTCTAGTACGGTTCAGTATTCTGAACCACATAGTACTGCTTTACTATCTTCTGAGAGTGATGTATTTGACTCAATGAAGAAGATGGTTTCTGAAATGTTAACAACTGGTGTCTCTGCTAATGTCACTCATGATTGTGATGAGAATGACAATGATGATCTGGTTGCCATGCTGGCTAAAACGTTCAATCGTTTTAAGGCCAAATCAAATCGATCTGGCAAACCCTTTGCTTCCAGTGCTTCTATTGACAAGTCCAATCTTAAATGCTTTAAATGCGGCAAGAAAGGACATTTCATGAAGGAATGCAGATCTAGTCAACCATCATCATCACAATCTGCTCCTAACCATTCTATTTTTCAGAAGTCTGATGACAGCTATAAGGCCAAATACAAGAAGTTAAAGGCACATATGGCTCTTCTGGCACAAGACAACTCAAGCAACAGTTGTATGATTGCCAAAACTGAAAAATGGGAAGATTCTGATGAATCATCTGATGATGAAGAAGAAGTTAGGGACATGTGTTTCATGGCACAAGAAGATCAAGGTCATTTGGTCAAATCTGATGTTGAATCTGGTCGCTGGGTGGATATAGTGATGAAAAAGGTCAGTAATTTTGGCTATGAAGAAAATGAGGAACACAAACTGGACCTTTTGGTTCTTTTAGAGGCTGACATCTCCTTTGTTGAGACAGTGCGTTCAGAAAGCCTAAAAATGTTTGAAAACAATGCCTCTGAACTGAACGCTAGTCATGCCAGATTGAAAGAACTGAAAGATGTTCATTTGGCTCTAAAAAGTTATCAGTCTATGGTTGCCACTTTAGAGTTGGAAAAAGAAGAGTTAAAAACCATCCTTGAAAAAGAGCAGAAAATAATTAAGTCTTGGATGAGTGCACCAAAACCAGATGCTGCAATTAAAAATACTTTTGCAAATCAAAAAACAGCATATGAATCTGGTGATCTTCACATGGCATCTATAATCACTGATTTAGATGCACTTCCAAAGGAAATGAAACCTGAAATTATTTTTCCTAAAGTTGGCAAACAGAAAACTGTGACTGATAGAGTCCAGGAACAATCTGAGGGTAAATCTGAAACAGCTCAGACAACTGGTTCAGAAAGAAAGGCTAAAACCAAAAAGCCATCCCCTCAGACTTCATCTAAGGTCTCTAAAGGCCAAAAGAAGAAGAAAAATATCTCCCCCACTGAGCCTTCTACCTCAGATTCTGGTAAGGCTCAGGTGTCTAATGAAGAATCAATTTTGTTAAGGTTAGAAAGTCAATTTCAACTATTGGCTAGACAAGTGCAGAGTTGTAATGCACGTTTAAAAAATGTTGAAACTCCTCCTCTTCAACCTAAACAAAACACAAAACCTTTTTCTAAGCAAACCAAGAAGAAATCTGAAAAGAAAAAGGTTGAAAACCCCATCAAACCAACTATTTTTCTGTCATCTGAAATAATGACTGAAATCCCCTTTGATCCTTCTGTTCCTTATGAACCAAAGAAATCTGAGACTGCTAAGGGAGAGTCTAGTGAACCCATCCAAGGATGGGTTCCCAAAAAGAACTAATCTTTGATTGTGTGCAGGGAGACCGAAAGAAGAACATATGGTTTCTGGACAGTGCTGCTGGCCGAACCATGACTGGTTATCAGACCCTGCTAGAGGAATATAGGGTGCAAGAGGGGCCCTCAATTGTTTTTGGAAATGATGGTAATGGAAAAACTGAGGGATATGGTGTGGTAAATAATGGTCAAGTCAAATTCACACGTGTTGCATATGTGAACGGTTTGAAATATAACCTAATCAGTGTCAGTCAACTGTGTGATGATGGCTTCAAGGTTCTATTTGATATTTCACAAGGCACCATATTCAACAGAGATGGAAAGGTGGTACTGATTGCACCAAGAAAGGGAAACATTTATGTCATTGATATGAATCCTTCTACCTCTGAACAATGTTTCTACTCAAAGGCAGATGAAGACACAAATTGGTTGTGGCACAAGAGACTATCCCATCTGAACTTCAAGAACATTAATAAGTTGTCAAGAAAACAACTTGTTGATGGGATACCCTCTATGTCTTTCAACAAAGACAAGCCATGTCCAGGTTGTGAAATGGGTAAGCAGAAAAGAGCTTCATTCAAGACAAAGCAAAGCTTTAGTATTACTGAACCTCTTCATATGCTTCACATGGACCTTTTTGGACCAGTGAATGTTCAGACCAGAACAGGAAAGAAATACACCCTTGTCATCGTAGATGAATATTCAAGATATTGTTGGGTGATTTTCCTCAAGTCCAAAAGTGAAGCTGCTGCTGAAATCATTGCTCTCATCAAACAAATTGAGCTCAAACACAAGCGAAAAGTTTGTCAGCTCAGAAGTGACAATGGCACTGAATTCAGAAATGCCACTCTGGAGTCCTTCTGCACTGAAACTGGCATATCTCAGAACTTCTCCTCAGCTCACACACCAGAGCAGAATGGTGTTGTAGAAAGAAAGAAAGGCTAAAACCAAAAAGCCATCCCCTCAGACTTCATCTAAGGTCTCTAAAGGCCAAAAGAAGAAGAAAAATATCTCCCCCACTGAGCCTTCTACCTCAGATTCTGGTAAGGCTCAGGTGTCTAATGAAGAATCAATTTTGTTAAGGTTAGAAAGTCAATTTCAACTATTGGCTAGACAAGTGCAGAGTTGTAATGCACGTTTAAAAAATGTTGAAACTCCTCCTCTTCAACCTAAACAAAACACAAAACCTTTTTCTAAGCAAACCAAGAAGAAATCTGAAAAGAAAAAGGTTGAAAACCCCATCAAACCAACTATTTTTCTGTCATCTGAAATAATGACTGAAATCCCCTTTGATCCTTCTGTTCCTTATGAACCAAAGAAATCTGAGACTGCTAAGGGAGAGTCTAGTGAACCCATCCAAAGGATGGGTTCCCAAAAAGAACTAATCTTTGATTGTGTGCAGGGAGACCGAAAGAAGAACATATGGTTTCTGGACAGTGCTGCTGGCCGAACCATGACTGGTTATCAGACCCTGCTAGAGGAATATAGGGTGCAAGAGGGGCCCTCAATTGTTTTTGGAAATGATGGTAATGGAAAAACTGAGGGATATGGTGTGGTAAATAATGGTCAAGTCAAATTCACACGTGTTGCATATGTGAACGGTTTGAAATATAACCTAATCAGTGTCAGTCAACTGTGTGATGATGGCTTCAAGGTTCTATTTGATATTTCACAAGGCACCATATTCAACAGAGATGGAAAGGTGGTACTGATTGCACCAAGAAAGGGAAACATTTATGTCATTGATATGAATCCTTCTACCTCTGAACAATGTTTCTACTCAAAGGCAGATGAAGACACAAATTGGTTGTGGCACAAGAGACTATCCCATCTGAACTTCAAGAACATTAATAAGTTGTCAAGAAAACAACTTGTTGATGGGATACCCTCTATGTCTTTCAACAAAGACAAGCCATGTCCAGGTTGTGAAATGGGTAAGCAGAAAAGAGCTTCATTCAAGACAAAGCAAAGCTTTAGTATTACTGAACCTCTTCATATGCTTCACATGGACCTTTTTGGACCAGTGAATGTTCAGACCAGAACAGGAAAGAAATACACCCTTGTCATCGTAGATGAATATTCAAGATATTGTTGGGTGATTTTCCTCAAGTCCAAAAGTGAAGCTGCTGCTGAAATCATTGCTCTCATCAAACAAATTGAGCTCAAACACAAGCGAAAAGTTTGTCAGCTCAGAAGTGACAATGGCACTGAATTCAGAAATGCCACTCTGGAGTCCTTCTGCACTGAAACTGGCATATCTCAGAACTTCTCCTCAGCTCACACACCAGAGCAGAATGGTGTTGTAGAAAGAAAGAACCGTACGCTGATTGAAGCTGCTAGAAGTATGTTGAATGAATCTGGTCTTCCCAAGAATTTCTGGGCTGAAGCTGTTGCAACTGCTTGCTACACTCAGAACAGATCTGTCTATGTCAAAAGACACAAGAAGACCTCCTATGAAGTACTCAGAAATAGAAAGCCTAATATTGGATACTTCCATGTATTTGGGTGTCCAGTATACATTCTGAATGATTCTAGTCAGCTTGGAAAATTTGACGCAAAAGCTGATGAAGGATACTTCCTAGGATATTCATCAAATCGCAAAGCCTTTAGAGTCTTTAACAAGAGACTTGAAAAGGTTGATGAGTCAATTCATGTTACCTTTGATGAATCCAATTCTGCAATCTTTAAAAATTCCATTCCTGCACCACCCTCAGAAAGTCCAATAAGTTTTGGTGATTCTGATCCTATTACTGAAACTGATCAGTCACCTGAACCTGCTTCTGAACGTCTCCGTTCAGAACCAACAATAAAAAAGCCTAGCAACATTCCATTTTATCCTCCAGTCAGTTTCAAACTGCCTTCTGAACTGACTATTGGATCAGATGTACATGCTGCTTCTCCTCTGATATCAGGCTCCACTGAGCAACCTCAATCTGAAGAATTTCATGATGCAAGTCATGATCTGCAGGAAGAAGAAGGAGCTGCAGATGTATTTTCTGAAGCTCCTCCTGAAGTTACTCAGAGAAGTTCTTGCACTGATATCATTATTCATCCTGGTCAATACACTAAGTGGACTAAAGCACATCCTATCGAGCAAATCATTGGAAATTCCACTAGTGGGGTTCAGACCAGAAGAGCCACAAGCGATCAATGCTTAAACGTCAGTTTCTTATCTCTTATTGAACCCAAGAAGATTGACGAGGCTATGAAAGACCCAAGCTGGGTTGAAGCCATGCAAGATGAGCTCAACCAGTTTAAAAGAAAAGATGTATGGGAACTCGTTCCTTGTCCCAGTAACCTGAAGAAGGAACCAATTGGGACAAGATGGGTCTTCAGAAACAAGATGGATGAAGATGGTCATATCATCAGAAACAAAGCAAGACTTGTTGCAAAAGGATATGCACAAGAAGAGGGAATAGATTTTGATGAAACTTTTGCACCAGTTGCTAGACTTGAAGCTATCAGAATTTTCTTAGCTTTTGCAGCTCATCATCAATTTAAAGTCTATCAAATGGATGTCAAAAGTGCATTCCTGAATGGAGAACTAGAAGAAGTCGTTTATGTGTATCAACCACCAGGGTTCATCAATGAAGAAAAACCACATTGGGTGTACAGACTGAACAAAGCCTTATATGGTCTGAGACAAGCACCCAGAGCCTGGTATGATACTCTTACTAAACATCTTCTTAAAAATGGTTTTAAACGTGGTGCAATCGATAACACTTTGTTCATATTGCATGATAAAAGTGATATCCTTTTAGTACAAATTTATGTTGATGATATTGTGTTTGGTTCTACAAATGAGAAGATGTGTGAAAAATTTTCTAAAATCATGTCTTCTGAGTATGAAATGAGTATGATGGGTGAACTGACATATTTTCTGGGACTTCAAGTAAAACAAACTGAAGATGGTATTTTCATAAACCAAGAAAAATATGTCAGAGATTTACTAAAGAAATATCAATTTGATTCAGTCTCATCAAAAGATACTCCTATTTCTGCTCCATTAACTTTGGATTCTGATCCACATGGAAAACCAGTGGACCATACAAAATATCGTGGTATGGTTGGTTCACTGATGTATTTAACTGCAAGTAGACCAGACATAATGTTTGCAACATGCCTTTGTGCTAGATTTCAGTCTGATCCCAGAGAAGCACATGCAAATGCTGTTAAAAGGATCTTCAGATACCTTAAAGGTGTCCCCAGACTGGGTCTTTGGTATCCCAAAGGCTCTAGTCTAGATCTAATGGGTTATTCAGATTCTGATCATGCAGGTTGCAAGATAGACAGGAAAAGTACCACTGGTGGGTGATTTTCCTCAGTCCAAAAGTGAAGCTGCTGCTGAAATCATTGCTCTCATCAAACAAATTGAGCTCAAACACAAGCGAAAAGTTTGTCAGCTCAGAAGTGACAATGGCACTGAATTCAGAAATGCCACTCTGGAGTCCTTCTGCACTGAAACTGGCATATCTCAGAACTTCTCCTCAGCTCACACACCAGAGCAGAATGGTGTTGTAGAAAGAAAGAACCGTACGCTGATTGAAGCTGCTAGAAGTATGTTGAATGAATCTGGTCTTCCCAAGAATTTCTGGGCTGAAGCTGTTGCAACTGCTTGCTACACTCAGAACAGATCTGTCTATGTCAAAAGACACAAGAAGACCTCCTATGAAGTACTCAGAAATAGAAAGCCTAATATTGGATACTTCCATGTATTTGGGTGTCCAGTATACATTCTGAATGATTCTAGTCAGCTTGGAAAATTTGACGCAAAAGCTGATGAAGGATACTTCCTAGGATATTCATCAAATCGCAAAGCCTTTAGAGTCTTTAACAAGAGACTTGAAAAGGTTGATGAGTCAATTCATGTTACCTTTGATGAATCCAATTCTGCAATCTTTAAAAATTCCATTCCTGCACCACCCTCAGAAAGTCCAATAAGTTTTGGTGATTCTGATCCACATGGAAAACCAGTGGACCATACAAAATATCGTGGTATGGTTGGTTCACTGATGTATTTAACTGCAAGTAGACCAGACATAATGTTTGCAACATTCCATTTTATCCTCCAGTCAGTTTCAAACTGCCTTCTGAACTGACTATTGGATCAGATGTACATGCTGCTTCTCCTCTGATATCAGGCTCCACTGAGCAACCTCAATCTGAAGAATTTCATGATGCAAGTCATGATCTGCAGGAAGAAGAAGGAGCTGCAGATGTATTTTCTGAAGCTCCTCCTGAAGTTACTCAGAGAAGTTCTTGCACTGATATCATTATTCATCCTGGTCAATACACTAAGTGGACTAAAGCACATCCTATCGAGCAAATCATTGGGAATTCCACTAGTGGGGTTCAGACCAGAAGAGCCACAAGCGATCAATGCTTAAACGTCAGTTTCTTATCTCTTATTGAACCCAAGAAGATTGACGAGGCTATGAAAGACCCAAGCTGGGTTGAAGCCATGCAAGATGAGCTCAACCAGTTTAAAAGAAACGATGTATGGGAACTCGTTCCTTGTCCCAGTAACCTGAAGAAGGAACCAATTGGGACAAGATGGGTCTTCAGAAACAAGATGGATGAAGATGGTCATATCATCAGAAACAAAGCAAGACTTGTTGCAAAAGGATATGCACAAGAAGAGGGAATAGATTTTGATGAAACTTTTGCACCAGTTGCTAGACTTGAAGCTATCAGAATTTTCTTAGCTTTTGCAGCTCATCATCAATTTAAAGTCTATCAAATGGATGTCAAAAGTGCATTCCTGAATGGAGAACTAGAAGAAGTCGTTTATGTGTATCAACCACCAGGGTTCATCAATGAAGAAAAACCACATTGGGTGTACAGACTGAACAAAGCCTTATATGGTCTGAGACAAGCACCCAGAGCCTGGTATGATACTCTTACTAAACATCTTCTTAAAAATGGTTTTAAACGTGGTGCAATCGATAACACTTTGTTCATATTGCATGATAAAAGTGATATCCTTTTAGTACAAATTTATGTTGATGATATTGTGTTTGGTTCTACAAATGAGAAGATGTGTGAAAAATTTTCTAAAATCATGTCTTCTGAGTATGAAATGAGTATGATGGGTGAACTGACATATTTTCTGGGACTTCAAGTAAAACAAACTGAAGATGGTATTTTCATAAACCAAGAAAAATATGTCAGAGATTTACTAAAGAAATATCAATTTGATTCAGTCTCATCAAAAGATACTCCTATTTCTGCTCCATTAACTTTGGATTCTGATCCACATGGAAAACCAGTGGACCATACAAAATATCGTGGTATGGTTGGTTCACTGATGTATTTAACTGCAAGTAGACCAGACATAATGTTTGCAACATGCCTTTGTGCTAGATTTCAGTCTGATCCCAGAGAAGCACATGCAAATGCTGTTAAAAGGATCTTCAGATACCTTAAAGGTGTCCCCAGACTGGGTCTTTGGTATCCCAAAGGCTCTAGTCTAGATCTAATGGGTTATTCAGATTCTGATCATGCAGGTTGCAAGATAGACAGGAAAAGTACCACTGGTGGGTGTCATTTCCTTGGTGGCAAATTAGTAAGCTGGACTAGTAAGAAACAGACTGCAGTATCACTATCCACTGCAGAAGCTGAGTACATTTCTGCAGCAAGTTGTTGTGCTCAGATTCTATGGATGAAAAACCAGCTGACTGATTATGGTGTTACTTACACAAAGACTCCAATCTTTTGTGATAACACTAGTGCCATTGCCATATCTCACAATCCTGTGATGCACTCGAAAACCAAGCACATCGACCTCAGGTATCATTTCATTCGTGATCATATTCTGAAAGGAGATATTGAATTGCACTTTATTCCCACTGATAAGCAACTCGCTGATGTTTTCACAAAACCTTTAGATGTCAAAACCTTTAAACATCTAGTCAGTGAGTTGGGTATGTTAAATCCTTAGACTGGAAATCTTATTATGAACGCCTCAGTGACACTGATCTGGTTCACCAGTCTGAGCGATCCATGTAATTTTTGCTCGCCTAGCTATCGAACGCCTTTGTGATACTATCTTGGCACTTATTAATTCATGGATCATCACTTCAGGGGGAATGTTAAATATTTTTCAAACTTTAAAATAAACCTTCATTTTTAAGGAGGAACTTTTTGCTCAGAAAAATGTATTTAACTGAAGCTCTTCAGAAAATCAAAATATTTCAGTTGAATTTTATTAACTGAGATGGTTCAGATCTCTTTGGAACTAACCATGCTCAGAATTTATTGTGTTATCACTGAAATACAACAATTCTTTCAAGATATTTTTTTTTTGATACTTGGTCAATTGTGTGTACACGTTTTTTTTTTTTTTTTTTTTTTTTTTTTTTTTTTTTTTTTTTTTTTTTTTTTTTTTTTTTTTTTTTTTTTTTTTTTTTTTTTTTTTTTTTTTTTTTTTTTTTTTTTTTTTTTTTTTTTTTTTTTTTTTTTTTTTTTTTTTTTTTTTTTTTTTTTTTTTTTTTTTTTTTTTTTTTTTTTTTTTTTTTTTTTTTTTTTTTTTTTTTTTTTTTTTTTTTTTTTTTTTTTTTTTTTTTTTTTTTTTTTTTTTTTTTTTTTTTTTTTTTTTTTTTTTTTTTTTTTTTTTTTTTTTTTTTTTTTTTTTTTTTTTTTTTTTTTTTTTTTTTTTTTTTTTTTTTTTTTTTTTTTTTTTTTTTTTTTTTTTTTTTTTTTTTTTTTTTTTTTTTTTTTTTTTTTTTTTTTTTTTTTTTTTTTTTTTTTTTTTTTTTTTTTTTTTTTTTTTTTTTTTTTTTTTTTTTTTTTTTTTTTTTTTTTTTTTTTTTTTTTTTTTTTTTTTTTTTTTTTTTTTTTTTTTTTTTTTTTTTTTTTTTTTTTTTTTTTTTTTTTTTTTTTTTTTTTTTTTTTTTTTTTTTTTTTTTTTTTTTTTTTTTTTTTTTTTTTTTTTTTTTTTTTTTTTTTTTTTTTTTTTTTTTTTTTTTTTTTTTTTTTTTTTTTTTTTTTTTTTTTTTTTTTTTTTTTTTTTTTTTTTTTTTTTTTTTTTTTTTTTTTTTTTTTTTTTTTTTTTTTTTTTTTTTTTTTTTTTTTTTTTTTTTTTTTTTTTTTTTTTTTTTTTTTTTTTTTTTTTTTTTTTTTTTTTTTTTTTTTTTTTTTTTTTTTTTTTTTTTTTTTTTTTTTTTTTTTTTTTTTTTTTTTTTTTTTTTTTTTTTTTTTTTTTTTTTTTTTTTTTTTTTTTTTTTTTTTTTTTTTTTTTTTTTTTTTTTTTTTTTTTTTTTTTTTTTTTTTTTTTTTTTTTTTTTTTTTTTTTTTTTTTTTTTTTTTTTTTTTTTTTTTTTTTTTTTTTTTTTTTTTTTTTTTTTTTTTTTTTTTTTTTTTTTTTTTTTTTTTTTTTTTTTTTTTTTTTTTTTTTTTTTTTTTTTTTTTTTTTTTTTTTTTTTTTTTTTTTTTTTTTTTTTTTTTTTTTTTTTTTTTTTTTTTTTTTTTTTTTTTTTTTTTTTTTTTTTTTTTTTTTTTTTTTTTTTTTTTTTTTTTTTTTTTTTTTTTTTTTTTTTTTTTTTTTTTTTTTTTTTTTTTTTTTTTTTTTTTTTTTTTTTTTTTTTTTTTTTTTTTTTTTTTTTTTTTTTTTTTTTTTTTTTTTTTTTTTTTTTTTTTTTTTTTTTTTTTTTTTTTTTTTTTTCATTTTTTAGTTGAATTTAAATTTTTTTTTTTTTTTTTATATTTTTCAAACTTTAAAATAAACCTTCATTTTTAAGGAGGAACTTTTTGCTCAGAAAAATGTATTTAACTGAAGCTCTTCAGAAAATCAAAATATTTCAGTTGAATTTTATTAACTGAGATGGTTCAGATCTCTTTGGAACTAACCATGCTCAGAATTTATTGTGTTATCACTGAAATACAACAATTCTTTCAAGATATTTTTTTTTTTTGATACTTGGTCAATTGTGTGTACACGTGACCTACTGCATACTATGTTTTTAACTTACGTTGGTCATGCTTATGTGTCACACAAGTTGCGCCGTAAAAGGAAAAGAAATGAGTACTTTTTCTGAAAAAGTGTTGCAGGGTGGGGTCACTCAAACGGCTTTGCATTTAATGCTGATTTGACCCCAGAAATCATTTTAGGATCTCAAACCCAATCAAAATCATTTTCGAATATAAAATATTTTATGAGTCTTGGGTTTCGAAATTCAAAAAATTATTTTTAATTGTTTTTAGTTGGAAAATCACTTTGTATTCCATCTTAAATTCACAATTCCTTCTCATTCTTTCATTTACTTCCCAATCATCAATCTCTCTCATATTTACTCTCAAAATTCCTTAACTCTTCATATTCCTTTCACTTTCATTTTTCATTTACTTCCCAATCATCAATCTCTCTCATATTTACTCTCAAAATTCCTTAACTCTTCATATTCCTTTCACTTTCATTTTTCAATTCTTAAAATGTCTAAATCATCATCTTCTTCTTCACACAAATCGCTCATAAATTTTGAATATACTCCATCGAGTGATGTGAAAACATCTGCCACATGGCCAAAGAACTTCACACCTTCTCAAATCCGATTCAACATGAGCAACTTTTTGGCTCAATTGAATGTGAAGTCCGAAACCTTAATGGGAAGAATCAACAATTTTTGGGAGCAGTCCCCTTTCCATTATGCGTTGACCGCAAATCCTCAAGCATTGTATCATCGATACTTGCTTGAATTCTGGTACACTGCTGTGGTGAGTAAAGATGAGCAATCCATCTCCTTCACTCTCAATGAGGGCACCAAGAAGTGTGTCATCACTCTTGAGGGGTTCAGAAATTCCCTTCATCTGAACTACCTCGAACCTCCCCAGGTGTTTGCTAAAAGACTCAAAGGAGTCAATTTCAGGGAGGTTCTAGTCGCCACTGGTCATGGTGATATGGAGGATGCTGATGGTAATTTGAAGACCTCTGGACACATTTTCATGTCTGGTTTTGGCAATTGCTGGAGGTTCTTCTGGACCCAGATTGTGGAGAGTCTTGGTGGCAACCATGGAGGGTTGGACCAACTTTCATTACCCCAAGTTGAGATGGGGTATTACATTTGGAATGGGATGCAAGCAGATTTTGCTGAGATTCTCTTTGCTCAGTTGATTACAAAGTTAAAAGGAAAGAGAAGTCTGCATATTGCTTTCCCAAGATTTTTAAGCTTGTGTTTTATGGATATCCTTGGAGAAGCTTATAATCAAGCTGGACCTGAAGCTTCTGTACCTGAATATGGCAGAGATTTCTCAAAGGCAACCATTACTGAAGATGAGCCTGAACTCTCCTCTGCTATGCTTCAGGTATTTACTAAAACTGTTTCAGCCACACTAGCTGGTCCAGAAAGGTCACTAAGTGGGCCACAAAAGAATGTGGGACCCGTTAGTGTACCTACGATTGAACAAATCGTTGAATCTGGTGACGATGCACCTGCTTCTGCAGATGTTGAACCAGAATCTGGTGAGGGTACTAGTGACCCAAACCAGGGCATATCTGACCAGATTGTAAAAGTGAATGCTTTCTGGGATGACGATGAGCTACCTCAGGAGAATCTTGATTCTCTTGCTGACTTTGAGTTTGACGAGGAACTATTGGAGGCGAATCAATCTGATTCTGAGCCAGCCCCCATCCTCGCAAACGCCCCTCCTCCTCCCCCAGAAATCCAACCAGAACAAGACAATGAGCCTTATGTTCCACCACCACCATCTCACCAAAATCCAATCTTTCCACCAGGTACCACTCCCGCATATGTAACCGATCCATCTTTCACTCCATCACTTCAATTTCTTCACCCCCAAATTCACAACATACCACCACCAATCAACTATGATGCCCCCTCAGAGAAGGACTTGGATTCTGAGACAGAATCTGAGAGTCCAACTGACATTCAAATGAACAAAGTACTTAAAGGGCTTGGTAGTTTACCATTTGTGGCTCCTGCTTCTACACAACCCCCACTTCCTTTGAATATAGAAGCACAGTTAGAGAAAACACAAACCGAAGTCCAAGGCCTTATTTTAAGGGTGGAGGACTTAACCAAATCTCTAACTGCCAACACTAGTTCCTTGGCTGATATGAAAGGTGCTCAGATGTTCCTTGGAACTGAGTTGACCAAAGTTGCTGGTAATGAAGGACTAGTGGTTGGGAAGCTGAATGAGCTGGTGATGACTTGCAACAAGGTGAGCTCTGCAATCAGAGAAGCCTTCAGGTTGACAAAGAGAGATGTGCAAGCTTCGGTGGTTGCGAACTTGACATCTAGTGTTGAGTTGTTGAAGCAAGAGTTTATGGCAGTTGGAAATGAAGTTCATGAGTTGGTTCAGAAGCCAAGTGTCAATGAGAAAGAACTTGGGACTTCTATTAGTGCTGGTATTGTGAAAGATCTGAAGTCTGAGCTATCTCAGAATCTAGCTGCTCAGATTTCAGATTCTGTCTGTCAGAAAGTTGGTGAAGAGGTTAGAATGATGATTGCTGAACTGACCAAAGACACAAATGACAAGGTGGAAAAGGCTGTAAATGAAGTAAAAGATACAGTTTCCAAGCTTGAAGGTTCAGTTCAGAATCAGTCAAAACAGTTAGAAGAAATTCTAACTCTTCTAAAGAAAGAAACTGTTACTGCTCCTCCTCCCCCTGCTTCTTTCACTGAAGAAGATAGAAAGATGTTGAAGACTTAAAGAAAAATAGAGAAAAAGAAATGGCGATCAAAAGGAAGGAAATTCTGGCCGAAGTTCAGAAAGTAGAAAAAGAGTTGTTCAGACCACCCACAAAGCCCAGAACTGGAACAAGGACTGCAAAGAAAGATTCTCGTGATGTTGTCTTTACTTCACTCAAACCAATATCTGATGATGCTGCTGAGACCCAAAGAAAACATGAAAAGGTTCAGTATGATCACTATATGAACCATCGATCGCATCCAGCCAAAATCATTGATATGGAAGTTACAAAGGCTGATGGATTGAAGTTATTTGACTTGGTTGTGAAAAGAGAAGGTAGGGCAGCTGAAGAATACAATCAAGTTTCAGTTCATACATTTGGGATTTCTGAGCACAGGGAGATGATCCAGGTTCTGAAAGGGAAACCAAAATCTGCCTTGACTGGTGCATGGTTAGCAAGAATACAACAAAAGATGCAAGCCAAGGTAGAGATTGAAGGAAGGCTGTTTGGCAAAAAGGATCACTCTCCACTGAAGAGAAAACCTACTGAGGCACCTTCTGGTTCAAGGCCTGCCAAGAAGTAGTTTCTCTTCAGACTATCATGTACTTGTAAAGAATTTACATTTGTAACTATCATTTCAGTTTGTATATATATGTTGCATGTTGTAATCAATAAGTAGATGATAGGTTTAAGTTAGAAAAACAACAAGTAAAATTCTGAGACATCAATGATCTATAAGATGTACTTAGAAAACTTTTACAACTTAAACAAAAACTTGCATTTCAGACTTACAAACATGTATAGATAGAAGTCTGAGATGCATGCACTATTTCAGAACAAATAGGGGGAATTTGTTAGGTCGGAAATCGACCAAGTATAATTTGTTCAGAAATAGCTTGAAGTTAGTGAAGACGTCTGTACAGAATTCTGAGAGTCCAACTGACATTCAAATGAACAAAGTACTTAAAGGGCTTGGTAGTTTACCATTTGTGGCTCCTGCTTCTACACAACCCCCACTTCCTTTGAATATAGAAGCACAGTTAGAGAAAACACAAACCGAAGTCCAAGGCCTTATTTTAAGGGTGGAGGACTTAACCAAATCTCTAACTGCCAACACTAGTTCCTTGGCTGATATGAAAGGTGCTCAGATGTTCCTTGGAACTGAGTTGACCAAAGTTGCTGGTAATGAAGGACTAGTGGTTGGGAAGCTGAATGAGCTGGTGATGACTTGCAACAAGGTGAGCTCTGCAATCAGAGAAGCCTTCAGGTTGACAAAGAGAGATGATCCAGGTTCTGAAAGGGAAACCAAAATCTGCCTTGACTGGTGCATGGTTAGCAAGAATACAACAAAAGATGCAAGCCAAGGTAGAGATTGAAGGAAGGCTGTTTGGCAAAAAGGATCACTCTCCACTGAAGAGAAAACCTACTGAGGCACCTTCTGGTTCAAGGCCTGCCAAGAAGTAGTTTCTCTTCAGACTATCATGTACTTGTAAAGAATTTACATTTGTAACTATCATTTCAGTTTGTATATATATGTTGCATGTTGTAATCAATAAGTAGATGATAGGTTTAAGTTAGAAAAACAACAAGTAAAATTCTGAGACATCAATGATCTATAAGATGTACTTAGAAAACTTTTACAACTTAAACAAAAACTTGCATTTCAGACTTACAAACATGTATAGATAGAAGTCTGAGATGCATGCACTATTTCAGAACAAATAGGGGGAATTTGTTAGGTCGGAAATCGACCAAGTATAATTTGTTCAGAAATAGCTTGAAGTTTAGTGAAGACGTCTGTACAGAATTCTGAGATGTCTCAGAATTCCTTCACTGAAGCTTCACTTCAGTTCAGATCGAGATAAATCTGAAGCATTCATTCTGAAGTCAAAGACTGAAGTATGAAGAAGAGAATCATCTCAGAAGCGAGCAAAGAGTGATTCTACCAGATCGAAGACTGAAGCATCTCAGTATAAAGTATTAACAACACTTTACACTGATTACGAGGAAGACTTTATACTTTACATACCTTTACCCAGTTAATAGATTTATCTATTAATAAAAGGTACAAGTTAAAAGTATAGGTTTGGAACATAGTACTATAAGTCACATCAACTGACTTATATACTCTTCCTTTTTATAAGCATGTAAGGAATTAGGTTTAATTCCTTAAATGCTTACAACCACATTTGTACGATCTTGTCCACATCATCATGGACTTGGTCTATAAATACAAAGTCTTCTCACAACTTGCAAAGAGCTTGAAACTTTAGCATTGCAACTTGTGAGATATACTCTAAGTAAACTTACGAGTATTTCCAAGTTATTTAGATCACTTGTTTTTCAGGATTGTTTAGATACTTACACTTGGGTGTTTATCTTTGTTCCGCAACAATCCTTGTATTTGTTTATATATCAATAAATCAAATACATTAGAAAGGAAACAACGTGTCTCAATGCTACATACTTGACTATACATATAAATATCTTTATATAGTTTCAGCCTCCTTTTTGTTCTTACATTTTATATCAAGTTAATTGTTTCTTGTTATCCATATCTGGATCGTAGACTGAACTTGTCCATCAAGATCAGTTGTACTTGCCAGTCGGGTTTAATTAACCATCTATTATTTGGGACTCACACCGGGCTTTTTATTTACTTGTATAACGTACCATCCTTTTATATAAAGGAAACAACGTGTCTCAATGCTACATACTTGACTATACATATAAATATCTTTATATAGTTTCAGCCTCCTTTTTGTTCTTACATTTTATATCAAGTTAATTGTTTCTTGTTATCCATATCTGGATCGTAGACTGAACTTGTCCATCAAGATCAGTTGTACTTGCCAGTCGGGTTTAATTAACCATCTATTGTTTGGGACTCACACCGGGCTTTTTATTTACTTGTATAACGTACCATCCTTTTATATAAAGGAAAATGCTAAACAAAACTCTTAGGGCTTCACTTAATGTGCATAAAAAAATTGTACATTATCATATCAAAAGCCCACCTCCTGAATTTTATGGTAAGTGTACAACTAATTAATGCACCTTAACGAAAGCCCTAAGGCTTCGTTTAGCAAAACCCATATATAAATACCGAATATTAATTTTAATTATTAACGAAAGGGGTACTTCCCACAAGCAATTCCCAAATAAGATTATTGGATCACTTCTGGTGGGACTGATATATAAACGACTTTTTTGATATTATCATAAGTACTTCTTCCTCTAAACACACAAATTCTTTTTTGAAAATCAGTAAAATCCATCCAGCAAATACTTTAAAAATAAATTATAGAACTAATTACGATCCATGTGATTCTCTTGAATTTTTTTTGAAAGGTGTGGATCATTTGCTCATAACAGGGGATTTAGCTTACGTTGTCTTAACCGGGTCCGCGCTAGAGAGCCCTCTCACCCTCAATACCTAGTAGGATGAGAAACTCTCAACTAAACGCCCGAAGGCACGCCATTTAATTGGGATAAAATGATGCCCCCTGTGATGGACCCAAACTTGCTTCACTGGAAGACTTTATTATGAAATTCCTTTAAATGTCCTTCCCATGTCTCGAACTCCAGCATATAAAGCTGGTGTTCAGCCACTGAGCTATAATTGGAAGTGATTCTCTTGAATTTAATTACTAATCTTAGTCTAAGAAAACGCTAAATTAATATCTACCAATAAACTAAAACAGGATTGTGATGCTCTTGAAACGACACGTGGCGTAATCCTTGATTGACATGTGTCCTTTTAATTAATTTATTTTATTAAATTAACTTTTTCAATTGTATATAGATTCAATCTTCTTATTAGACTTGGAATTAAACTCTAACTCTTGGCTTATAGATACAAAACACATTATAACCTTATTTAATTGATCGTTTTCTTATTAATAAAATTGTCTCTTTTTCTTTCTCAATTCTTCAACTCCTATTACTTATATTACTTATAATAAGTTATTAACATGAATACTTCAAAATTTTGAGTTTACGATCCGAAATCACAAGGCTATTTTCCGTCATCCACTATGCTTACAAATTCCGATTTTGATGTGATTGCAAAAATTTAATGTAAATCCAAAACTTAAATAAACATAGATTATATTTATCATTACTGTTTATTATATCGATCATCGGTTTACTTTAACCACAATTTATTTCATACTCACGAATCATGTAGGAAGCATATTCGAATTTCTTTATGATACTATCTATATAGCTACCGTACATCGTACGGG
Source organism: Erigeron breviscapus (assembly GCA_034093135.1). Lineage (NCBI taxonomy): Eukaryota > Viridiplantae > Streptophyta > Magnoliopsida > Asterales > Asteraceae > Erigeron > Erigeron breviscapus. The sequence goes on from CM067168.1 coordinate 5,114,960, forward strand.
TATTAGGACTAGTAAACTAAATAAATACGGAGTATGACCAAACCAACCATATATAAGGTAAAAAACGTTTTTATCCAATGTACTCATCATGAAGTTTTACTACAGTTATTCCGAATGGTTAATAAATAATTACGAACCATTTATCTCCTAAAGTTTTTATCTCAGAAACCTTAGAATGCACGTATATTATTTGAGTAGATTTTCCCATAATCTATATCTATATCTATATTACTCGTATAAAACAAATAGGGTTTTAAGTTTCAACTTTCAACAATGTACACCTGTTAATGCATAAATGTACAATACATCTATATACCCCAAAATAACCTTAGAAGAAATCTCAACCACTCATTTTATACCCTCTCCTCAAATCTTAACCACTCATTTTTCTCTCTCCTCCATAAATTATTTTATCCTCTAATTTATTCAAAATCTTTTATTGTCAAAAACCGTACATCGATAAATTATGAAAATTATATGGGTGTTTCTAAGATTTCATGTTCTTTCATTAGAGATGTCAAAAACTGTACGGCTAAGACATTTGGCTATCACACTCTATGGCATATAACCTCCTATGACCTATCACACTCTATGATCTATCACCCAACCATCTCAGCGCCGCAACGCGCAAATACTTTCTCTCGTTTATTTAATATGTTAACGATCTTAAATTCACTAAACTTAATTTTTGACTCTAGAACCTTGATCAAACTCCAGTGTATGACGACTTTATGACCTCTCCAGACAGAGTTGAAATATGTCTGAGTGCTTAATTCATCCAAAAGCACAGAATTGACTACTAGCGATTCACCATGACATATCCTTGTAAGCCAGACTCGTAATAATTTGTTCAAATCTGTTTTTATCATGTTCCGAATTATATAAATTTACATTCCACTTTTCATATTATTAGATTCGATGCATTACAATTACCCAACGACAAAATATGCATTACACTTTTCACCATCAAATATTTTGTGATATTCATAGATTGGTCCATCAACCTTTTCATCAAATGGGTTATTACCAACAAACTATCTCTACTACATTATAAAGCATTTGTTCTCTCCATTTTTTCAACTTTAAGTAAGTGAAAAACCTAAAATACCCTTATCACTTATTCATAATACCCTTAGAAGAAAATCTCAACCACTCATTTTTCTCTCTCCTCCATAAATTATTTTATTCTCTCTAATTCATTCAAAATCTTTTATCTCAAAAACCGTACATCGATAAATTATGAAAATTATATGGGTGTTTCTAAGATTTCATGTTCTTTCATTAGAGATGTCAAAAACTGTACGGCTAAGACATTTGGCTATCACACTCTATGATCTATCACCCAACCATCTCAGCGCCGCAACGCGCAAATACTTTCTCTCGTTTATTTAATATGTTAACGATCTTAAATTCACTAAACTTAATTTTTGACTCTAGAACCTTGATCAAACTCCAGTGTATGACGACTTTATGACCTCTCCAGACAGAGTTGAAATATGTCTGAGTGCTTAATTCATCCAAAAGCACAGAATTGACTACTAGCGATTCACCATGACATATCCTTGTAAGCCAGACTCGTAATAATTTGTTCAAATCTGTTTTTATCATGTTCCGAATTATATAAATTTACATTCCACTTTTCATATTATTAGATTCGATGCATTACAATTACCCAACGACAAAATATGCATTACACTTTTCACCATCAAATATTTTGTGATATTCATAGATTGGTCCATCAACCTTTTCATCAAATGGGTTATTACCAACAAACTATCTCTACTACATTATAAAGCATTTGTTCTCTCCATTTTTTCAACTTTAAGTAAGTGAAAAACCTAAAATACCCTTATCACTTATTCATAATACCCTTAGAAGAAAATCTCAACCACTCGTTTTTTTCTCTCTCCTCCATAAATTATTTTATCTCTCTAATTTATTCAAAATCTTTTATTGTCAAAAACCGTACATCAATAAATTATGAAAATTATATGGGTGTTTCTAAGATTTCATGTTCTTTCATTAGAGATGTCAAAAACTGTACGGCTAAGACATTTGGCTATCACACTCTATGGCATATAACCCAACCATCTCAGCGCCGCAACGCGCATAGTTTGTCTCGTATTTAGTAACTTATATGGAAAGGAATTCTCTTAAGTTGGCTAACATGACTAGTCATGTTATATATGAGAAAGGAATTCTCTCAACTTGGCTAACATGACTATATATAGATAAGGTGACTTTTCCACCTGAGAAAGTCTCAAAGTGAGAACAAGTCCATAAAACTAATACGGAGTATAACATAACTAATTATCATTATTTAAGTTTTAACTACATATTAATTGATTAAAACTGAAATTTTAATTTTATTTTTTATATATTCATCTTGATGAATGTGGATCCAAGATACAAAAACAAAAAGTGTGGTGTTCTCAATTTTGAGAGATTGTAATTAAACAATAAAATAATAAAAATTATAACTCAAATATATAAAATACAATAGGAAAAAGGATTGGGGTTTTACCAACTAAATGAATGATCACCTCCTTAAGCCTTAATCATAAGGACATATAGAATTATGAGTATCCCAAGCCTCAAGAAAATGCTCGAACAAAGGATTGAATGAATGAATGAATGATCAAAAATCTTGGTTTTGGGTGGGTTAGTGCAGCTTAATGGGGAACTAAAAGAAGAGAAACTGATTTTGTTTAGGGTTTTTGGAAAAGAGACATTGTATCGTTACTTCGCTAGTTACTTGACCTCAGACATGTAGTCGTGTACAAAAAAACCGAACCCAAAAAACAAACCGTAACTGAAACTGGTCAAACCCGGTTATTGACCCTAACCGGTTCGGGTTCTCCCAAACCGATCGGTTAGAACCCGGTTAGTATATTTAGCCGTTATACCCGGTTAGTACCCGGTTTATGTGTAACCGGTTAGAGAACCCGGTTCCCAACCCGATTAAGCACCTGAAGTAGCAGAAAAAGGGAACTGGGCTTACTAGCCGTTTTTGTTACCGTTTCTTGTCGTTTTTGTTGTTTTTTTTTACTTTTATGCATCCTAACACTATTATCTATACATACATTCATTTTGGTTAGTTTACAACAATCAAAAATCTTACAAACACTCCAAAATCATGACAAAACACTAAAATCACTCAATCAAAACTCACTTTAATATGGCAACACCAAGTTCTTCGAATGACCAACCACAACCACAACCACGTAAAAATGTCGTTCGAGTGTTAACTACGACTCGAGCACAAGATGTTTGGGGTACTTGTTTCGATTTGGTGGAATATGAAGATACAACACAAGGGGCGCGATGTAAAAAGTGTAATTTGCATTTGGCCGCCGGTTCCAACACAACGTTAAGGTTGCATAGAGATCATTATTGTAAAGTATTAAAAAATGTTGCAAAGGAAGGTCAATCAACAATGGCACGAGATGGGAGTATTTTTGCATACTCGGCGGATGTGTGTCGTCAACAATTTGCACAATTCGTGATTCAAGAGGCATTGCCGTTCAACCATTTTGACAACCCACGATTCACCAAGGTCGTTCGAACCGCACTTCAACCTCGATATACTCAAGTAAGCCGTGCTACTCTTAGACGTGATTGTATGAAATTATGGAAAAAGGCTAAAGAAGAATTAAAAACAAGTTTTGAAAATTTAAATACAAGTGTAAACTTAACTACCGATGTTTGGCCCGCTCCACATAGTTTGCCCGGTTCTTACATATGTGTTACCGCCCATTGGATTCAACCCAAAACGTGGCAAATCATGAAGCGTACCATTGCTTTTGAAAATTTTGAATATCCTCACACGGCTCAAAACTTATTTGTTATGTTGAATGATGTAATAAAAAAGTTTAAACTACAAGAAAAAGTCTTTTCCATTTCTTTTGATAATGCTAGTAACAATACTAGTGCCGTAAAAAAACTAATTCTAAAATACAATCCGCCTTTAAAGGGTGCTTTTTACCATGGTCGATGTGTAGCTCATATTATAAACTTGGTTGTCCAAGATGGGTTGGCGGTGTGGGAGGTGAATCATGCAAAATCCGAGTTTAAAAGAATGTTACAAGACATATTCATGGGGGGTGGAGCTAGATATAAAGCATATATGAAATTGTGTAAGGAAACGGATAAACCGTTTTTGACCCCTAATTGGGACGTGCCCACAAGATGGAATTCGACCTATAAAATGTTTATGTATGGTTTACGTCAAAAAGATACTTTACAAGTTTTTCATGATATGCTTGTTGATAAGAAAAAGGCTAAACGATATTCGACGGAAAATTGGTCTATAATTGAACAAATAACCGAATTTCTCAAAATCTTTTTAGATGCAACCACTTTGTTATCCGGTGTTTATTATCCCACGTCTCATTTGGTTCTAAAACAAATTTATTTGTTGAGTGAGAAAATGGGTGAATTTCAATGGAAGGGTGGGTTGTATGAAAAAATTGTAGTTCCCATGAAAAAGAAACTTGCTAAGTATTTTAAGGAAATACCACCTACTTTTGCTTGTGCCGCCGCATTAGACCCATGTTTGAACATTAACGGGGTGAGACTACTTATTGAAAAAATAAGTGTTGGTTTGGATTTGCATCTTGAGGACCCATTTCATGCATCAAAAGCAATTGAAGAGTTTTAAAAAAGCAATTTAAAGAGTTGTTTAAATGTTATTTTGCTAAACATGGTGGTAATGTTGGTTCAAGTTCGTCTTAATCATCTTATTTTACACCTTCTCGAAGCTCAAACCCAATGACTAACTTTTTAAATGAGTTGAGAAGTGATAACACTAAAAGGGCTAGGGGTGAAGGCGATGAGTTTAGTGGGGAATATGGGAGATATACCCAAACCGATTTTTTGGCCACCATGGGAAGCGATGAGTTTAATTCTTTTGATATATTGGCTTGGTGGAAAGTAAGGGAATCTCAATTTCCCATTCTAGCCACCATGGCCCGAGACTTACTAAGTGCCCAAGCTTCCACGGTAGCTTCGGAATCCGCTTTTTCTCTTAGTGGTAGGGTACTTACTATACGAAGAACAAGACTCACGTCAGCATCATTGGAGATGTGCATTTGCTTAAAGGATCACTTAGATGCTGCCGAACGTATACAAGACACTTCATCTCTTGAAGGTGAACTAGACATTGAGCAAGAACTACACATGGTTGAGGTTGAAGAAGGTGTTGCAATATCACTTTCGGATGAAGAAATTGCTCTTGATGAAGCTTCACGTGAAGCTAGTTCCGAAGATGATGAACTCGTTGAAGTTTTAGGACTTGGTGATGATTGAAGACTTGAAGATTTTTAATGAAGACTTGAAGATGCATTGAAGATTGAAGATTAGTTGAAGATTTGAAGACTTTTATTAGCAAAAAGTCAAAAACGTTTATTTTTATTATTGAAGACTTGAAGATGTTTATTAAGTATTTGAAGACTTTTATTTATTAAGTGTTTGTTAATGAATACTTTTATTATCAAGTATTATTAAGTATTTGAAGACTTTGAAGAATGAAGACTAGTTGAAGACTTGAAGACCCAAAGAATTTCTATTAGTGAAGACTTTTATTAATGATGACGTTTAATTTTAGTGTTTAATGTCGAACTCGTTTGAAGTTTGAACATCTTTTTATTGTGTGTTTGAAGACTTTTTATTAAGTATTTCAATGTGTACTAAAACTTTGATCTATAATAAAAGGTATGGAATTTTAAGCGAAAAAGAGACTAATAATTCAATTACGGCAAATCCTAACCGGTTAGTAACCGGTTACCCACCCTAACCGATTAGGACCCGACCCTAACCGGGTTGGATTGGGTTGGGTTTCCCTCCTCACAAAACCAGGTAGAACTCGAACCGGTTTGGGGTCAAACCCGGTTGTAAAATGGTCAACAGTAACCGATTTGGGTTCCAAACCGAACCGGTTTTGGCTCTAACCAATTTATGTACACGTCTACAGACATGTATGCTAGTTACTTCGCTAGAATAGGCTTGGTCAAGCTCCAGTCAAATTTCAAGCTTTGAATTTGATAACCGAGTAAACTCAAGCTTGGGAGAGACTACTCAACCAGCCCTTAGAAAAATAAAAAGTGCTTACTCAATTTAGCTTTACAACCGTAACACAAGAACTTAGCAAACAATAATAAGCATCTTGTAAGATTAAAGTGTGTGAATAACGACATGGAATGTGACATCGAGCAAAATTCATTCAGAATCTAAATACAATCTCAAATCCTCGTTAACAAACCATCGAATACATGGACCTAACTTGATGATATAGCCATATAGGACTTCCACAAATAATTTTTAAGCAAGATCATGGATCCAACAAAATAGACCAAAAGAAACCAAGTAGCCTGTCCTTTAAAGCAACAGGCCCAACGCATAAGCAAAACAAAATTATAAAGTTTCTTCCGTTATGCAGTAGCATCAAGATTCTCCGTCTCCATAGCTTCCGGTGCATCAGAGTTCACGTTGTTTTCCGCATTCGGGTTAGGGCTAGCGGCATTGTCTCCTTGAGAAGACTGTTGCTGCTGCTCACTTTCTTGGGAAGGTGCAGGTGAAGCTGGTTTCTCAGGAGTGGCAGACTTAGGTGGGGCCGGCTTTGGTTTTGACATTATTGGCCTACAGAGCCTGCATACACAAGCATAAATATAATTTTTAAACACTGTCATCTCGTGAACATAAAGGATATATTAAAAACAAGACACTTCACGAAGAGGACCCATATGTAATTATAGATAATACACATTATGAGCAAAGACATACTTGTCAAATGCCTCATGTTTCTTTCTTATATCGGTTAATAGAAGAGCTGGATCAGCATGCTTAGGGAGTGAATCCTGCTGTTGTTTCTTCTCTCTCAGCCAATTTTCAGCTTCTGAGCACTCGTTCAAAACCTGAACAAGGCTGGCAAATTAAGTATAGGAAAAATGGCTGACGATGTATATACCAGACAAAAAAAAGTTCAAGATCGCTACCTTTTGTTTCTCACTCATGTCAATGTGATCATACTTGGGATCACTAGATGCTGCGGCCTGCCTGAACCAACTAATATGTTTAACCAGTTGATTAACGAAGGATCCTCTTTCAGAGTGCTCCTTGTATCGGTGTTCAATGGGATCACCTTGCTGCAAATGTATAGCTCCAATTAAGTACATGATAGTGAGTAAGAATACACATGAGCAGAACCTGAAGTGAATGAACCAGAAAGCAAACCTTCTTGAGCTCATCAAGCTTGGCGACATATACACCTTTAGTTTCATCTTCACCGTCTTCGTACAACCAATCTTCTGTCTGTTGAAGCTTCGCAATGAGTTGTTCTCTCTCTGACTCAGTTACAAACTCATGCAATTTATCATGCAGCTGACATACAAGGAAGCTTGTGAATCGATATTTCAAGTGTGTAACAAATACAAGAAAGCAAATATATTACCTTGTTCCTCATGTCATAGACATAGGCTTCAACAGCATTCTTTTTGTCCTTAGTTTCTTCCATAACCCGGTCTTGCAAAGCCATTTCAAACTCCTTTTCTACTGCTTTCTGCACATCAGCAGGCAGCATGGCCCCATAAACCAACTCAGAAACAGGCACGTTGGCTTTCTTGACCTTCTTCTTTGGAACTTCCACCTGAGAAAGACCACAAAGAAAATTACCATATCATTCTGCATCCTAAAAGAACACCTCAACATATTTACCTACCAAAATTCCTATGTTACTTAATTGACAACAGCTATTTGATGCTCTTTTAACTTAGTAATCATGATAGAATCATGTTTCAACTACTACTATAACATGAGTAAACTTTAACTATAATCCGAGTAAACGAATCTGAACCTAGTCTACTTTATGCTTGAAACAACTGCGAGCCAAGATGAATATACGGTTTGCTTAGTGAATCAATACAAAGCTTAAAGCTACCAGAAAATAAAATTGGTACATAAAAACAAGCCAAGTCATCTTTGTTCTCCAGTGCGGAATCATCTAAAGCTACCTATTTATATTTATATATGTCGTATTGCATGTCTTATACCGACCTTAGCATTAGTTTCCATCTGAACAGGATTGGTACATGACTTAAAAAACTTGGCAATAAAACAAGAGTCAAACACATAGGGAAGATTGCATAAGAAAGAACCATATAATCCATCTTTGTTTTCCAAGACTCACATTTAGTGATTATCTACATGACAGTTAAATATTCATAACAGGTGAATGTCAGGACCAAGCCTAATTAAAGTTCGTCCAGCACATAAACAAGCTTAGAGGAGCCCTATGGGGAATCATCTAAAGCTGCCTATATATATTTAGCATTGCATGTCTTCTACTAACCTTAGCATCAGTTTCCATCTGAACAGGATTATCTCCTGTTTCTTGAGCCCCATTCTCAGTCGCAGTGGCATCCTGCATATTAACATCAGTTTCATTGGCAGAAGGTGCATCAATTGGAGCCTTGTCCAGTTCCATGTTTGTTGTTTCCTTTGATGGTTCTTTTGAAACAGGAACTTCAAGTTCCTCCTCTTCAATAAGCTGGAATGACACAACGCAGTCAGAAAGACTCGCTAAAATTTAGCAAGAACCAACTATACTGAAGAGTAAAGTAAAATATGACTACAACATTCACCTGAGCAGACTCTACAGAGACTATTCCGTGCAAGTTCAAACGGGCTTTCACCTTGACCTTTGCGCGGTCACCTTTTGTTGCTTGAAAGGGACCAATCTGCATGCCAACATACAAGTGAGATGATTAGCATAACTCTAAACTGTTCTACCAACACTCAAGGATACTTCTAATCTGTAAGACAGTTCACCGTGTAAGTGCTGATCTTTGCCGGTGCCTGCAATTCAGTGACATCTGCATATTGCAGATCTACGGTAAATGTGCCAGCTCTGTAGAAAGTCAGAGCTTTCACGCTCGGAATCGGATTTCCCTTAGGGAAAACAATACTGCTCTGTTGATTCTCCACGTTCCCATTCTGGGAATCTTGGGCATTACCCTTCCATGTCAGAGCAATTGAAAAAGGAAAGCTCTCTTGGACCTTCAAAAACAAGCAATCCAAATTAAAGCTTTAGCACAATTAAATTAACTAGCAACTCCCACATTACAAAAGATGCAACAAAGAAAAATCAGTAAGTTGAATCGTACCTGGAATTCTCTAACTTTAAAGGTGGGACTGAGAATAGCACATTCCAAAGCACATCCTTTGGAGACACATTCACTTGCATTCATTGTACGCCTTGGTTCTTTACCAAAGAACTCTGTCAAAATCTTAATTACGGCTGGTACTCTAGACCCTGAACCAACGACCTCCACGGCATAAATATCATCGACAGTGAGTTGAGCTTCGGAAAGAGCCTTTTCCAAAGGTTTCTTCACGCGTTCTAATATTGGGGCGCTAATTTGTTCAAATTCATCTCTCTTTATAAAACCTCTAACATCCTTATCGTCCATCAAGCACTCAATGTTCATAGGTGCCTCTGGATTTGCACTTAGTACCTTCTTCAGCTTTTCACAAGCAGCACGAAGCCTGAGGCACGCCCTAGCATTCTGGAACACGTCAATCTTGTACTCAGTCTTGAACTTTTCAGCAAAGTGCTGGAACAAAACCTCATCAAAATCCCTACCACCAAGGCAGCGATCGAAAGAGTGAGACAATATCTTCAACTGGCCTTTTTTGAAGCCTGCTATGCAAACCTGCATGCTAGCATGGCCAATATCAACAAAGGCTACATTGATCTGCTCATTTTCAGGCAAATCAGTCTTATATATTCCATAGGCCAGAGCAGTTGCCGTTGTTTCATGCATCAACCTGAGAGGATGCAGCCCAGCTATAGTTGCTGCATCCATGACAGCCCTTCTTTGAAGATCTGTGAAATAAACAGGTACCCCGATACAGCAATCAACAACTGCTGCATTTAAATTCTTCTCTGCTATCGTCTTCATGTTCGAAAAAACCATACCCATAACCTGAGTTGGTGTGAAAGTCTTCTTTTCTCCAAGATATTGAGCATTAATCAAAGGATAGCCATCAGGTCCTTCAGTAACAGAAAAAGGAAACGCTTTTAAATCCTGTTGTAACTCGGGATCAGAAAAGGGTCTGCCAATCAACCGCTTAATCTGAGAAATGGTATTCTTTGGGTTCATCATACTGGTTGCAGCACCAGCTGTCCCAAGAAACCGCTGTTTCTCACCAAAACACACGAGAGCGGGAGTCTCGCGCTTAGATTCATCGTTAAGAACAACATCAATCCCCCTTTGCCGGGCAACTGCCACGACACAACTCTCATTCCCAAAATCAAATCCAACTACGCTCATCTTCGCTGAGAGATAATGTACCTTGTTTATTAAATAAGGTTATTCTTCCCCACAAGAATAAACCTGAAACCAGATGAAACAAGAACTGAGTCACATTAAATATGATACACAAACCCAAGTCCCCTGGAAGGTACTCCACTAAATCATCAACAGTCAAATATAACAAACAACTAATATCATTCAAAATAAACACTATCTCAAAACAAACCACGTAGCTTTTATGTTATAAATTACTTGACTGTAACCTTACGACTCAACAAAGTAAACAGAACGACTTTACCGATAATAATAATAAATTAACATACAAAACGGTCTATAATATAAACAGCTTAAAAACTGCAATCAGCAGATCCCATGTCCTTGGAAAATACATATATACAATAAAGGTATAATAACATTCTAACACGACAAAGTTTATAAAATCAATCACCCGACTTTAAAACTATAAATTATTGAATTATAACCTTCTGGGCTCGTCGCCTTTTCTTTAAAAAGAAACAACTTTAAAGACAGATCTTCCTACTTGAATTTGAACAGAAACTAAACACTATGATCTAAACAATTTATATAATTATATCACTAAAACCCCTCAATTTTTAATATATATAATGTTAATAAAAAAAACAGGACATAGAGTTTTTTTAGTTGCATAAAACAAAACAAACAAAAAAACGACAGCGTTTAACCAATCACATACTCATCAAACAGACACATTGGTCAAATTAAGTGTACAGAAGATATAAAAACTGGATCTCCAACCTACTTCTTAAATTAAATTAATAAAAAATATAAACCCTAAAAGTAGCATTAGAAAACCCAATAACTAAGTAAACAATTAAAATACTTATAATAAAGTAAATCTATATATATAGATATATAGAGAGAGAGATAATTAAGAGAAAAATAATAAACGGATCTGATGAATGAAAAGACGGAGATCGAACCTTTGGGTGACGGAATACGGCGGCGAGAAAAAGCAAAAAGATTCGGAAACTTTGGTAGACTGGTAAACGGGTGGATGGATTGATATTTGAGAGGCGAAAGTAAGATGAAAGAGGGGGGTGGGTTTTATGTGGAATTTTCTGTTTTGAGATTTTCTTCTCACTAGATTTGTCCAGAATTAACATTCTAGAATCATCTTTTTCTTTTCTAAGGGTTTATGGCCCATGTTTTGGTTGTTGGGCTTATTTTCTTAATTTTTTTTGTGCTGTAATCTAACCTAGTCCATCAAGTTCTTTTTAATTTATTTTATATTATTATTATTGCACCCGACACCAACTCTTTCCTCTAGTACATTGTACACACTTATTGTACAACAACAATGTAGATTAAGCAACAACGATGCAGGTAAAATAGAATGTAAACAGCTGAGTGATTTTTACTTTTAAGATTCCAAGTTAAAATGTTTCGGTATAACATGTTCAAAAGCAAGTTATGTTTTTTACTCAAGGATGAAACAAATGGAATTAGTACGAATTAAGTTTGTTCATGTTTATTTATTTAGTTGATCAAATGACAAACATAAATATCTAAATGAACATAGTTTTGTGTTCGTATTCGTTCGATTTAGGTTTAAGCAACAAACATTCAACAAAACAACTTTGAAAAAAAAACAAAGAACAAACACTTATTTTCTCTATATTCATTTATTCCATTAATAAGATAATTGTAAAAACCTAAACAATCATACCATTTATTAAAAATATATCAAAAGACGGAAACAGTCAAGTATAAAGAGTCCTGGAAAAATGAATTCTTGACTTCTTGTCTTGTAATCCAATATGCTAAACTTGGTTCCGACAATTCTATAAGAGTAAGAGTGACTACATATCTCGAAAGAGAAGAATAAGACAAAATAGAGAATTGACACTAAGAGATGATAAAGTATTGGAGAAACACATGTTGGAGGATTTCGGAGTAGAAAACTTTTATTCTATGAAGTTGATTTTCAAACAAAGCGGTAATATGTTATATGGATTAATCTAAAATGTCATTTGTGGACGACAGAGTGTTGTTCTTGGAAGATATGACTAATTAGTTTCACAAAGACCGAAAATCTAATATATTTATCAACTTTCTAATCAAAATGTCATTTTGATCTTCAAAATCTCACCAAACTAGCAATAAAGTAACTAGAGCTAATAATACTTACCAAGACATCCGAGCATAACACAATATAAATGTCATGACCCTTCTTCCATGGCCCCGGTTGCAGTTATCTCAAAGTCCAATTTGTTCACTAACATGATGGTCAAATGGGACGAAGGCACACGCAATGTGTTTTAAAGGCATAAATCCTCACCAAAAATATATTATTAAAAAAAACAGATTTGTTCTTAAACTTGGAAAACATTTAGTTTTAGACAACCATAATACGACATGTACCACATACTCCCAACTTTGACCAGTTATGTTACCTAACCCGTCTATTTTAGAACATCTGATTGAATTTGCATCACCTTAGTTAAAGTAACAAATACAGGAACCACGGTGGTGTCGAATTGTAGAAACTCTGCATCACTCACGATAAATTGGGGTAAAAACTCGCTTAACTAGATAATCAAACACTTTAAAAGACGAAGTATATTATCATCAGCTCCCATGTCAATTGAGGCGAGCCCAATTATTATTGAAATGTTGTTATGTTTTTATCTTTTTTAATTTTAAGGGGTGTTTGGTTGAAGTGTTTATGAGATAAGAAATAAAAATGTAACACGGCCAAATATCTCGACGGTGTGTGGAAGAGGTCGAGATGTAAACAACCTTACCTCTACGTAGGTAGAGAAGTTGCTTCCATATTATATCTAAATGATAGAAGAAAACTAGACCTCGCAATCCATACCCATTACGAGATAAACGGGTCAAATTGGGTAAAGTTTATCAGCTTTTGGGTTAATTTGGGCGTTAGGAAGGAAGAGGAAACGGGTTTCAGATATACCCCCTGAAATTCTGATCTATTAAATGCGGGTCGAGCGGGTCAAGACTGCCGCCCAAACGGTTATGCATCTGTTAATCTGTTTCAGAATCTCACCCGTATAACTTACATGATAAAACGATTAAACGTGACCATCGCCTTTGGCCAGCAAGGCGACGCATCCAACTCACCGGAGCCCTCTCGCCGGTGGCTATCACATTGCCGGTCATAACCCCGTCGTCGTTTACCCCATGGTTGCCGGAGAGCAATATTTAACGGTTTTGTGGTTTTATAGCTATTGTTGAACACTTTAATTGCATGAAATTTAACGGTGATATATATGTAATGTGTATATGTGACGACTAATGAGGAATGTCTTCCTTCCTGTCGGAGATGGTGAATAATCCGTACACATATATTTATATCTATATATATTTATATGAATATGAAAGTTCAGTGAAACTTTTGTGTGGGGAAAAGAAAAAGTATACGTGTACAAGCCTACTTCACATGTATGTTTAACTTCATAGTTCACACGTGGCTATAAAGCTTTAATTGTTACTGTACATGGGAGATAGTGGTGAATGGTTTTGCACTTTTGCTAAAATTAATCAATCAAATTTTCAATTTATTACCTATATTTTTTATATTTATAATGTAGAAAGCACACGTTATGTATATCGAAGATGAGTGGTTTATAGATTTACAGAAAATATCAATAAAAAAACGTTGATTAAATTTCAGTAAATATAATGAGTTGACTCGCACCCGACCCGCACCCGACCCGCTTTGACCCGCACCCGTTTGACCCGCATTCTTGAAATTACCTGCTTGAACCCGCACCTGTTTCGACCCGCACCCATTTCGCACCGTTACCCGAACCCGCCCGACCCGCCCATTATGCCAGGCATAAAGAAAACCTCCGACCTTTGTATAGGGTGAGGATTGAATCCTTGAATTTTGTCTCCTTTGAAAAGACACTTAATCCAACCATGATAAGAGATATTAAAAAATGATGGTAAGACTTACACATACCTTATTTTTATCTATCTATACTATCTTATACAAAAAAATAGCTCCATGTTGAAAGTTACATGGAAGGAATTGTCTAAAATGTCTTTAATGATTAAATTACATTATCAGTCATTTATACATTATGATATTTTCATTAAACTTTTACATCAATTACTTTTACATCAATTATCTACACCACTCAGTCGAATCGCTGCATTCCGCAATACCACTTAGTTTTTTTTTTTTAAGAGTTAATTGCAGGATTCGTCCCTGTGGTTTACACACTTTCGTGGATTACATCCCCCCCTGAAATATTTAGTCAAATACACCCAAACTATCAAGATTAGTTGCGCTTTTCGTCCCTGTGGTTTACACACTTTCGTGGATTACATCCCTCCCTGAAATATGGAGAGGGACGTAAAGCGCAACTAATCTTGATAGTTTGGGTGTATTTGACTAAATATTTCAGGGGGGGATGTAATCCACGAAAGTGTGTAAACCACAGGGACGAATCCTGCAATTAACTCTTTTTTAAAAAAAAACATCTGCTATTAGTACATTGGTAAATGTGTAACACGTGTCATGAGATTGACACCCGCCTCTTCTACCTTCTTCTCCCAAAAATTTATCTGATCTTCAATTCAATTCGATTTTAATTCAAGATTTTATCAATCAGTTTCATATCAAAAAGTAAGTTTCTTCTTCTTCTTCTTCTTCTTCTTCTTCTTCTTTTCATATTCATACACATATGCTTTTGAGTTCCGATTCCAATTTATGTGTTTAGTTATAATTCAATCTGTTTATTTAATTATTATGCAAACATCTCTTAATCAATAAACACAAATGAAACAGAAAGTATTTTTCTTTTTCTTGAGGACTCGTAATTTGTAGAAAGCGTTTGACTTTTCATCTTGGTCTATGTAGTTTTAGTTACACAGTGACTTGTTATCCTTCTTTGGTTTGGTCAGGTTAAAATTTAAATGAAATTAGTGGATTGTCCATTGCAATTCATGTTAACTAGAGTCAGCAAACATAAAGGGCAACTTGGGTGGTTGGATAATAAAAGGGTCAAAATGGTTTTTGTCAAATCATGTCATTTTTGCTATATGTCCAAGCGTGCTTGCTTGCTGGTCGAGCTAACAAAAAACTCTTGTCATCTTTATTAATTGTAATATTTAGTCAATTAAATATTATCACATACTCTTTTATTACAATATAAATTTGCAGAAATCAGTTTACAAAACTTCATGCATTTCCATACATGTTAGGTGATTTTTGGCCTGTTCGACCCATTTCCCTTTTAACAAATTGTTGCTATTATTACTCGACTTGGTTAACTCATAAGTAAATGAGCCTGGTTATCCCCTTTAGGCCTGTAAAATGTCAACCACGCTTCTGAGTTTTGACTCGTAGTTGCTTTGTTGGCTATTGTTACTGCAACGTGCTTATGAGTTTCTTCTTCCTTCTGGATTGCTTGAAATATGTAGTTGGTTTATGGACTTCAAATAATGTAAATTTTTATTTCTTATATCTGTTTTAGTTTCCGGGGCACCCATGAATGGGCTCCCTTCCACCTCATAATTTTCGACTGCCTCAGCTCGTGTTAAACATAATACATGCTTGCATCCAAAATGGTACTGATTTTATGGTTTTATTTGTTATATATTGGATGTCCTTATGTTAAGAGGAAATTGATTTATGGTTTACTTGTTTAATTATATTAAGATGGATGTTTTAGAGGATGGATCCCAAAATTGACCAGTCTAAACGGAAAGACTTGATTTATATTTCACTTTGAGTCTTTATGTTTAGGAGCGACTCTGTTACCATTACGCGCATACATCAGCCCTTTCTGTTATTTTGGCATTCCAAGTCTTGCCCAAATTTGTATACTTTACTTTTTTGCTTAGATTATTTGCTTTAGGTTACTTTTTCTGGTGTAGGACTAAAATATACGTATCCAAATAACCCAGATGACCGAAGTTGAATCTAGATTATGTATCAGAAACAATCTACTACTTACTGTCCATCTGTTTGTATGCATGTGAGCTTGACATACTATGTTATTTGACATCTTTACCATGCTTCAAAATACTGCAATGTGCTGTATGGGTAGATTTTTATGTCTTTAGGCATGTTAATGTCTTTTTGGTGTGCATCGTGGCATTTTAAAACTGTGAGTTCAGTATGTATTATTATGCTTATTGTGTAATTCAAGATTGAAATTCTTTTAAACTTCTACATGCATTCAAAAGTTGTGGCATTTTATGACCGAAATTGGTTGCAAACATACATAGATTTTGTTGCCGTTAAAAAAAACACAGATCTTGTTACTAGATATTGTGTCCTAGTTATATTTGCCGAGTCTACCTGTATATGTGATAGGTACCAAGCAGAGAATCACTACAAAACTCAAGAGTAAACACAAATAGAACCGAAACAAGTCGGCTGTTAAAAAAGATAATTTGATTTCGAGTACCAAAACTCAAGTCGGCTGTTAAAAAAGATAATTTGGTTTCGGCTGTTAAAAAAGATAATCTGCTTATTGCCTTATTGCACCAAGCAGACAATACCAACTTGTTGCACAAGGTATTACTAAAAGTAAGAAAATACAGTACTAAACATAATATCAAGTCTTGAAACTTGACGCTCTGCACCCTTGAATCTTGTCTGCTGCTGTCCAATTTATTTCTTGCATGCACTGTCTCGAATGTTGATTTATGTCATTACCCCCTCCAAGAACCACCTTGTCCTCAAGGTGGATTGCTTCTTCCTTTGGCAACCCTTCCCACACGATCAACACCTCAAACTCTTTTCCAGACAACGGTGATTTGGTCCGAATTTACAATCACAACGAAAGCATAATCCCTTAGCGCGCTTATCAGCAAACTCGGCGTCAGTAAGCCGTTTAAATGCTGGCTTAGCATCCCCACCCTTAGTATCACCCGCCACCGTCTTAGCAGTCAACAACCCTCCTCCAGTCACGGTTTTAACCCCCAACCCAGTAAGCCCCGAAACTTGCTCAACTCCTCCCTTTCCAATATCCATTCCCCCACCAATACATTCGTCATCAATCATAATAGCTAATTTGATCGTTGAAGTCAACCCGCGCGGCTGTAAAAGACGAACAGACGAACGTATCTTCGGTTTCAATCCCTTAACAAAAGTCCCTATCATTACATCCTCCGGAATTTCTTCCAACTGAGCTGCCAATTTTTCAAAAAGACTCACATATTCGCGGACCGTTCCTTTCTGTTTAATAGCTAAAAACTGCTCATGCAAATTACCCGCCTGCGATGGCTGAAACCTATCCAAGACACCATCTTTCAACATGTCCCAATGACCAAATGGTTCCTGTTTTTCACGCCATTTAAACCACGCAAGGGCCTGCCCCTCTAAAGCACAAAACCGCAGCCCTTAAACGATCCCTCGGTAACACGAACCCCTGCACATCAAAAAATCGCTCCATCTTATAAACCCACCCATAAGCATCATCGCCATCAAACATGGGCATCTTCAACTTACGCAACCTATAATCCGCCTCATTCAATGGTTGTCCCATATCCCACGAATTTGCCCCATTCAAAGGCTGTTCCAAACTCCGGAGCCCTTCTGGCCAAGTATCCCCAGCCCTGGTAATTCCTCCCGTTTCCGCTGGTCGGAAGTAATTAATCCCCACAAATCCAGGAGGAGGAGTAGGTCGGCGGTTGGCACTCACCTCTCCATCATTGCTCAGACCCAAACCACCGGGGCCTCCCCTTGACACAGGACCGTTCAATGTCGACACCCTAGGATCGGGAATCAAAACTGAAGCTGTCACAGGCATAGTAACTCCTGGTTGCGTCGCTGATGGTTGGGTTGGAGTCAACTTAGCCAGCGCCGCAAAGATCTGAGTTTGCATCCCCGACAGTACTTTGTGTTGCTTATCAGTAGTTTCCTGCAACCTAACCAAAGCCAACTCAAATTTATCTAATCTGGTTTCTGTCGTTGCCTGGAACTGTTTAGAAGCCAATTGAAATTGTTCTGAAGCAGCCTTCAAGTGCTGTAAATCGCTATCAACCTCAGTTACCTTACGTGCCATTGATCAGAATTACCTGCAGATGACAGAATGGACGGCTCTGATATTACCGATTGATAGGTACCAAGCAGAGAATCACAGCAAAAGACACAAATAGAACCAAAACAAGTTGGCTGTTAATATAGATAAACTGGTTTTGAGTACCAGGAACTCCTACACGAACCCAAGACAATTTTCTGAATGAATAAAACACGGTGGCCTATTTCCTTATCTAATTAAGCAGACAAAATACCCTAACTTGGTGCACAAGGAATTACTAAAAAAGAAAATACAGTACTAAACATAATATCAAGTCTTGAAACTTGACGCTCTGCACCCTTGAATCTTGTCTGCTGCTGTCCAATTTATTTCTTGCATGCACTGTCTCGAATGTTGATTTATATTTATATATTTATTTATATGTTTTGTCCGTTTGTGTAAACCAATGTTTATTTTTTATAACATGAGTTACGACTTTTGAGGTTTGAAATTTCTTGTCTGCTCGACATTGCTTAATTTCCCACACCTGAACGAATCGATCTTCATTCACTGGTCAGTCCTCAAGACTGATCGGTAATGGAGGGCATCTCTTCAGCAAATGTGAATGAAAGAGCAATTATACCCTCTTTCTATTTTCTCGGTGAGGACTTATAACTTGTACATTTTTGCTGCCTTTTTCATCTTGATCTATAAATCCCATGTTTATTTACCTCCAAGGTGACCTTTTAAGCTCCTTATACATGTCACTTTCTTGAGTCACTCATACTTAATGAGAGCATTGGTTATGAGTTATATCTAGTTATTTGTTTTATCGTGTCCATGTTCAATCCATGTAATTATATCCAAATCCGTCATTCTATAGGATTTCTTCACCATGGCCTCTTTATCACCCATCATATTTTTATTTTATGCTTTGTGTATTCTGGATTATAGAAATCTTTAGGGTGTGTCTTTAGTTGTGGCAATCAGAGGAAAAAAATTCCAACAAAACTTGAAAAGGTAAAAAAAGCCATGTTGTTAGTCTTGTTACTTTTTTTTTCTGTCCAATTACTTGCGGTTTTTTGTATATTAATCGATTTTGTGTTTCTTCCTGACTAGTTAATTAGATTTTGTATCCATCAGATTTCTTGCAAGTTGTATATACATTTGATTCAGTGTTTGTTACAATCAAGTTTCTCATCAACTTCGTGTTTGGTAATTTCATTTTGTGTTAGTCGCTTTCTTGCACTTAGGGGCAGGCTCTGACATTTAAGTCAAATTTTTATTTTTTGAAATATTAATGGTAACATAAGAATTCAGATATATAAATAAACAATAATGCCGTATTAAGTGATGATTATATAAGTGGCTAGAAGTATTTGTAGTTAGATCATATGAGTATTTAACATTAATTTTAGATGTATGCTTATGCTATTATTAAGCTGACTAAGTGTATTACGCATATATGCTTATAGTGATGATGTTTTTTTATTTTGCAGTCTAATCGAATTTTAAACAATATCAATTAGAAAACTGATGAAAACCTATCTATTTGAACATGTTCTCTGAATTAGAATTGCAGCAGCATTTGAACACACAACTTTTAAATAGTATTCAAGAGATAAAAAAGTCTCCTCCGTTTTTTCGAAAGCTAGAAACATAAAACTGTAGAAAGTTTTCTTCAACTAAATGCAACCTTAGCTGATGCTTTGGCTGCATTTTTATATCGGAAGTACAGAACTGCCTGCATATGGTTAACATCATATATTCTTTGCACTTAACTTAATTATTGCCACTTAAAGATGGTGTGTTAAAAACTGATTTGATTGCATGATACTTGTTAATTACTTTTTTATTTTTAGCATTTTTTTTTATCTGGGAAAAAAAGAAAGTTGCCACAAGTTGGAAAATTGAAAATGTTTCCGTAAGTGTCTGTCACTTGGTATGCAGATCTTAATATTGACCTTCTTGTCTTATTATATTTGCAACTTACCATGAATAATGTTGTTTTAAAAACATATGTGGTGTTTCTACGTTATAGTCACAGGCCAGTCTTGCTTAATATGATTCAGGGGGTTATAACAGTGACCTCAGATTTTCCATTCAGAATACTTCTTATACTGTTATTTGTCATTCAACTCTGGTTCCATATATACCTTTTATATTCATTTATTTGTTTCATGTGCTAGGGGTTGAACTTTAAGAACTGACAGATGGAAGCCACTGGGGAAGCAAAGCTTGGTAGCTTGTTGAATAAAATCCAGCCGCCTCGTCTTGAAGACGCGGGTCTTGAGGACTGTGCACTTCCCCCAGACTCTATACAAGAAGCCTTCCTCAAAGCTGCTACTGCAGTTCGCTCACGTATTTTCCACGCATCAGATGATGAATCTGACGAAGAATGTGTTAACGACCCATGGCCTTATAATGGAACTTCTGGCGATAAACTCACCGGAATCACATCTGAGGCTGGTCCGCCCGGCGCTTGTGTGCCAAAGAAAGGTGCTGAGTTACCTGCAGTGACTGGAGACGAGGTGGTCGTGGGCGGCAGAGAGGGTATGCCAGATAAGGTGGTGGAACCAGATGTGCCAGATGAGCCAGAGAAATCATGTGTTGGTGGATTGCAAGGGTTAAAGATAGGAGAGAAAAAGGATAATGGTAAGAAATCTGAAACTAATACAGCATCAAAGGAGGATGAAGAAGAAGACGAGAAAAAGCCAGCCTTGACTGAAGTTTGTATATGATGTGTTAACCTTATGTTTGTAGTAGTCGAATAGTTTATGTGTTTCATTTTCTGCTATAGATCTTTAGAATGTGGTTCAGATCAGTACGCAATATAAAGCATAAAACTTAAGCAGTTGTTGAAGTTTGTATTCCTTTTGGTTCGAGTAAACAAGACAGTTTATTATGAGGTTGATAGCTGAAAGGATGTGTTGCAGACTCAGTGTTTTACTTTCCATGTTTTTATTTCTGGTGTATTTTTTTTTTCACCAAGTGAATTAACTTGATATTTGATAATTAAAAAGAAGCAATATTAGACTGAAACCTGACATGGTTCTAAGGACATTGAGGAACACGGTAGGGAGAGTGTGGTTTCGCATTGAAACCTAACATGGTTTAAAGGACATTGACAATGATAAGCTTATGAAAATACTAACATTTTACCCGCGCGATTCGGCGGTGTGGTGGCGGCGGCGTTGGTTGGTAGTGGTGGTGGCATGATGGGTGGTGGCGGTGTGGTTATTATTGTAAAAATAATTAATGTAAAATGTTTAGTGTAGTTATTTTAGGAGTTGATGGGTGTATGTTATAAATTATTTCATTAAGGGTATTATAGGTATTTTAAGTGGAGATGTTTAAATAAATGAATATAAAAAGAAGAATTAATTAATTTATTAAGGGTAGAATGGTCATTTCGCATGTGGACATTTTTATGAGAGAGTGTGTTAAAAAGTGTTAAGAGAAAGTGTGCTAATTTTTATAAGAGAAAATTTAATTAGATCACCCGTTTGCTGTTTTATCAATTTTCGCCCCTGTCGTTTTTTTTATTATTACTTCACTCTGTGCTGAAAATCTCTATTATTAGACCCCCTCTTTTTAACGCCCGTTAATTGAGCTCTATTAAGTCCCCTATGTGCCTTGCACATGAGGGTAATTTCGTCTTTTTACCATCATCTTCATATTCAATCATCAACACCACCACCAGGTAATTCATCCATTCATTCTCTATAATCACAATTACATACAAAACATATATACAAACATCCAAACCGATAGATACATACACATACATAGATATAGATCACCTGCAACCCCATCAAAACCATCACCTGGAAACCTCACCCGCAACCCCTTAAGATCAACCATCAACCCATCGGAAAACTTACCTGAAAACCCACCTGAAATTCCGCCGGAAAGATCCATATTCAAAGAACAATACCAACCCAGATTATGTAAGAAGAAGTGGTGGCTGGGATTTTGGAAGTGAGTAGGGTGTGGTGGGATTTTGGAACATGAGTGATATAGATATAGATGTATGTATGTATATCTATTTATTGATTATATAGGGTGTTAAATCTGGAAAAGAAAAGCATGATTTTTGTTTGTTAGATCTGAAAAAGAAAGACAAGAAGTAGAAAATGGTGTTTTAGAGGTAATATTGACCAGTATACCCTCATGTGCAAGGCACATGGGGGACTTAACAGAGCTCAATTAACGGTCGTTAAAGAGAGGGGGATCTAATAATAGAGATTTTCAGCACAGGGTGAAGTAATAATAAAAAAAACGATAGGGGCGAAAATTGATAAAACAGAAAACCACATGGTGATCTAATGAAATTTTCTCTTTTAATAAAGTAGTAGAGATTAATAAAGACTTGAAGATTTATGTAAGTTAAATTTTATAACGTGACATTTACAATGATAAGTTTCCGATGACATGACTTCAGAAAAATTCATGTTTTATCGATTTAAATACTTTAAAATCTAATGACATTTCAAGTTAATAAACATAGTGTGTATTGAAAAATAAATAAAATGAATTACTATGTAGACAAATTAAATAATTAATTTTGGCTAAGGTAATAGAGCAATCATTTATAAATTCCCAAACACATCCTCGGACATTAGTCACTGGCTAGCACTAGCCAGTAAAAAATCAACAAACCAAACATCATGGAACAGCAGCAGCCCATGGAATCCATGGGTGTGCTCATGACATACCCAATGTCTTCATACCTCGAACAACAACTCGACACCCGTTTCAACCTCTTCCGTCTCTGGACCATCCAAAACAAACCCGACTTCTTCAAACACAACTCCACTTCCATCCGAGCCGTTGTCGGGGACACCAACATCGGTGCAGACCAACAACTCATCGACTCGTTACCCGGTGTGGAAATCGTGTCAAGTTTTAGTGTTGGGTTGGACAAGATAGATTTGGGGTATTGTAAGGAGAAAGGGATTAGAGTTACCAACACGCCTGATGTATTGACCGATGATGTTGCTGATATCGCCATTGGTTTGATATTAGCCACGTTAAGACGGATTTGTGAATCTGATCGCTATGTTAAGGCTGGATTATGGATAAAGGGTGATTTCAAGCTGACTACCAAGGTTCGATTTCTTTTGTCAGTTCTAAATGCTGCCATACATGGTCTCAAAATTTATATGATATGTATATATGCTAATGTATGGATTATATATTTAAGCAAATAAGTTGGTAGCTGAAATCAGTTGTTGGTTCTGATTATTAGTACACATTCTTAATATTTGCAACGGACAAACTGCACGAGAGGTTTACATAATTCTGAAAGTTCCATTAGACAAGTGAATGAAATATGTATTGAACTTTTCCGGTTTTGATAATTGTATACATTTAACTCTCAAAGCCTCTAACTTATACTATCAAAGTTTCAATCTACCTTTTCGGTCTTGAAAGTTGGATACATACAAGACAAGTTTAATGAAAGTTAAAACAAGACAAGTTTAATAGGTTTCCATGCACTTGTCCCTTTTCCATTTGTTGATTAAGTATATTCAAACTTGTTTTCGGATTGAAAAATTATTTTTGATCCATTAAACGGGTTGCCAGTCCAGTGGTTCGGCAGGGTATGACCATGGTTTGGTGATGGTCAGGCACTCAGGCGCGCTAATGCTGAATAGGTCATTTTTCATAAACAAGTTGAAGATCTTTAATTAGAAAAGAAACAATGAATTTGCATCACTCAAAATTTTTCAAAAACTATGGTGTACTTTTATAAAGTTTATCCTATTTGTAAATGCTTAACTTGAACTATTACTGGTTTTCATATTTTTATGTGTAATACTTGCAGTTTAGTGGCAAAAAAGTTGGAATAATTGGTTTGGGCAGAATTGGCACAGCTATTGCCAAGAGAGCTGAATCATTCAACTGTCAAATTAGTTACCATTGTAGATCAGAGAAACCGGAATCGAAATACAAGTACTTTCCCAGTGTTGTTGATTTGGCTTCCAATTGTGATATCCTGGTTGTGGCATGTTCACTGACAGAAGAAACCCGTCACATTGTTAACCATGATGTCATTGATGCATTGGGTCCGGAGGGGGTTCTTGTTAACATTGGGAGGGGTGGACACGTAGATGAACCTGAATTGGTGTCTGCTCTTGTTGAAGGCCGGTTAGGTGCTGCAGGTCTTGATGTTTTTGAGCATGAACCTGAGGTGCCTGAGGAGCTCTTTGGTCTTGATAATGTAGTCCTTTTACCTCATGTTGGGAGTGACACAGTGGAAACTGGAAAGGCGATGGCTGGTCTTGTCGTTGGGAACCTAGAGGCCCATTTTAACAAGAAGCCACTGTTAACTCCAGTGGTTTAGATCTAGATCAGTTATATTTTTTTCTTCTGTTCTTTGCCTTTGTATCGCGTGAGAAGGATAATCTTGTAATCTTTTTCATTGTTGTAAACTCGATAAGGCGAGTAATCTTTTGAGTGAAATGAACTCGTGTTTGGTTTTTTACTGAGAGAGTCGTCTGCAAATTGGTTTGATTTGTAAAGTTGCTTTAAGATTATGTTTCATGAACCAAGTGTTGAACCAATGGAATGTTAGAAAGAGTTGAGGGTAGATGAAATTTTGACTTCCAACACACTTTTACTCGATGACCATTGTATTGAACAGGTACAATGCTAGTTTTTTATGATACATTGTAGGAGCATGGATCCTTTAGTCGTTCACACAAAGCAAAAAATTAAGCCAAATAGAGATCTTGGCTCTAATTTTACAGGTCGATAAACATTTACCGTTGCTTAAAAAATAGCTTTTTTTCAAAGGCCTAAAAAAATAACTTATCAAAGAGTTTTTGCATCATAAGAATGAAGTTACTGTTTTAACAATAAAACATTTGTTGGTTGTCATGATCTTTGCCATTAAAGAATCAAACATAAAAAGAGGACAGAAGGGAGATAAACCAGCTTCAAATCCTAGCATATTCTCTGACAGAAGGCGCTGAGCGTTTTAAGTTGCTAACTAATTATACTCATGTTAAAATATAGCATATTGAAGTGTTCAACCAGATCGAAACAAATGGAACAACTTCTGCACCAAGTTAAAACGACACAGAAAGAAGGTGAATTGTTGACCAACAAGATCATGCTATGTCTCGTTTGCATATATATATTTATTTTCCTTGCAGAATCCATGAAATGGACATGGTACAGAAGATCAAAAAAGCTGCTAAAATAAACAGAGATGAAAAACATCCATGAAATGGACATGGTACAGAAGATCAATAAAGCTGCTAAAATAAGCAGAGATGAAAAACAAGCAGCACATACGGTCACCAAATGATTAACGTCATTGATATGTCACTGTCATCACTTCTATAAACTCAAACCACTGGTGTCAACAGTGGTTTCTTGTTGAAGTGAGCTTCTAGGTTCCCAATCACAAGATCAGCCATCGCGTTTCTGGTCTCCACAGTGCCACTCCCAACATGGGGCAGCAAGACTACATTATCAAGACCAAACAACTCCTCGGGCACATGAGGTTCATTCTCAAAGACATCAAGACCTGCACCAGCTATCCGACCTTCAACAAGAGCAGATACCAATTCAGGTTCATCTATGTGTGGGCCCCTCCCAATGTTGATCAGAAACCCTTTAGGACCTAGTGCATCGAGGACTTCACGGTTAATGATGTGGCGGGTTTCTTCTGTTAGTGAACATGCCACAACCAGGATATCACAATTGGAAGCCAAATCAACAACACTGGGAAAGTACTTGTATTTCGATTCTGGTTTCTGTGATCTGGAATAGTAACTAATGGGGCAATTAAATGCTTCAGCTCTCTTAGCAATTGCTGTGCCGATTCTTCCAAGACCTATAATTCCAACTTTTTTGCCACTAAACTGCAAGATATAAAGTAAAAGATGAAAAACCATAGTCTAATTCTGTGTGATTTTCTGG
This sequence comes from Erigeron breviscapus, assembly GCA_034093135.1. NCBI lineage: Eukaryota > Viridiplantae > Streptophyta > Magnoliopsida > Asterales > Asteraceae > Erigeron > Erigeron breviscapus. The sequence goes on from CM067168.1 coordinate 5,141,187, forward strand.
GTGGGGCAGAAAACCCAAGTTAAGAAAGTAAACTAGGGCAGAAAATCCAAGTTAAGAAAGCAAACTAAGTTTATGTAGCTAAAGGCATTGAACTAGACGTGAAATAGATTGTCAGCCAGTCAGCCACATAATGTAGCCAAAGGAAACAAAGAGTAGTAAACGAAGTTTATATAGCTAAACGCAGGAACTCTTTTTTTCCTTTTGGAGAGAAAAAGAGAAACAAAGAGTTCAGCAAATCATCATCGAAGGTGATTATCAACTAAGCAGTATGATGTAATCTTTACGTAATGTAGCCAATCTTACAGCAATACAGCCACATTGTCAGCTTTATGTGCTTATCTGCATGCTGAACGTTAAGGAACCTGCAGGCTGTAGCTTCCTCAGTTTGGCTCTAACAATTCATTACCCAAGTGAAATAACCGTGTGGGTAGGCAAGTTAACGACCTCACTTCGGAGCAAACTCCAGATGTTATCGGCCATATATATTATCTCAATCTTAGCCATTCCAAAAATATAGATATGTTTCATACTTCATTAAATATACCAGGGAGGCAATGCTAACCCTTTTACTTGTATCAACTTTAGATAAATTCCTGCACAATGGCAAACTTCAAATTTTCTTTTGGAAGGTCACTTACAGCCCTAATCATCTACAACTTAATCGTATTAAGATAAAGTTATCAACTTTAGACTCCGAGCCTATGAGGGAGAGGTAGTGCTTGGTTGGGGGTTTTAAGAGGGTAGCAATGGTAACGATAAAGATTAAAGGTGGCTTATAGACTATAATACTATGAGTAATTACCCGAAAGTAAGTACTGGAGCGTTACATAGAAATCTGGGAGGAATCAAAACTACTTCCCGTCATTCTTTGTCCAGCTCCAACTAACCACTTTCAAACAAGCATGCATGCTTTTTTGAGTCCCCTGTGCAAATGATATCTAAGCACCAATTGACCAGAACAAATATAGAGGCAAAAATGAAAGTCTAGGGCATGGCTGAAAGGAATACAAAAAATACAGGTTAGGCTACATACATCTGAGCGATAGGCTCGACTTTCCCTGTGTAACCTGAATAGGGACCCCTCTTTGTCTACCCATTTATATCCTATTCGTCGCAAACGCTGACACCTATTCTAACACATCCTCAAGGACAAACTTTTTAGAGTATATGTTAGGTTTAGTTGATACCACCATCCATGTATATCTATTTATTTTAATATATATATACCATACCAATATGTAGCCATCTCTACAGGGTTTACATTATTCTAAATGCCATACATTAAATAATTACCACACACACTAACACTACATTCTTGAGTTTTGTTTTGAAGGGATAAGAAAAGAAAGGGTAGGAGAACTTTTGATTTATTAATATACTAATATAGAAGACGATTGAAGGAGCAAGATAGAACACAGAGAACTAATTGATAATGTATATATATTTATCTACACGAAATAGTCATATATATATATATACAATGAGATATCTTGATCTGTTTAAAAGATTTTTGTGGAATTCAGGGGATTCTGCTAAAGGAAAGGCCAGAATCAAAGAGATTGAAGGCTGTTTGTTTTTCTGTTACCTGATGCAGTAATCAAAGAGATTGAAGGTCTGTTTAAAAAAATTTTGTGGAATTCAGGGGATTCTGCTAAACGAAAGGCCAGAATTGCTTGGGAAAATGTGTGTAAACCTAAGGAGCAAGGTGGGCTTGGTATCAAGGATCTAAAAAGATGGAATGAAGTGCTTTTAATAAGGCAGTTTTGGAAAATATTGGAGAACAAAGAGTCTCTTTGGGCTAAGTGGGTGGTTAAATTAAAGAACAAGAGTATTTGGGAGATTACTGTGGATAAAACTGATAGTTGGGGATGGAAAACTTTGATTCATATAAGAGATAGAGTTAAAAAGCACATTGTATATGAAATTGGAGATGGAACTCAGGTTTCTATGTGGTATGATAAGTGGAGTAATGAAGGCCCATTGAGTGAATTTATCACAAGAAGGGATTTGTATGATGCCAGATTGGATAATAATACTAAGGTAGCTGAGATGGTTAGAAATGGGAGTATAATTTGGCCTGATGGTTGGTTGGAGAAATTTCCTATTTTAAATAGAATTATCAGTCCAATTATCCAAGGAAATAGGAAGGATAAAGTCCAGTGGATTACTAGATCAAATCAAAAAATGGAGTTTTCAACAAAGCAGGCCTGGTTGGATTTAAGAATTAACTGGCCTAAGGTGGATTGGAATCATGTGGTTTGGTATAGCCAATTAATTCCTAGACATTCATTCATTTTGTGGCTGGCCATGCATGAGAGACTTATGACACAGGACAGGATGAGCAGATGGGGTAATCATGATAATCTGCTGTGCACATTCTGTGAAAGCATGGCTGATAATCATAAGCATCTGTTTTTTCAATGTGAGTATGCCCAGAAGGTGTGGAGTTATATGAAGGATATGACTTTCAGGATGAAAAATGGGAATAATTTGTATGAGATAGTGACTGATATTGCTGCAGTAAAGACTAAAAATAATATTGGGATGATTATCAATAAGATGGTTGTGGCTGCATCAGTTTACTTTATTTGGCAGGAAAGGAATTGGAGATTATTCAAGAAAAAAGAAAGGAGTTGGGAAGTTCTGTGTAAAAGTATTCAGGAGTGCATAAGGAATAAACTGGTATCCTTAAAGGTCAGGAAATCAGTGAATATGTTAATAATGGCTGAAAAATGGTCATTAAAATGGAGGAACAATAGATTGGTTGCTTACTGAAGTTCAGGAATAATAGTCAGGGTGGTTGGTATAGTTGTTGTTTTGTTGGTATTTAGGAGGATGGTGAAATCTGTCAGATTTTATGCAGGAGTATAAGAGTTGAGTTGAATGCAGGAGTTGATTAGTGAAGCTGTAGTGTGTTTTAAGCGGCTGCATTTGCGTATGGGAATAGTGAGTCATGCAAGATGGGACTACTTGGTCCCATACTGATGCAGTCATGAGTTGATATGGTCTGTGCTGGTGTTATTTTGTGTTGGAGAATTGGTTGGGGTATGGATGGCCTGCTTGACATGCTTTGGAAGAGTATATTTGATGCTTTCTGGTATCTGGTTAATTTGGTTGTATGTTTGTTAGTTGTTTGTATAGAGGATAGGCTTTGGTATTTGGGCATGTCCTGGATTTGTATTTGTACATTGTTTTTTTGGATATTAATACAATTCACAAGTTTCACAGGAAAAAAAAATGAGATATCTTGGTAAATATGGCAATAAATCATTCACAAGAGTATAATGAGGAAAGACGAGTACGTGATGGAGTGAAAGATTTCAATCACCCCTAAATACTAGGTAAATACATGGTGTGTGGACATAAACAGAACCGGCTTTGGAGGGGCTCAAAGGGTGCTAGTGAGCCAGGCCCATTGTTAAACTTTTTACATTTTTCACGTTACAACCCTCTATTGTTATCTAAAGTTCTTTCTTATCTCTATCTATAATTAAAACGAAAATAACTATTTTTAAAGTTTCTATAATACAAATGAAGTAGATCCATTAAATTTATATTTGGATCTACTTCATTTGTATTATGGAAACTTTAAAAATAGTTATGGAAATTTAATGGATCTACTTCATTTGTATTATGGAAACTTTAAAAATAGTTATTTTCGTTTTAATTATAGATAGAGATAAGAAAGAACTTTAGATAACAATAGAGGGTTGTAATGTGAAAAATGTAAAAAGTTTAACAATACTATTGTATCATCTTCTTCAACGAATGAAAATGGGCCTGGCTCACTAGCACCCTTTGAGCCCCTCCAAAGCCGGTTATGTCCACAGGCCATGTATTTACCTAGTATTTAGGGGTGATTGAAATCTTTCACTCCATCACGTACGCGTCTTTCCTCATTATACTCTTGTCAATGATTTATTGCCATATTTACCAAGATATCTCATTGTATATATATATATATGGCTATTTCGTGTAGATAAATATATATACATTATCAATTAGTTCTCTGTGTTCTATCTTGCTCCTTCAATCGTCTTCTATATTAATATACTCGAGAATGCAGTGTAACTGACTAACCAAAATGAACTCGCATCCAAACTGATATCTCCAAGGGTAACAGCTTATTTTGAGTCCAATTTGAGTCCATTGATTTTCTTCCATCTCCTCAAATTCCAACCACCTCCTACCACCACCGCCATCATCTCCGACCACCACCATGATTTTCCGGTGACGGCGACCATCTCCGGCGAGACTTACACATGTGTAAGTTATATGGACCCTTTTTGGACTCAAAATAAGCTGGACTCAATTTATCCTGCGCCTAGAGATAGATGCATATATATAGTATTTATATATAGATAGACACATGGAATGAAGAAAATGGAAGTAGTAGTGACAGTACCTTAGTAGTCAATTTAAAGTCACCTTTTTTCCACAAGCCATTTCTAACATATCGATCACACTCACAAATCCCTCTTAAAGTGGCCAAAATCAAACCAATAGCCAAATCAGCCACGTCATCAGTCAACACATCGGGTGTGTTTGTGACTCTAATCCCTTTCTCCTTACAATACCCCAAATCTACTTTATCCAACCCAACACTAAAACTCGACACGATTTCCAGACCGGGCAACGAGTCGATGAGTTCTCGGTCAGCGCCGACGTTGGCGTTCCCGACAACGGCTCGGATGGAAGCGGAATTGTTTTTGAAGAAATCGGGTTTGTTTTGGATGGTCCAGAGACGGAAGAGGTTGAACCGGCTGTCGAGTTGTTGTTCGAGGTAGGAAGACATTGGGAATGTCATTACTACACCCATGGATTCCATGGTGGTCCGTTTGACTGATTGGCTATATGGTGGTTTGACCGACTGATTGGCTTGGTAAACAGATGCTTCAAGGAGGAGGTTGTTTGGCTGATATTTGGCTGCGTTGTATGGTTAATAGAGCAGATCTCACGTGTTTTTTTCCTAAAGTTGTTAACTATTGGTTTTTACTTCTTTTTTTTTTTTTTTTCATATATGTGGATTAAATTGCAAGGGAAATATACCACGAGTCAAAGAAAGTGTGACGTAATAATCAAACAAAGTTTCTAAATTACTATACTTTTTATATGCATCAAATTTAGTATTTATAAAAAAAAGGTAATTGGATGGAAATCCTCTGATCCCATGTACCATTTGATACCCACTAATCCCCCAGTCAGGCTAGTGTACATGTGAATCTCAACCACTTAATAATCCCCTGATTATCTCAAGTTTGCCTTTGGCAAGACTTGAACCCAGGACTTCTCCTGGAAAGTGGCGTCATAACTTTTAAGTAATGAATTACATAATGTTTCTGAAAAACTTAAAATTTGATCAAATATATTATATAATATAAAAACATCAAAATGTAAGGGTGTGTTTAAAAGACTGAAATAAATACAAAAATAAAACAAATATTTAGTTGATAATTTGTAACTAAATGATCTACTTTTATCTTATCTTTTAATCATTCATATGGATGGTTATTATTTTTCCATTTTATCTTAAATGGAATTAAATTTACATAAAAGACCCAGTCGTTATATAAAATAGTAAAGTCAAAAAAGTTTTTTCATATGGAGTATAAACTTTTCATTCCATTCTTGAGAGTGGTCGGAATGCGTTCTATTCCTTCTCACTCCTCCCGACTTTTTATATATTTCATCATCTCCTCCCTATTATTAAAAAGAAATGTTTCACCTCTCTTTACTCATCTCTCTTTTTTTTTAAAAAACATCTCTCTTGTTAAAAAGTTAAAATCTAAATAAATTAAAAATTAAGGTGAGAGTGGTATTTTACCCGATCATTAGTCAGTTGCGTGAAAGTAAAGAGAGAATTTTTAAAAAGACCACTAATTATGCAAAAATGTTTTTTAAACCAACCAATGCCGTCTTCCACTTTTGCAAAAGTGTGTGTTATAAAAATAAGATTAACTAACTATGTTACATGAACAGTTAATTAACAAATCATATATATATCAAACAAAGTAGAGTACTTACGATTCTAAATCATGGTCATATCAAGTAAGTATGGAAATTCGATCAAAAAAGAAAATCGAACCTTGGTAGTCAACTTGAAATCACCCCTTTTCCATAATCCAGCCTTAACATAACGATCAGATTCACAAATCCGTCTTAACGTGGCTAATATCAAACCAATGGCGATATCAGCAACATCATCGGTCAACACATCAGGCGTGTTAGTAACTCTAATCCCTTTCTCCTTACAATACCCCAAATCTATCTTGTCCAACCCCACACTAAAACTTGACACGATTTCCACACCGGGTAACGAGTCGATAAACTCCTGGTCCGTAGGAACGATTGGGTTAGTAACCACGGCTCGGATGTCACCTTTGTTCTCCTCTTCCTTAAAGAAGTCTTCTTTTTGATCAGCTGGAAAATTCCAAAGGCGAATAAGATTAAATCGCTTGTCGAGTTCTTGTTCGAGGTAAGAATTTATCGGGTTCGTCTGGAGTACAGTGATGGCTTCCATGATCTATCAAGGAAAGTTGGCCTTTTCGGGCTTATTGAAATCGCCTAGCCTCTGGTTCTCTTTTTTCAATGTTATATAAAAGTCAATTTAACAAGTCTTGTTTAGAATTAAAATAAATATAAATAAGATAACTAAAAAACACACGGGTACTACAAAAACTACCATGTAAAATTAAAAAACGAATATAGCCCACCACATATATCCAAATATACAACCACCACCGGTTTCATGATTGAAAGATATTTTTTACCTTCAAATGACAAGAACAAGCTATTCATTCATTCATATTGGATGATAGATAGAGAAAAGTTTTTTATTTAAATACATTTCGGATAATAATATTTATATCAGTCCTGCAATTGCGAGAATTATTTTTTCATGTTGTTCAAGTCATACACTTGGGTATACTATGTCACAAGAAAGACTGTTACTTTAACCTTAACACCGACATTGACAATATAATATCGATCGATTGAGAACCACGAGTATAGGTTGCAAATTGTTTAACCAGCAATATTTCATCTAAGAAATACAAGAAAAGTAATTTTAAATAAGGGCATGGTGACCAGAGTTTACATGTTGTAGCTTGTAACATAACAACATAGTTGTTATTCACTTATTATATATATACTAAAAACTTATATGTTTTTATAAGTTCTTCAAGCATATAAAGTACAACCATGTATTGCATGCATAGATAAAATCATAAGTTTCTTACTTTTTACCTATAAAAAATATCTACCTTAGGTCCTTCTTTTCTACCACCTTCTGTTTACCGACCGGCTACAATAGTAACCTTTAAATAGCTGTAAAGTTCAATTCAAATAAAAATATAGACCAATAAAGTACACAACTATATAACTAATAATTTATATGGTAATTGTTATATCTTTGTTGGGTTTAAGAGTAGTTTGTTAATATTTGAGGTGGTTAGATGAAGTTTTTAGTCTGATAATTTAGTGTTGGTTCTTTTAACTTCGCCAATAGGGTTGTAAATATAATGTGAAAATGCACAAGACTTTATGCATAACGTACAACAACATTTTTATTTTTTTAATTTTCAATTTTACACCTTAAAGTTTCTATCGTTTAACTTTTTGCCCCCATCATAGTACAACTTTATGTACATAAATTACTAAAATCTCTTGACTTTATCTTTTTTTCATTTTTACCCTCAAAAGTTTATATCCTTTAACTTTTGTCCCCATCAAAGTTTTCGTTTTCAATTTTGCCGACACCAAACTTTTGGAATCTCATGTTTCTAAACTTTCACACATTTACGATTTTACCTTTAAACATTGGTAATGATTATTTTCCTCTGATTCGTTATATATATCGTGTCTTAATATATATAAATTTTCATAATTAATACTTTTTACATTCACGTAACATTTTAGCAAAAGATATATTACATTACCGTCGTCCAAGTTTTATTATATGCATTAATATAGTTATTGTTTTGTTCTATGTTTTTCATACATCTTATTATTCTTATTATTTATATACGTTATTTTTATTATTGCTATATATAGTTTTTCAAGATATGGATTTGAATATTTGTCATAAACGTATTTGTATTACACTAATATTACTATATATTGTTTTTATCCAAAATTTTGTCGTGTTTAAAACATGTTCCGCAGCAACGTTGCGGGTCCCAGAACTAGTTGTATACTAATTACAGTTTTCTTTGCAAAATTGGATTTCTTTATACACATTTGAACTTTACGTCTTATAGGACTTATTATGTGATATCGCTATAGGGCGTCCGAATCCATTAACTGACAATCGATTTTAAACTACAACAAACCGCAGAAAAAAGTTGAAAAAGACTCAAACCCGTCGGTATTATATGGAGGCCAATCTGGTTGATTGGACATGTGAATTTACTTCGGCTTGGCATCCAATTGACATACAATCATTTCATCAGTTGATCTGCTAGAAATATTGTACTCAAAAGGTAAGTGACGAGCAATAATTGCATTACATGTGCAATTCCTAGTAAGAATGGGACCTACAAATTACACTTGATTCATCAAGTGATTTGTAGTCATGTTTTGTCCCATCTTTTGCCACGGGTCAAGGTCTCACCGCTTAACTCGCTTTAAGTCGTCCAACCAATAACGCGCAAATTTGTCCACCACTGTGTACCAGTGAGTGGGATTTGCCATGCAACTGCCATTTCACCACTGTGTACCAGTGAGTAAAACAACAGCCACAAGTGTCCTTTACGAGTTGGGTGGCAAATGACTTAAGTTTATTGGGTCAATCAATTTGATGTGTGATCAAAAAGTTATGTTTGAAGATTCATGCATATCTTCTAAACATAATATGTTTATAAACTCATTTTTATTGCCTTTAAATACAAAAGAGCTCGGTAGCTCCATTCGAACGCACAAAGAAGCGCAAGGGCAAAGGTATGCGATAAACGCGATTTAAAAACCCGCCCTTTTAGGAGGCTAGTGCACTCCGACTTATACCTCTCTTAGAGTTTGTTCAAATGGGTGAGCCGGTGTATCTTTTGATTTTAGGGCACCAATTTTATAAACAAAATCTTATTTCGATATATTTAGTCAAGTTTATTTTTCCAAAAACAATTTTGCATACAATTTTCATAAAAAGGCAAAATTAAACTTACTAAATTTACAACTTAACAATTAAGGTAATCAACCTAATTTGGTCACTATGGTATAAGATTGGCTCCTCTTTCATATGGAAAGAGACCACATACATCAAGTTGCCTTGATTGCGTAAGCCAAAATTTCTATAACAAATTATCTACCATAAATTTAAGATGCTGATCTGGAAAATCCAGCAGCTTCACGACCAAATCTGGCCCTGAAGAAGGCCGAACTGGCTTAGCACAAAACATAAAAGTTGTAGCCCTATGAGTCAAGCATCTACTGTAAAGATTTCAGCTTCCAACTCCTTACGGTTAATTAGTTATGATTTTTTTAGTGAACTAGTGTCAAACAGAAACTTTCACAAAACATAATCACATTGTCACACAATTAGTTATTCAATTATCTAGCATAATTAACCCTAATGATCAAGATTTCATATCAATATATCTAAGTAATAATCATGAATAATTTGCATGAAAAATTCATGATTTTTACTTCTTTTTAACAATTAAATAATTAAAAGGTACACTATAAACGCATGCAATTATCACATAATAATGCTTAAAGATCAAAACTTGGAATTAGGGTTTAAATTTTTTTTTTTATTTATATTTTAGTCAGATCTGATTTCGAAATAAAAAAAAAAATTATATATATTTTTTCCATTATTTTATTACAATTAATCAAATTAATTAATAAAATAATCATAAGAATTACATAAAATTCTAAAAAATATAAAACCCTAACCCCCCTTCAAATTTTGATCTTTTTGGTAATTAATCATCACATAGTAGGCTCGTGATACCACTGTTGGTTATATAACAATTATCTTAATCAATCACAAAGGCTCGTGATACCACTGTTGGTTATATAACAATTATCTTAATCAAATCACAAAGCACGCAGCGGAAAATTAATCTATGTAACTAATTAATTAACCAAGGATAGAAACATGTACCTTTGATTTGAAGAAAAATAAAGTAAGAAACTTTATGAGGATTTGAAATAAATCCCTCTACGTTTGCACACACGACACACGAATGCTCGTATGCTAGTACTTGATCACGAACCGAACAACCTTTGTTTTTATCTCTTATAATCGAACCAACCAAAACCCGAAACTCTTTGCCTTTGGTGAGTTCGGCCGAAGCCAAGAGAAGAGGGAGGAGGAATAATTAAGTAGGGCTTTTGTTTTTCCCTTTTTATATCTCTAAACCTTTTCGTATTTGATACAAATTAGGATTAGTATTTGATACAAACTAGGATTAATATATTAGAAAAATAAGTTAAGTTAATGAGTTATAAACTCATTAACAAAACCGGCCCCCCACTTAAAACACAATTAGGAAACTTCTAGAATCTCCTAATTACAAATTAAGTCTTCTTTAACTAACACCGTTAGCTAGTAACCGTTAGTTTTTAACGACCACTCGTTAATTGAAATCGTGATCATATTAATTAAATACATTCAATATATTAATTAATATTAAATACATTTGTGTCGAGACGTGTGACCCCGTAGGCTTAAATCATTTCCGGACATACGTTCATTTTTACGTGATCATATACTAACAAAAAGAAGTATTACATTGAATACATCTATCTTAATTTATTCTATATGCAAATTGGTTAAGAAGTTGGACTCGAAAGAGGTGCTCCTTAGTAACTCTATCAAACGCAAGATCGGAGATGGGAGAGACACTAAGTTTTGGAAAGATGTTTGGTTTGACAACACTACGCTTGCTTCTAGATTCCCAAGATTATACAATCTGGAGAATGATAAGAATGTTGTGGTTGCTGATAGATGGGATGGAGGGAGCTTTAGGTGGAATTGGCGTAGAGATATTAGGAGTGGAGCGGAAGATTCTTATTTGGCTGAAATGTGTGATTGCATTCGTAATGTGACCATCGTCAATATCTCTGATAACTGGATTTGGGAGTGCAACCAAGATAGAGATTTTACGGTTAAAGGTGCCAGAAATCATATTGATAACGTTCAATTGCCCAGGCACTACATTGCAACAAAATGGAACAAAATTGTTTTTTTTTTTTTTTTGGTCAGATCTGATTTCGAAATAAAAAAAAAAATTATATATATTTTTTTCCATTATTTTATTACAATTAATCAAATTAATTAATAAAATAATCATAAGAATTACATAAAATTCTAAAAAATATAAAACCCTAACCCCCCTTCAAATTTTGATCTTTTTGGTAATTAATCATCACATAGTAGGCTCGTGATACCACTGTTGGTTATATAACAATTATCTTAATCAAATCACAAAGCACGCAGCGGAAAATTAATCTATGTAACTAATTAATTAACCAAGGATAGAAACATGTACCTTTGATTTGAAGAAAAATAAAGTAAGAAACTTTATGAGGATTTGAAATAAATCCCTCTACGTTTGCACACACGACACACGAATGCTCGTATGCTAGTACTTGATCACGAACCGAACAACCTTTGTTTTTATCTCTTATAATCGAACCAACCAAAACCCGAAACTCTTTGCCTTTGGTGAGTTCGGCCGAAGCCAAGAGAAGAGGGAGGAGGAATAATTAAGTAGGGCTTTTGTTTTTCCCTTTTTATATCTCTAAACCTTTTCGTATTTGATACAAACTAGGATTAATATATTAGAAAAATAAGTTAAGTTAATGAGTTATAAACTCATTAACAAAACCGGCCCCCCACTTAAAACACAATTAGGAAACTTCTAGAATCTCCTAATTACAAATTAAGTCTTCTTTAACTAACACCGTTAGCTAGTAACCGTTAGTTTTTAACGACCACTCGTTAATTGAAATCGTGATCATATTAATTAAATACATTCAATATATTAATTAATATTAAATACATCATATTAATTAAATACATTCAATATATTAATTAATATTAAATACATTTGTGTCGAGACGTGTGACCCCGTAGGCTTAAATCATTTCCGGACATACGTTCATTTTTACGTGATCATATACTAACAAAAAGAAGTATTACATTGAATACATCTATCTTAATTTATTCTATATGCAAATTGGTTAAGAAGTTGGACTCGAAAGGGGTGCTCCTTAGTAACTCTATCAAACGCAAGATCGGAGATGGGAGAGACACTAAGTTTTGGAAAGATGTTTGGTTTGACAACACTACGCTTGCTTCTAGATTCCCAAGATTATACAATCTGGAGAATGATAAGAATGTTGTGGTTGCTGATAGATGGGATGGAGGGAGCTTTAGGTGGAATTGGCGTAGAGATATTAGGAGTGGAGCGGAAGATTCTTATTTGGCTGAAATGTGTGATTGCATTCGTAATGTGACCATCGTCAATATCTCTGATAACTGGATTTGGGAGTGCAACCAAGATAGAGATTTTACGGTTAAAGGTGCCAGAAATCATATTGATAACGTTCAATTGCCCAGGCACTACATTGCAACAAAATGGAACAAAATTGCTCCCCGTAAGGTAAACATATTTATCTGGAGGTTATTAAAAGACAGGCTTCCAACTAGATTCAATTTGTGGTTTAGAGGGATACACGATAGTTCTTTGGTTTGTCCATGTTGTAATAATGGTATCGAAACTCTTCATCACTTGATGACTGGCTGCCGAATTGCCCTCAAAGTGTGGAATTCCATTACCAGATGGTTGAGTATTAATATTCCTCATGATCTCGACTTGATTGACTTGCTGGATCATGTGGATTCGATGAAACTTAATGCTAAAGGCAAAAACAAAGTTACTCTTATTATCTATGCGGTTTTGTGGGAGTTATGGCATTTTAGAAATGAAGCTATTTTTGAGCCTTCGAAGAAACGTGATATGGTTCTTGTTGACACCATTATTAACACTGCATTCTTCTGGTACAATAGCAGGGAAAGAAAAGATAAAGTGCAGTGGGAAGAATGGCTCAAAAATCCAATCGATATTCAGGGATGTGTTTGACCTATCATCTGCTCGGGCTCTTGTGTGATACACTACTGTACTTGCTGTTGCTTTCCTTGTTTTGGTCTATCTGGGATCGTGTTATGTCTAGATTGTGTTTCACTGTTGTACTTCTAGACTTTTTTTTGTATAGCTTGAATTTTGGTCTCTAGTATTTCGCTAGTTGGCCTGTATTTATAATATACATACTTTTGCCGTTCAAAAAAAACATCTATCTTAATTATTCATTTTTTTTTGTTTGTGACGAATAACAATATGAACGGAAGTATCTAGCATTTTGGTTTTTTTTGTTTTAAGTTGTTGTAAAGTAACGAATAATCAAATCTTTTAAACTTTTGTAATATTCTTATTTAATTAGTTAATGGTTTCTTGATTTTAAAGTTAGTCTTAAGTGAAACAAAATCCACAGGCCAAAAAACAAACATTAATGTGGCATATGTTTCTTAAGACTTTGATTTCCTTTTCATTCTCCACTTTCCATGCAAACCGCCATCTTTTCATCCTCTTGCCAACAATCCTTTCCATTTTTGTTTCTCCAAATCTTTTTTTGCTGAAATCAATAAAAATCTCCAAAACAAAGATAAACCTGTTTGCATAGGTTTATATATATCTCTCCCTCTTTTTCATCTACCTCTATAAGGACAAGAAAAAAAAGTTGTTCATTCTTTTCATTGGTTTGTCTTCATTTTCAATTTATAAACCTCGCTGCTCGAATTCATCAAAATGGTTCGAGCAGCCGAGGAAGAGCAAAATATGAATGCTGAATTAGGTGATGAAGGCACCACTACAAGCAATGATGACAAATATTCAGGTATTTGGCATTTGTAGGCATATTGAATTCCATTAGATGCTATTTTTGGATTGATTGAATTAAATAAACTATCAGATATGGAGATGATGAAGGAGAAGTTCGCGAAATTGCTTCTAGGTGAAGATATGTCTGGTGGAGGAAAAGGCGTTTCGTCAGCTTTGGCTTTGTCAAATGCCATTACAAATTTAGCAGGTGCTATGCATTTGATTTTTTCAATTTTGTTAATTACAGTATATATAAATGGTTTTACAAATGTTTAATTGTACGTTTCTTGATTCAATGAATATAGCTTCTGTTTTCGGGGAACAATCAAAGTTAGAACCTATGCCACCAGAAAGACAAGCAAGGTGGCGAAGGGAAATGGATTGGCTATTATCTGTAACCGATCACATTGTTGAATTTGTGGCATCAAAACAAAACACAAATGGTGTAAACATGGAGGTAGCCTTTCTCTTTATATGTTCCCTATAATTGTATATGCATTGTTTCTGAACAATATACGGGACAAAGAAATTTGATATGTAATTTGGGTTGAATTCCATTTTTTAATGTTGACCGACTTCTTTGAAGGGCTAAGTTGTTAATTATGATAGGTTATGGTTACAAGGCAACGAAGCGACCTCCACATGAACATTCCTGCATTAAGGAAGCTTGACACGATGCTCATTGTAAGATTACTAGCCTTATGATTTACTTAGCAAACTCAAAATTGGTGTGATTTTGAGGAGAACTGGTATCATAGATGTGGCAATGTTGACCAAAGTTCAAATTTATTTCTGATGGGTCAAATGGGTAACATTATTGTCAGCAGCTAAGAGGTATCACCTTGGGTGGCATAATATACTTTTGTATATCATATCTTACAAAAGTTAAGCATGATTCACGTTGGATGGGTTAAGCAGTTTAAAGTTGCCAAATGACTCGGTTTATAATTTGGACAAATGTGTTTCAGGTCAATCTGAACGAGTGCAATTCAACCCGTACAAAAAATTCCAATTTTGACACCTCTAACTGCCCAACCTACCCCACTTCTATGACTAGTTTTACATTTTTTGTTTGATAATGGGTGATGTGATTTTATGACCAGGAATGCCTAGATAACTTCAAAGGAGATCATGAGTTTACTTATGCATCTAAAAATGACAACGAAGCAAAAAGTATGAAAAAGAGGGAAGAGGATAAATGGTGGTTACCGACTCCAAAGGTTCCCCCGGATGGTTTATCTGACGCTACAAGGAAATGGTTGCAGTTTCAAAAAGACTCGGTTCACCAAGTGCTTAAAGCAGCCTTGGCCATTAACGCCCAGATTCTAATGGAGATGGAGGTTCCAGAAAGCTATACTGAAACCCTTCCCAAGGTATCTTGTATCAAAATATGAAACAGTTCTAATAATAGAGGTGGATATTGATGTAAAATAGAGATGGCAATGTCAACCCACTTACTTATATATGGGTCAATTTGGTTACCTGTTATCTCTAACAGGTAAAGTGCAAATGGGTCAAACGGATTGAATGTCGCCCATAGTCGATTTTTGAATGCATATATCCCCCTAAATATTTTTATTCAAAATTCCCTGTAAAGGTATTGTTTTTTTAATCATAGTTAAATGTTCGTACAAGAAAACTGTCATTGTGTCAACCCGACCTGTACAAAATCAGAACTGTTTCAATCCTAAGCCAAATATGGATTATTGATGGTCTATATTTCCTTCTTAATTATGGCAGAATGGACGTGCAAGCTTGGGAGACTACATCTATAAAAGTATAACTGTTGAGCACTTTGATCCTGAGAACTTCCTTTTATCCATGGATTTGACAACAGATCATAAAATAGTTGACCTCAAGAGTAGAATCGAGGCATCTGTGGTAATATGGAAAAGGAAGATGTCTGCTAAAGATGGACGGTCTGGATGGAGTTCAGGTGTGAGTTTGGAGAAGAGAGAACAATTTGGAGACAGAGCAGAGACAATCTTACTAATACTTAAACAGCGCTACCCTGGCATTCCTCAAACTACTCTAGAAATCAGCAAAATTGAGCACAATAGAGTAAGAAATTTCCTAACCTAAAAATTTATGCAGTGTTTTATCTATTTTGGGAATGATGGGCCGGTCTCAAAAGTATTAAAAGAATCCTAACTCATATTTTTGTTATTTTCTTGATGCCAAAGGATGTTGGACATGCTATTCTTGAGAGCTATTCAAGAATACTAGAAAGCTTGGCTCACAAAGTGTTATCACGTATAGAAGATGTACAACATGCAGACACTCTTACACAAAGTCCATCTTCGCGGAGCTTGAAGATGAACTCTCTTAAGGATTCAGTTAGGTTATCAACATCAGGTAGATATCCAATGTTAACATTAAGCAAATATTTTTAGCTGATTCTACCACATCACACTATTGTAAGAAGTAGCACCAAAGCTTGAAATATAAGTCTTGAATAAGGAACCAAACATACTTACAAAGTGTGGCAAAGATACATTTAACACATACTAATTTCTTTCTTGTTGTTGATCAGATTAGATTTTGCCACGTGGACCAAGCTTTGGTTTCTCTTGTGGGCCCTTCACGATCGGCAACACATCTCCTGTAGCTGTGGCGCTGAAGTAAGCAAGGGTTGATCCACCTCCCAGTATCAAAAACTTGAGTAGCAATCCTCTCTTGGTAAAAGGTGCAGCGAATGTCTCGAAAAACTTGCTCTGCAATTTCAATTTTGATCAAAATGTACATCCTCAAAAATAGATATACAAAAGTGTACAACTATAACTACTCATATACATAGTGTACAAATGTACAATATACATCTAATAAAAAAGGGTTATAGAATCTTAGTCCTATGTGGAAGTGTTAAGTGCCAGGATACTAATAACCAAAATTTATAGTATGTATTCAATTTCAAATGATGCTATAGGATGTACAAAGTAATATTTTTGTTAATGTGGCAGCTTTAGATGGAAGTAGCAATACATGAAAGTTTATCTACATAATGGCAGAATCATTTTAAGTTGGATTTAGCCTAAGGTTGAATACAATGTCTTATGTCATGAAAAGTCTACTTAATAGTGAAACAATTTTTCCTGATATTTTTACTACTTTGTGAAACATTTTCAACATGTAATTATGTAAATCACTCTATTTAGAATACCTGAAGTGGGTTGTAAGGAGAAGGAGCATCTGAACCATAGACATCCCATTCACCAGTAGTGTTGCCCAAATCTTCCAAATCAAAGTAGACACTTTTGTCACCATATTTAGCCACCACAGCACCAGCTCTGTATATATATATATATATATATATTTTCAATCCAAAACAAACAAACCCATGTAAAACTGGCCCATTTCAATGCAAATCAATAATTAAGAAACTATGTGTATGTGTGTACCTGAAAGATGTGGGCTTGAGACTGGCTCGAGCAGGTTTGAGGTTAAGCTTGGTTCCAGCTAGAGAACTGCCACCAAGACCCTTAATGGTGGTGGGTGTGAATGTTGCAAGAGATGCCATTGCTTTAACTAAAAAATAATAATTTTATGGAAGCTTTGACAAAGTCTGGTTGTGATTGTGAATCAAAATGATGAATGAATGATAGTATATGGAGTGAAGAAGAAACAGAAGATGGTGTGGTGGGGTCTTGCTAATTTAGTTGCATGGATGTTAGCATGCCATGTAGGTATAGTGTCCAAAGGGAGAGATATGGCATCCACCCATTGATTGGTTGAAGATATATAGATAAGCCTATCTCATCATTGGTGATTATTGGATACTCTTATTATAAAGTTTTTCAAAATCTTGCTTAGAAAATGATAATTAAGAGTGGTTAAAAAATACAAATGGAAAGTGGCTCATTGGTAAGGTACTTGTATCTTTGGGGTTTTTTATCGGGATATTCTCGAGTATTTTCATGAAAAGTCTTAGGGTTCTTCCTAAACACTCGAGTTAGTTTAAGGGCAACAATGAATAGATTGCCGTTTAAGAAAATGGAGTGGTTATTAGGAGTCGAACCGGCATTGGCGCACGCTCATGAAAAGTGTTACTCATTTATCCGTTACTACCCTTTAAAAAGAAACAAAAATCAGTATTTTGAACTTCTGCTAGACAAAGCAATAGGAGTAAGCTTATTCATTCACAGTATTAAAATTGTTTGATCTGCAAAGACGATTGTTTGATGGAGATTAAAATTGTTTGATGATGATTGTCATGTAATCTAATAGTGTGAGAATAACATGACTATTATGTGTGTCATGCTATTCTCGATCTATACATACAATATCAATATGATATATAGGCTGATAGTTAATTCACATTTTGTTAAATTTTAAATTGGTATACAAATAAACAATGTAACTTAATAAATAGTTGAAATTGGTATACAAACAAACAATGTAACTTAATAAATAGTTGAAGTAAACTAATTTTTAATTGAGATTATCGATCATCTCTATTTCTTTATAAAAATCATTTCACCTTCTATTTTTGAAAGGTGTTACACAATAGTTAATTGTGAAAGTATGAAATTATCTTTAATGAACATCCTCAATGGAAAGAGTTATTAAAATTATTTAATTTGCACTTAATGAACTAATTTACACCCCAAACCTTTATCTTAGTTATTTACTTATTTACACTCTAAGCCATTATCTTCTAAAATATTTCCGTTATCATCTTTACATCAATCTACACCCCGCGACGCCGCCGACACCTCTAATAGTCGTCGTCA
This sequence comes from Erigeron breviscapus, assembly GCA_034093135.1. NCBI lineage: Eukaryota > Viridiplantae > Streptophyta > Magnoliopsida > Asterales > Asteraceae > Erigeron > Erigeron breviscapus. The sequence goes on from CM067168.1 coordinate 5,159,800, forward strand.
TTACCACCCGTCACCGACACCACTAGACCAACGTTGCCGCCACCGTTCTCGTATTGTGGGAGTAACATGCTATAAGATTTAATGAAAGACGTTTGATTTCTTTTAAAATATGTTAAAGTGTGTCTTGAAAATGTTTTTTAAAGTTAATGCTCACAAACTAATTTTATGTCTAACTTAAAAAAGACCACCATAACAAAACCTAGGGCTGTATCACACCATATCACAAAAGACCCAATCCCCAAATACATACATACATCCTCTACACTCTCTTATCCAATTCAACCAAACCAAAACCATGTCCCTCCTTCATCTCCAACTCCCAATTTCCCAACTCAAATCCCTCACTCTCTCCACCTCTTTCCTCCATGGCTCCACCACCATCTCCGCCGCACCATCCCCCACCACCACGACCACCCACTTGCGCCGTCCCACTTGCCTCCCACCAATCCGGGCCATGAGGTCCCTCCAAGGCCGTGTAATCAACACCGTAAACGACAAAACAGTGAGTGTGGAAGTCACCCGTTTGGCCCCACACCCAAAGTACAAGAGAAGGGTTAGGAAGAAGAAGAAGTTTCAAGCACATGACCCCGAAAACCAATTTGAAATTGGGGATATTGTTCAGCTTGAAAAATGTAAACCCATTAGCAAGATGAAAACTTTTTTGGCTATTCCTGTTCCCAAACGAAATACCCCCAAAAAGACGCAAGAGGATCTCGGCATTCCCTTGGAATCTGATTCTAGTGAGACTGTTTAGAATAATGCCTGTTTGATGTTTTTTTTGTGTTGTTGTTAAGGTTGTAATGTGATGCTTATGATTTGATTATTAATGTTGGTGAGAGATTTGTGTTATTTTTGTGATAATATAAACTCACTGTGTTTGATCAAATGAATTTTTTAGAAATGGCTGCAAGCTGTTTGATTATTTAATATTTATATGCCTTTACAAAATACATATATATATATGATGATGATGAAGTGATTGTTTTTGATTTAGTTAGGGATAGCAGCGGAATTTTTTTTTTTTTTGAACATTGATAGCAGTGGAATTTATAAAACTATGTATTTTTAGTATTATTTCTGCGTATTAATTTAGTTCAAAACTAATTCGTCCCAATACAACATACATTTAGATTGTAGGTCGAAGATCCTGGTTAGGGATGTATACTAATGTTATCGTGAGTTTTATCTCTAGAATTTAGTTTTGGAACACGATTGTTTGTTTGATTGTCATAGTTATTTTAGTCGTCTTTTCAATCTCAACACATCTTATGACAAGGTCGTATGAAACAATACATGCGATCCATATTCATTAAGAGATGGCTTTAGGAAAAGAAGGTAAGCGACGCACAAACCATTTCATATACCATAACTATGTCCGTTACATGGCTCATGAGTCTCCATTCCATTCTGCTTTTCCTGTGACGATTCGCAATCAAAAAATATAACCATAGGCCTCACTGGCGATTTCTAATTCAAAAGAACACGTGTCTTTCACATATATAACTGTAATCTTTTTGTAATAGTAGAAGCCCGAATCAATATGAGGGACCAAGGGGTGACCATGATGAATGTGAGCCATTCTTGGTCCAAGTTATAGAAATTTAGATGAAGCTTCTTTTTCACTTGTTTGTATGGGATACCAAAGAGTGTCATCACGAATGTAAGTCACTTTCAGGCTGATTTGTGGAAATTTGGTTGACGTTTGTTTTGTAATTGAGATCGGAGAATCCGAAAATGCATATATATTTTTCCATCTCTTTTAAACATAACGTATCACTTTCGTATTTTTGGTCCTTCTATCGTTGAATCAACACACCAAAGGGAAATTTTTGCAGAGTTGGTTATGCAACATAAATAGAAGAGAAAACAAGGTTTTTGAAGAGTAGAAATTCAAACAGAAATTTGGTACAATTTACTCTCAACTATCCATTCAAACGCCTTGTGACGGGTGGTTGTTTTCCTTGTGCTCTGTAAATTTGGTTTTTACATATTTAGAGTTGGTAAAGTAAAAAAAAAAAAGATATGTGACCTTATTGATGAAATGCGATTACAGAATGAAATGAAATTAAAAATTACTATTGGGGATGAAAGTTAAACAAAAAATGGAGATGCGGGGGATCGAACCCCGTGCCTCTCGCATGCAAAGCGAGCGCTCTACCATTTGAGCTACATCCCCATGTTATCTCTAGTCGTATGATAATTCTTAAAACATTAATACAATCGCCACTGGCGTGCACCGAAAAAAGATTTTCACTTTGAATAAAATTGAGCTGTTTCTCAATTCTCACAGACAAAACTAAAGATCATCCTATTCATATTCTTCAATTCCTTTTCGTTTTTTATATATATATATATACTACACTGATATATGTACTTACTATTTGTAATATAAAAGTGTAAGATCCCAGTCATCTAACACAAAATCCGCTGAGAGATTTGTTTATTTCGCTCCTACTGCTAATCTCATCTGTTCTGTTCATTAGCAGTCCAATTCATTCATCAATTAACGATTTAATCTTAACTACATATAACCTGTATGCAGTTTTAGATCCGCATCGTTCTTACATATTTCATCTTTCAAATTATCTTTTTTACTATTATTAGTTTATAGGGTGGATTTTTTTTTTGATGCATTTGATCTGTGTAGTTAATTAGGATAATATTCAATTAGTTGAGATTATTATATAGCTATCAAGTTATATAGATATATTATATTATTAGGAGGAGGAAAATGGCTTGGTTTAGTGGGAAGGTTTCATTAGGAAACTTTCCGGATTTCTCCGAAGCTGTTAGTAAGATCAGTGAGGGTGTTAAATCTATCGAAAAGAATTTCGACAATGCCCTCGGCCTAGAACAAGAAGCAGAAAACAATAATAATCTTTCTGCTTCTTCCACTTCTCAAGGTAATTTACTCAACTTTCTTCAATTTACTTAAATCGTTTAATATTACTCGTTTCATCCGTTATCGAGAGCCTAATCCACCCATTTTCATATTGTATAAGAATCAACATTGTGAATGTGTGATGCTACATTTGAATTTATGTAATATATTGATTTGTTCATGTTTTGTTATCAATAGCTAATTTGGTTAGTTTGTTTTATTCATATGACCCGTTACCGTAATAAATATAACCCACATTTTTGTTTAAACGTGTTGAAATGTTATTATGTGATATGCCTTCTGTTATGTTCTTTGATGATAGTGTATGTGTTTTCTCAAATGTTCAGGGTTATGGTCTACGGATTTAATGTCGTTTATGGGTCAGAAAGATGATAATGATAACGATAATGATGATGATGAGGATGGTGTAAAGCCGTCTGAGAATGTTGGATCTGAAGAAACCCATGAATCTTTAAGTACTCATCTATCGTCGTCTAGGGAACGTGAGATGGATGAGACTGGTGATCAAGGTGATGCTACACATGAAGAAGGTGATTTAAAGGTGGAAGCTTTGAAGGCTGTAGAGGACCAGGAAGCAAAGGATATGGTTTTGGTTTCAGAGGAAGCACATAGCGGGAAGGAAAAGTCGGTCGAAGGAAATGTTATTATCGATGAGCAAGTGGATAAAGTTGTGGATGATAGTGCCGTGGATGTAAATGTTTCATTACCTGAGGAAGTTTTGAATGTTGTTGAAGAACCAAGTGCGGTTGATCATGTTGACCGCTTAGAGTTTCCTGACCAGAACCCAACGGAACACGACCCAACGAGTTCTGAAGATCAAGTTGCAGTTATTGCTCTTGAGAAAACTGAGGTGGGCCCGATTCTTCTTGATTTGCAACAGAGTGAAGACGAAACAAAGAGACAACAAGAAGAAGAGATTAAGCAGGAAGCTTCTGCAGTGGAGACGGTGGAGTCTTCGTCTGATGTGGCGGATGGAGGCAAACCAAGTTTACAGGTTTCGGATGATGCTCCTGAGATTGTTCGTGAGATGGTTTCAAAAACTACTGAACATCAAGCTGGTGTTAACGAGCAAGGGTCAAGCTTAGAAAGAATTTGGCCCGACAATGCAGATTCCATGGCTGAGTTGGAGAAGGTGAAGAGGGATATGAAGTTGATGGAAACTGCACTTCTAGGAGCTGCTAGACAAGCTCAGGTACATAAACATTAACTTCTAATGCTCAGTTCTGTGCACCATGTATTCTCTTAGTTACCGATTGACATGTGTTATAAAGTTACCTGAGGAAATTTAATATTATGTATTGCCTGCTGCCTTTTTGTAAATAGTTTTCACATCAAACCTATCAATTACAGATTCCAATTAGCTCTATATCTACTAACACAGACATCAAGCAAGGGGTCGGTTTATGCATAGTATCGTAGTGGGAACTATAACATATTGGGAAATTCGTATTTGGTATGAATATGATACGTTAGGTAGTGATTTCAGTCTTTCTTGTCATTTCATTATTTACATATATTATCCGCTAGTTATCCATGCTCTTTCCGGATATAACATCATTGACCATGCTAGTGGCACCGAAGTGACAATTATACTAAGTTAGCACATATATGAATGGTATAGTTTGGTACATTCGAGTTTAGTAACTCATTGTACCAGGTTTCATCTTCAGTTTTATTTTTGATGATCATCTTAAGCTTGAAGCTGAAATACCTGCATAAGCTATAGAGACCTTTATTAGTTGTTTCTAAGAAGATAATATGGCGTTGTAATCTTTTCAACATCGTTATTGGTGCATACTAGTCTTGTTCCTGCACAAAGAGGGGGCTTACAGGGTGGCTGTTGCAGATGGTGGTGGTGGTGCAAGAGAGGATTTGGTAACACCAATAGAGAGAAAGACAAGGTGGAGGGTGTTTGGTAACATGGATATAATGAAGGATGAGGTGGCAGTTGTTTGCTAACTTTTAAAAAACAAATGACGAGGGGACACATTTTATTGGTAGTGTCGAATTTTAATATGGAGAGGTGGGGGTTGATTGATATATTATGTATCTACTTAAAACATTAGTGCTGCTGCGTGCAGGGACCTCAGAGGCTTTATACTTCACAATTTTTAAATGAATATACTGGCGTTTATTTTTTCTACTATATTTCGGTGCATACTTTTGATGCATTCCATGACACAGTTATTTTGTTGCTAGTTGTTATCATTGGCAAGTTACATAGCATAAAGTTAATGGGATAGAAAAATTTAATAGCTGTTTATTGTTTTTGCAATATATAAACCATTGTGATCAACCACTTGCTAGTTTTTAAATTAATGCTCTTTTTCTTTTAATTATTCTTGGGATTCATATCCATTTTTTTTTGTATGTGATGCCAGGCAAAAGCTGATGAAATAGCAAAGCTGATGAATGAGAATGAGCAGCTCAAGTCTTTGCTCGAGGATCAAAGGGTAGGTACAAGTTTATTGTTATCCATGTAGAACTTAGGATTTAAACTAAATAGCTTTTGCCAAAAGATACGTACAATGATGTAACAGTTTACTTATATGTGTGTGTGTGTGTGTATGGTTATGCAATTACACTCTCATATTCAATGTTGACTGGTTGATTCCCACCCATGGTGTTCAATCATAGTGTTTATGCTTATTAGCTTGTTTCTTCAATTTATTATGAATTTTATTAACATCATTGTTTATCATAACTGCATGTAGAGAATGCGCCTGTAAAGTTAGACTTTTTAAATGTCTCTTTCTTGTGCGCGTATTGTTGCTTTATAGATTAAAATTGTTTTTACTAAACAGAGAAAATCAAATGAAGCTGAAGTCGAGTCGTTACGAGAAGAGTATCATCAAAGGGTGTCCACTCTTGAAAGAAAGGTAAACTATTTGTTTGTTCAAAATTCTGTTTGATACTTTGATCTCTTAAATGTTATTGATAAAATAAAAGATAGATTTCCAAAGTTAACCCTCAGCTTCAATTATTTAGGTTTATGCTCTCACAAGGGAAAGAGATACCTTACGTAGAGAGCAAAATAAAAAGAGTGATGCCGCTGCGCTTCTGAAGGAAAAAGATGAAATTATCACCCAAGTTATGGCAGAAGGTAAATATTTCAAATCTTTTCATAATTTGACAGGTCACATAGTATCCTTGTTTTCACCAATGGTCGCTTGTAAACTACCAGTTTACAACTTCTAGAAAACATTAGATATGAAATTACTCCTTTTCGTTCAATCAGGTGAAGAGCTGTCCAAGAAACAAGCTGCTCAAGAATCCACGATTAGGAAATTACGTGCACAGGTATAAGCTTGAGTAAACTACCAGTTTCCAATAGAAACCAAACTGTCAATTTGCATTGTTAATGTTTTTTTCATTTGTTGGGTGTTTATAGATTAGAGAGTTTGAAGAAGAGAAAAAAGGATTGATAACTAAGCTACAGGTAACCATATTCTCTTGACCTTTCAATCACTTATAGTTGTCAATTAGTTAGCTCAAGTCCTCAAATGCACATTAGAAAATGTTCGCAAAAATATGTTACATACCCTAGATTTATGGTTTGATATATGGATCCTGACCATTCTTTCATTGATTCTATCTCACCCGCCATATTCAGTTTCCTTCAAAAATCTGTTACAATGTTTCTCATCTTGAGATTTAATATTATATCTTTCAAAGTCATACAATTTTGCGCAGGTTGAATGGTGTTTCAGGTTGGTTTGACCCAAAACACTTTCTGCTCAAAAATGTAGTTTAGTTTCTATGAATAATCAATGTGGAAAAAATTAAAAATGATAATATTATTCCAATAACAATCTTATAATTGGAATAAAATGATCTAGTTAGTTACATGCATTAAAGTTATATCCAGGCCTACATACGACCCATTTGACTTTTTGAAGATCATACATACATGAATTGACCCATTCATAAGCTAATGGGTCGGATTTGCCACCTTTAAACGTATATATCATTTGCGGTAACTTGCTAGGTTGAAGAGAACAAGGTTGAAAGTATAAAGAAGGACAAGGCAGCTACAGAAAAGCTGCTCCAAGAAACAATAGAGAAAAACCAGGCTGAACTTGCTACTCAAAAAGAATTTTACACAAATGCTTTAAGTGCAGCCAAAGAAGCTGAAGCATTAGCAGAGTCACGGGCAAATGATGAAGCCCGGATTGAACTAGAAAGTCGCCTGAAAGAAGCGCAGGAGCGTGAAGTTATGCTAGTTCAAACTTTAGAAGAATTAAGGCAAACTCTGAGCAGAAAGGAGCAGCAGGTTTGCATCTTGTACCCCAGATTTGTGATCTCTTTTTTGGTCGGAGACATTGGCTAAATGTATTATCTTTGTGTTTGTTGCAGGCGGCGTTTAGAGAAGATATGTTGAGGAGAGATATTGTGGATCTTCAAAAACGATACCAAGTGTGTTCGGCTAAAAATTCAATTTTCATCTCTTCTGTTTTTTTTATTAATTCACAACTTAATACAACAATCTGTATTGTGGGTCTTCAGGAAAGTGAGCGTCGCCGTGAAGAATCGATTACACAAGTTCCTGAATCTACTAAGCCTCTTCTGAGGCAGATAGAGGCTATTCAGGTTAGTTTCTTTTTTGCCTTGTTAAGGTTTCCAATCTTTGCCTTGTTTAGATTATTTA